>QJSC01001190.1:0-54430 GCA_003697955.1 Calidris pygmaea | reverse complement strand
CTACTACTCTTCACAATCAGAAAAGGACTAGTGAGAGATGGGGTGGTCTTGGGCTTAGTGACCGTGAAATGGTCAAGTTCTCAATTATTAGAGAGGTGAGGAGGGGGGTTAGCAAAACCTCCACCTTGGATTTTCGGAGGGCGGACTTTAGCCTGTTCAGAACTCTGGTTGGGAGAGTCCCTTGGGAGATAGTCCTGAGTGCCGCCATAGGGCACGTGAAGGACAGCCAGGCGATCAGGCCCAGCCAGCACGGGTTCATGAGGGTCAGGTCCTGCTTGAGAAACCCGATCTCCTCCTGTGACAAAGTGTTGGATGAAGGAAAGGCTGTGGGTGTTGTTTCCCTGGACTTTAGTAAGGCCTTTGATAGAGTCTCCCTCAGCACCCTCCTGGAGACACTGGCTGCCCGTAGCTTGGATGGGAGTACTCTACGCTGGGTTAAAAAGCTGGCTGCAGGGCTGGGCCAGGGAGTGGTGGTGAAGGGAGTTGAATCCAGTTGGCGGCCAGTCACGAGAGGTGCTCGCAAGGGCTCAGTGTTGGGGCCGGTTCTCTCTAATACCTTTATCAATGATCTGGACGAGAGGATCGAGTGCACCCTCAGTAAGTTTGCAGACAACAGCAAACTGGGTGGGAATGTCAAGCTGCTGGAGGGTAGAAAGGCTTTGCAGAGGGACCTGGACAGGCTGGCTGGCTGGGCCAAGGCCAATGGGATGAGGTTCAACAGGGCCAAGTGGTGGGTCCTGCACTTGGGTCACACCAACCCCATGCAGCGCTAGAGGCTTGGGGCAGAGTGGCTGGAGCGGTGCCTGGCAGAAAAGGCCCTGGGGGTGTTGGTTGACAGCCCACTGAACATGAGCCCGTGGTGTGCCCAGGTGGCCAAGAAGGCCAACAGCATCCTGGCCTGTTTCAGGAAGAGCGTGGTGAGTAGGACTCAGGAGGTGATGGTCCCCCTGTGCTTGGCACTGGTGAGGCCCCATCTCGAGTGCTGTGTCCAGTTTTGGGTCCCTCGTGACAAGAAAGACATTGAGGTGCTGGAGCAGGTCCAGAGAAGGGCAATGAAGTTGGTGAGGGGTCTGGAGCACAAGCCTTATGAGGACAGCTGAGGGGGCTGGGTTTGTTCAGCCTGGAGAAGAGGAGGCTGAGGGAGACTTATCACTCCCTACAGCTACCTGAAAGGAGGTCATAGAGAGGTGGGGGTTAGTCTCTTCTCCCAAGTAACAGGCTCTAGAACAGAAGGAAATGGCCTCAAGTTGTGCCAGGGGAGGTTTTGATTGGATACTAGGAAATATTTTTACACAGAAAGGCTTATTAAGCACTGGAACAGGCTGCTGAGGGAAGTGGTTGAGTCACTATCCCTAGAGGTATTTAAAAGACAGGTAGACATAGCGCTTAGCGATATGGTTTAGTGATGGTTTTTGTCAGTGTTAGGTTGATGGTTGGACTAGATGATCTGAAAGGTCCCTTCCGACCTATGCAATTCTATGATTCTATGACTCTGTAAGTGGAAGCAACGCCACAGCAATGCAATATCTAGCACTTCCGGAGTTGATCGTAGGCCTCCGAGTGAAGTATTTAAGCTAACTGCACATTATATGCTAAAATTAGATGCCCAAGAAGGGCATCCAAAACAGGCAGCATGATGAGTAGGGTGCTATTTAAATTCGGTATGGAAAATTTGTATCTGTCTAGATCTAGAAGGACAGAAACAATAAGGGAAATCTTAAATTCTGTTTTGCAAATAACAAAATAGCTCAAAAAGGTAATTCTGGATCCCCAGTTAGTCAGTTACTGGAACTGGCTTCTGAAAAAACAGTTTACTTAATATCTTTCAAACATATGGACAAAGTTAACTTTTTTAACAAAAAAAATCAAGGATATACCAGGATGGCAAGGCATACTGTTGTTACCAATTCCATTCTTCTAAGCTGTCTGTTGCAAGACTAAATTTCTTGGGATATATCATGAGTTTTTTTATGTCTGTGTATACATGTAAGTATTTTATTATCAATTTGTCGTGCCAAAGTTACAGACCAGTGTGAATCTCACTCATTTAGTTCCACAAATTCTGCAGTTGTGAACCAAAGAACATACCTTATACGCAAATCCGAGAATCTACTGTTAGTCTAAATAAATTCTTAATCAAGAATTAATATTAGTCCATTTAAATGTATATCACCACTTACAGTTCAGACTATGTACAGTTAAAACTCTCACAAGCAAACTTTCTAGTATCTGCCTGTTTCTTTGGATGCTAGCCTTTCCACTGACACTTTCTGAGTGTGAAACATTAATGGCTTCAGTTTGGGGGCTACATCTTGTGTCCGTCACTGATATGCTTGATATGCTTGGTGGGATATAGCTTGATACGGTTGGTGGGGTTTCTTTCTCCTCCTTGCTAGCAGGAATAAAATTTTACTGATGATGATTTCTTTCTCCTCACTCTGGGATCTGTTTGGAATCACTTTATTATCCTTGTTAAAGGATTTTATACATTGCTCTTTCTTCATCAGGCTGCCAGTCCAGAGTATATAAAAATTTACTGTAAGATGTTTTTTACACATGTTGGGTACTTATTCTTTGTCTGTTACCACTAAGACTGGTTTTACCCAGCTCTCAAGACTGCACTCCTTTAGTGATCAGTAGTAGACTGGCGAGTTGTTTGTAGCCTAAGGATGCCACTATTGTTCTGTGCTTAGGCCTTTACTATCAGCTTATTTCTCTAGCCCTCAATGCTGCAGGCTATTTTAGGGTCTGCTACAGTAGGCTACAACTTGAGTGTGACATTGCAACACACAGCAGTGCAGTGCTAAGCAAAACATAGAATATAATGCAATAAATAGGTAACAGGCACCTAGGAAAAATGTAACAGAATAATAGATAATAGTCACCTACTTCCTAATACCAGATAATTACCAAGAGAGTCAGATAATTTCTCATCGAACAAAGCAAACAAAAGCAAAACTCCACGTAGGCCAAAATAAATCCAGGAAAGTGCTAAGGTTTGTGCTGTTATCTTAACATAAAGTCTGTGTCCTGTTACAAACCATTGCATGCCACATTTACTGGGCTTTAAGGCTACAACTTTAATAGAACTAAAAGCTAAGAAAAGCACAGGAATCACTGCATATGAATTGATATTTGCAATTGCTCAAACTGTCGTCAGTGTTTGCTGAGCTTGCAGACCTCACATTTGCAGGATACATGCTTTCAGGTGAGAACTGGAAGGAGGGAGGTTCCTCTGCCAGGGCCATGGTATATTAACACTCCAGTGGCTGTGCAAATTAAATTGGGGATTGTCTTTGTCTGAAATAGAAATGTAGTTGTACTATATGTCTTAAATATTTGACTGCCTCAGTATTTCCAGTGACAGGACATGGGAATAGCTCAAAGCTGCATCAGTGGAGGTTCAGACTAGGTATTAGGGAACAATACTTTTGGTTACCAAGATGATGGTCGAACACAGGAACAGGATTCCTAGATAGGTGGTCAATGCCCCAAGCCTGTCAGTGTTTGAGAGGCATTTGGACAATGCCCTTAGTAACATGCTTTAACTTTCACTCAGCTCTGAAGCAGTCAGGCAGTGGGACTCTAGTTTCTGATTGCTGCAGGTCCCTTCCAACTGAACCGTTCTTTTCTATTCCGTGCCATGCCATGCCATTCTATCTACAGCATATTGCAACACCCACCATGACAGCCCAATTTAAAAACAATTTGTGAGAGAAAATTGAACACTCTGTTTTGGTAACTAATGGCTATTCTGATGACTGCTTGCACACAATGTCTCTGTGCTTTGTTCCACTATCTGATCATAAGCTTAAATACATGAAACTTTCACAGCTGAATGTAGTGTTATTTACATAACCAGTATGTCCTGGTTTGAGGTAATACAGAACCATTTTTCTTTTTAGCTAAGCCTCTTCTAACTAACTGAACTTTCTAAATTAACAGCATGGTTTTTAGACGCTATCTGCTTCCAGAGTGATAAGAACTGATTGTTTATCATTTATACCAAGGAATTGTATGCAGAGAGGCTCTTGCTTATACTTACACTTACTGCTATAACAAACAAGATCAGCTAACTTTGTTATTTGCCCTGTTGGAGGGTCGGAAGCGGCAGAGCATAGAGGGGTCTGACCTGCAGGGAGGAGCGGACAGAACAGGTGACCCAAAGCTGACCAACGGGGTATTCCATCTGCCCCATGCTCAGTATAAAAGCTGAGGGATCAAAGGGTCAGCCTCTTTCTTCAGTGTCCGGCGTCCAAGGAGGACTCCGTCTGTTCAGCCGCCTTTGATTCTATCGATGCATTCCTGAATCCAGAGCTGGAATCCAGTTCCCATCCATCACTGAGTCCAGTCTGGGACTTTCCCAGTGCCTGCCAGTGACATGACTGTCATCCTGGGAGCTCAATATGGTTTTGTATATATTATACATATTTCATTATTTTCTTTTTATTATTTTATTAATATTTTCATTAGTTTAGTTTCTTTTTTTTAAAACTCATAAATTTCTTTTCTCTCTCATCCTTCTCTTGCTTAAGGGAGATGCTCTTCCTGCTCTGAAGGGGACAGAAGCAAAAGACAGCGTCTGACAATCGGTTTACTGGCTAGCCTAGCTCAAACCACAACACTGGTATTTGTAGCTAGAGCCACAACAGACCCAGCCCTACAAATTCATAGAAGAATAGGTGTAGTATAGTTCAATTAACCTTACACAACTTAAAAATATCTTTGCTCCAAGTGCAAGTATTGTATCAGCCTCTTACAGTAAGATAGGTATTAAAACCTTTTGGTAGAACAAGCCCGTTATTCTGGACAGAGGACAATATATACCTGCATTCTTGGTTCCATACCTTGCATCTCATTCTTGGACCTCCTCTGCTTTTGTTCTACCTGTGAGGCTCTAGAACTTCATCTTGATTTGTTCTAAAGACTGCCTATTGTGTATTGGAAAGTAATGGGTTTTATTTCATGTAAGTATCAAGTGTCACCACTGTCACTTCAGTTGTGTACACATGTATTTAAAGACTAATTTGTATTCCTGATGCATTGACTTGTCTGTAGGCAAGTATACAAGAATTTGCCTCTATTTATGTTATAGTAACACTGATTCTGTGTTTCCATCTTCATTTATCTTATTTAATTCTGTAAGTAATCTGCTCTGTTAAAGAAGAAGTTATAAGCTAGGCTCAGCCTCACTCTGTAGCTGAGCTGACTATTCAGGGAGTTTTTCTTATTTTTTTTGAATCTGGCAATGTGCTATAAGTCGGTTGAATTTTTCTTTAACTAAAATCCCTATCTAAGTACAATAAAGTGTACTTTCTGAAGGCAATGTAAGACACTTCTTTCAGCTGATTAATTGACCTGGTATAAGTGATGGTGATTTTGGTTTGTAGTGATGGCGATTTTGGTTTGTAGTGATGGCATTCTGTCCAGTGTGGTATAAAACTATCAGCCTTCTGTACACTGTGACTGCCATCCTTCATTTCTGAAAAAAAAATGTACATTTTTTCAGTCCCCCTGGTACTCACACTTACACGTTCATTACATTCAACACACACAGACTGACACAGACAACATATCAGACAGTAACTATAAGATATTAAAGCAATTAAGACTGAAAAAAAAATAGACTGAAGGTTGAATGCTATCGTGACATTACAGTATCCAATCACATAGTTCTTGGATATCAATGGAGTTTTATATGAGTAAGGGATGTAAGATGGTTTCCCAAGAGAATGAACCTGTGACTGGTGACAGAATCAGCCCGTTATCTGCGTTATTGTTATGAAACCTTTAATTTAAAATGTTGTTTAGTTGTCTTGTTGTTCAGGAAATCAGCTGAGACAAAAAGGAAGAATTAATCTCATACTGCTCTATGGGATATAGACTAGAAATCGAAGACATTTTAGGAGTTTTTTCTGACACATTCAGGAGTTTTATAACTCACGTATAAAATTCACGTCCCCATCCCTGGAGGTGTTCAAGGCCAGGCTGGATGGGGCTTTGAGGAACCTGGTCTACTGGGAGGTGTCCCTGCCCATGGCAGTGGGGCTGGAACTAGGTGATCTTTAAGGTCCCTTCCAACCCAAACCGTACTATGATTCTGTGATTCTGTGGAGGTGATTTTATCATGTAATAGACTGCAATAAAATCTCTTTAGAAATACTACTAAGAATGGAACCAAATTTAAAAAAAAAAAAAAAAAAACCACAACAGAAAAAGAAATAAAAAAGTCTTTAGCTTTTCGATACCGTCTGGATTTGTGTTACACTTTACACTTTACCCATGGTAACTGAAGACTCTGCCTTGTGTTAAATTGTGGAGATCATACAATCACAGATTTTACCATCTGATGAAAAAGTAACACATCAGAAAAATTCTCTGTAATCAGCTCTTTGATCTGACATATCCTGCAATAACACTACTGCAAGATCTAACTTAAGAAAGAAGCGAGCAGGGCTGCCTGTTTTAGGGTCAACTTGCTGTTAAAAGTAATGTAAATCCACAACTTCAAACTCAAACTGCTGCAAGGACCAAAGTGCACACTGGCCGACACCTCTTGTTTTTATCATTGTTAACTCCCACAAGCCAAACTTTTTTGAGTATGCCTCTGTTCCTAAATTTTCTTTGTGGTGTTGCCTTTACAAGGTTTCTAAGGACATGGGATTACTTGTTAGGTTGACTATGTCAGTCACTTGGTATGGTACACTATAAGAGTATGGAAGAGCCAGAATCTAACCCAATTAATTTTAATTTTTTGCCAGTGGGCAAAACCACCATATTCTGTGGGTTTGAGGTTTTTTTGTTGTTGTGATTATTATAAATAGCTGTTCCACCATCTGTTACCCTTGCAAATTATCAGCCCCTCTTTTGCAGAGGAAACAAGTTCACTGTTTTGGGAGAATACCTTGCACTTGCAAACCTTTAGACCACAAACGGAGATGTTTTTTCATTTGTTCTGAACAAGGTTTCTACCGTCCTCAAGGAAATGCAAAACCAGAGAGTGGTAAGGGAGCCATCCAGTGGACTATTGTGAAACACACAGCCAAAGCAAATCGAAATAACCTCAAGAGTTTTTTCTGTCTTTTTGGTTGCAGGATGTTGGGTGTTGTCGTTTTGTCCAAAACCTGCTTGTATTATTAAATGCCAAATTCCTTTACTTGTGTTCATCATAAAGAACTATTTTTGTCCTAAACGTGAAAGTTTTTGAAGACCAGGATGTGGAGGTGCATTTTCTAGAATACTCATTCAATTAACCTGTGAACAAGAAGCTCCATTTTTTTTTTTCAGTTTATGTAATGGAAAGAGAAGTGTACCATATAAAAACGAATGAGATTGGAAGATATTAATTCATCCCCTTGATTTCTATTGTGAAATGCAGTTTAATCCTAATGTTTTTAGTTTTAAGTGTGGGATATTTTAACTGAATTAAAGGCTTTCCAAATTCTCATTAGAGATTAATTTAGATTCTTTTCAAAGATTGTTACAGACGATTTACGGATGATTTGGTCACTTACCAGAGTAAACTGAAAAGCAATGGAAAAAATGACTGTTAATGCTCATAGCAGGACTAGATCTACAATCCAGAAAATTTTAGATTATAGCTCAAGGGGTAAGGAGGAATTGCCAGTCTTTCCTAAGCTTGAAAAAAAATTAACTGGAGGGAAAATTAAGATTTATCTTTATTCCAAATAACTTAGCATGTAGTAGATTTTTCTTATCATTCTTACTGATCAAAACTTGATCAGGGATTGATCTTCAATAAAACAACTTGACTTTGTTTCTTGGCAAAGAGTGGCTTAAATAGTTTCAATGTTAGATATAGAATCATAGAATCATAGAATTGTCCAGGCCGGAAGGGACCTCCAAAGGTCATCTAGTCCGACCTCCCCACAGTCAGCAGGGACACCCCCAACTAGACCAGGTTGCCCAGGGCCTCATTGAGCCTCACCTTGAATATCTCCAGGGAAGGGGCCTCAACCACCTCCCTGGGCAACCTGTTCCAGTGCTCCACCACCCTCCCAGTGAATAACCCTCTCCTAATCTCCAATCTAAATCTGTTCCCCTCCAGCTTGAAGCCATTGCCCCTCGTCCTGTCACTACAGGCCTTTGTAAACAGGCTCTCCCCAGCCTTTCTGTAGGCTCCCTTCAGGCACTGGAAGGCTGCTATTAGGTCTTCCCAGAGCCTCCTCTTCTCCAGGCTGAACAACCCCAGCTCCCTCAGCCTGTCCTCGTAGCAGAGGTGCTCCAACCCCCTGATCATCCTTGTGGTCCTCCTCTGGACCTGTTCCATCAGGTCCATGTCTTTCCTATATTGAGGGCTCCAGACCTGCACACAGTACTCCAGGTGAGGTCTCACCAGAGCAGAGTAAAGTGGAAGAATCACCTCTCTGGACCTGCTGGCAACACATCTTTTGATGCAGCCCAGGATGTGATTCACCTTCTGGGCTGCAAGTGCCCACTGCCTGCTCATGTCCAGCTTCTCGTCCACCAGCACCCCCAAGTCCCTTTCCTGAGGGCTGCTTTCTAATACCTCACCCCCTAGTCTGTACTGATGGCGAGTATTGTTCCAGCCCAGGTGCAGAACCTTGCACTTGTTCTTGTTGAACCTCATGAGGTTCACCTGGGCCCACCTCTCCAGCCTGTCCAGGTCCTTCTGGGTGATGTTCCATCCCTGTGGTGTATCAACAACACCACACAGCTTGGTGTCGTCTGCAAACTTGCTGACGGTGCCTTTAATCCCTCTGTCTATGTCATTGATAAAAATGTTAAAGAGTATCAGTCCCAGCACGGACCCTTGAGGGACACCACTTATAATCACAAAGTCAGCAAAACATGCAACTGAGCAACTGTCATTTGAAGAGATAAGGAAAATTCAGCACAATACCAGAGATGGTTTTCAATTTTTTATTCCTTCCTCTAAAGTATGTTCCTCTCAGGCATGTTTCTATTCTGATCACCGTTAAAAACTGACAGTATAATCCAGAATCTTTTGCTGAAGCTCACCTGACATAACAGTAATTCTAGTCTATGAAGTAAACCCATCCTTTTTTATCTGAGGCAACTTCAAGTACTTTGTCTTTTTTTATTTACTGAAAGGTGAGATAATCTTCATGAGTAGCCTAGGTAAATATGTGAAAACACTCTGAATTTAACCAGATTACAATGTCAAATAATTGATGTAGTTCCACAATGAACAAATACATATCAAGATCATATTAATAAATTTAATTTTTTTGTATTAAGAATACAATAAGAAATGTTTCTATCAAAAAGACAGTGAAGTAACAAATAGTATTCATTACTGCACTGTCTTTTTATGTAAAAATTTGAGATCTTTAAGGGTGTTTTGATCAATCTTTTAAACGTGTTTATTTATTTTACTACAGAATCTGGAAGCCCAGAAGTCTCTCAGGGGTTTAAAACAAATGCACATACAAAGTTGAGAACTATAGTAGTTCAAGGTATCATTTCTTAATACTGTAGAATATGAACTATAGCTCTAGCTGACATAACATTACAAAGCCTTACGTCAGTTTGGTCAGAAGTTTCCTCCTGTGAATTTTGTCTTACATGCCTATGCAAACTTGCCTGTTAGACAAATAAAAGGCTGGCTATACTTTATCTTCTGTGTTGGCTGACCTCTGTGCTCAGAATTGTGTTAGATTGTTACGGTCATATTTTTCTCCTGTTCAGTTGATTCTTGGACTATTTTGGGAATACCCCTTTAGTTTATGAAAAAGAGTTTTTGCTACTCATGCATTCAAAATACAGTTATTTTATATTTCAGAGAGGAAGAAAGACTGAATTGGATAATTCTTTTTATATCTTTTTCTTTAATTCTATTATGATAATAATAATAATAATTTGGTTTCATTGAGAAAATAAAGCACTTTTATTGCCCTGTAGTTTATGGGTGGTTAGCTGGTAACAGAGAACTGAGCAGGTGTTCTTAAATGCAGTTTTGTCCCTATTCTTCACATGACAACCAAATGAATTCCATGTGCAGCTAAGGTGGTTTTCTGGCATTCCACAAGTCCAAACTGTAAACTGCCTTTCTGTAAGAAAACCACAGTATGTAGGCTTATCCCTTTGACCAGGAAGAGCCATACCTTCATAATAGCTGTTGGAACAGGTATAGATTGTATTTGGACAGAGTTGTGCGTGTGTTGATTTCAAGGTGCACAGTGCAATCCTGAACTGAATTCACTTATTTAAATAAATCACGGAATCACAGAATTGTCGGAGTTGGAAGGGACCTCTAGAGACCATCTAGTCCAACTCCCCTACTCCCCCTCCCAACCCCTAAGCAGGATTGCCTAGAGCACATTACCCAGGACTGCATCCAGGCGGGTCTTGAAAATCTCCAGAGAAGGGGACTCCATGACCTCCCTCCATGGAGCCTGTTCCAGTGCTCTGTCACCCTCACCAGAAAGAAGTTTTTCCTTGTATTTGAATGGAACTTCTTATGTTCCAGCTTGTGCCTATTGCCCCTCATCCTATCCCTGGAAACCACTGAAAATAATCTGGCTCCATCGTCCTTCAACCCACCCTTTAGTGACTTGTAAACGTAGAGAAGGTCTCCCCTCAATCTTCTCTTCTCCAGGCTCTTTGAGCCTTTCCTCATAAGGGAGGTGCTCCAATCCCTTAATCATCTTTGTTGCCCTACGCTGGACTCTCTCCAGTAGTTCCCTGTCTCTCTTGAACTGGGGAGCCCAGAACTGGATGCAGTATTCCAGTTGTGGCCTCACCAGTGCAGAGTAGAGAGGGAGAATGACCTCCCTTGACCTGATGACCACACTCTTTCCTATGCAGCCCAGGATTCCATTGGCCCTCTTGGCAACAAGGGCACACTGCTGGCTCATGGAAAGTTTGCTATCCACTAGGACTCCCAGATCCTTCTCCTCAGCAGTAGTTTCAGAAGATCCACCCCTGACCTATATTGGTGCCTGGGGTTCTTCCTCCGCAGGTGCAGGACCCTATGTTTGCCCTTGTTGAACCTCATTAGGTTCTTCTCTGCCCAGCTCTCCAGCCTGTGCAGGTCGCGCTGGATGGCAGCACAGCCCTCTGGAGTGTCGGCCAGCTCTCCCAGTTTGGTATCATCAGCGAACTTGCTGAGGATACACTCTGTTCCCTCGTCCAGGTCATTGATGAATATGTTGAACAGGACTGGGCCGAGTATTGACCCCTGAGGGACACAACTGGTAGGAAGTCCTGTATCAGGATCCTCTGCACCAGGAACCACATCCCATACATAACTAAACTGTAGGTTCAGAACCCCTTGAAATGTGGTGCAAAGTGACCGTCTTTCACATACATACCTCACAGGAAGTTCAGTTCAGTATTTTGGATAAAGCAGTGCCATTTTCTTTGTCTTTTAAAATATATTTTCTGCAAAATAACTCCTTTTAAGTGCAAACATTAAGGAATTGTAAATAACATACACTTAGTTAAAAGGAACAATTTGATAATTTAATTAATGCTGGCAAAACAACTCATGTTGCTATGAGATACAAGGCTTTCAGATCCAGTATAGTATACACTGCATGCCCCGTTTCCTGCTAACTCAAACCAGATATAAAATGGTGCTGTCTCTTTTCTCATGCTAATTTTATTCCTTGGCCTTCTTGCCTCTTGTTTTTCTGTTTCTAGTCTTTTTTTTTTTCTTTTTTCTTTTTTTTTTTTTCTTTTTGGTAGTATTGGCTAGAAGTGTGCAGTTTCTTGCCAACACCGGGCTTTTATGTATGTTGGGGGAGGAAAGATCAACAAATAGACCTTCTGTATTGATTTCGAGCAGAACCAAGAGGAAGTAATCCAAAACATATCCCGCTTGCATCTGTTTGCAAATATCTGGGGGTGATGAATAAGTGTCGTTTTAGAATATAATAATAGTTTTTGTAAAAATAGTAGTTTAAGAACAGGTAATAATTTTCCATGGTGGAGCTGATAAATAAAATACTCAAACTAAAATGACTGTTCTCCTATAGACTACATTTCATTGGATTATTTTTACTGTTAGAAATATGTCAGTATATCACAGGGTTCATAGCTACTATATGAACAACTCCTTTCTAGAAACTAAACTGCTAGATGAGAATATAAAATGGTTCTTCTTAAAATCTCTTTTAGCATCTAAAGCGAAACAGGATGTACCTTTCTATCTAGGGATTCAGGTTTTTTTATCATCTTCCCGTACAGCTGTCAACAATGAGGTGGAATAGCTGATCTTTTCCTACACTTTGATTATGGGGAAGCACGAAGTTATATTTGATTCATCTGTTAGCTGAATGTACCAGTTACTGAAGAATCACAGAATCACAGATAGGCACTATGAATCACAGAATGCACTAGGAAAAAGCTTGAGAAAGCTTGAGAAAGTGTGCCTGAGAAAGGGGCACTTTATTTTTGAGATGAAATTTTGACCCCATTAAACCATATTCCAGTTAGGGACCTGTTTTCAAAGCAAATAAATTTCAAAACACAAGCTGAATTTACTTTCAGGTTTTACATCTGCCTCTTTCTTCTGCCAAATGCGAGGCTTTAGCGCTGTGTTTTAAGCAAAGTTTTAAGAAAAGTTACTCTCTTGTTGCTAGGTTAAAGACTCGTTCAAACAGAAGTGTATTGAAATACAGTCTTCATTGTGCAGTTGGACCGGCAAGTGCTCAAGAAACAGAACTGTTACTAGGAGATCTGAGAAACGGTAATTCACAGTAGCCCTAAAGTCTTTTTGGAGTCTGTCTGCCAACACTAGCAAGTTCCAAATGAAAAACCTCAGAGCCACTCTTTTATAACACCAAGTCCTCAGCCCTGCCACCCCACCCTGGTTAGTCTGGCCCAGAAACTGAAATGCTTCTTTTTTAATTATCTCAGGCACTTTTGCATTACCAGTGTGATTGGTGATTTGGCCTATTTTTGGCCACAGTAAGAGCAGTGTGAAAAATGCTGTTGTACTAATGCAAGCTGAACCATAACGTTCAAACCCAAAGAAACTGATGGTGGTAGCACCACTGCATTCAGCAGTACAGTTCCATCTTTAAATGTAGCTGAACTTTACAGTTGATGCCTTCATCAAAATGCCTTTTGACTTCATCTACAGTTAAGTAACTCACAGAATAGATTTATGTAATGAAATTATTTTAATAACAGCCATCTATTAATAATAATTAACATCTCAGTGGACTGCCAATAATCTCTTTGTTTGCCAGATGCATATCCCACTGTGATATGGTGTACGATTGTCTTTAATAATGGAATTATACTCATAGTTGTCTGTGGATTCTCTTAGCAGAAATTTATTAGATAAACAGTACTGTTCTGCTGTTTAGCACTTATATTACAGAACTACCCACAAAGTAGCTCCATGCTGGGAGTGGGAGAATCGCTTGTCCACAGCCTACTTCACTCTTACTGTTAAAAAAATATTATTATCAGAGTTGTTATTATTTAAAGATGTTCATTGCATTTATTTAGTGGTTAAGGGTCTGTAGTCAGAACTGGACCTCACTGAGATGTTATTCAAACACAGTTTGTTTAGATTTCTATTTAAAGCAAGGCATGATAAGGAAGTATAACAAATTATAAGAGAGATTACAGGCAAGAACGGGTGAGGGTTATAGTATATTTCCGTGTCTGACCTGTAGAACGTTAATACTATGTGTGGATTTTAATGAATTTTGTGATTAAAGGGGAAGCATAGGGAGTAAAAGTCTTTCTGGGCTAAATGTCTATTATGCCTCTAATTTCACTCGACTTTATGACTCAGCTGATCCCTTCCATTTCTATGGCTGTTCTGTATTTACACAGAGAATTCATAACTTTCAGCAATACACAGTAAACTGCTAGCCCTATGAAATTAAATTTCAAAGTCAGCTTCAAGTCATATCACTAGGTTTAAGGTATTAGCAGATGGAAGCTGAACAATTTTGACAAATATATTGAGATTAAACTTAGATTGTAAATGAAAAGATTACTTCAACCTCATGAATTAAAATAATGCTTTCAGAAATTGAACAGATGACTGAAAGACAAAAGAGAACATTGTCATATAGTCTGTTTGCCCATAAAAATATGGAGCCCTGTCCTGCCATAAAGATTACAGGACTGAAGCTCAAGATATACTCACTTCAATGTAAAGATAAACATACTGGCACTTACGTTTGCAGGTGGCTTATAGGGAAGACATGGTGTATTTGTATTTCCAAATTGTCAGTCCCAAGCTATCAAAGCCTTAAATCTGTTTTGAGTAATTAAGAGGAAAGCTGTATGAAGTTAGCTCATTTTTCCAGGTTTTTGTTACCTATTAAAAAGTACACTGTAACAAACTTAGGACAAATGTGTATAGGTTAAGTTGTATGACTAAAATTTAAGAAAAAAAAAAGGATTAAAGAAAGAGAAATAGGTGAAATAAGACAAAGCACATTAACTATGCTTTGACTTAATCAACTAATTGTTTTATAATAAACCTTTTTTTTTTTTTAATGTCTCTGTAAGGAATATTGTGGCAGGGACCTAAACACATCAGCAGGCTCTGTAACCCTCTCTCTGTAACCCCTCTCTGCAATCTCTTCCCCTCACTGAGGGGTTTTGACTGCTGACCCCTCACTGAGGGGTTTGACTGCTTTTATTTAAGGTCAGCTCACTTTCTCTTGCAGAAAGGCTGACCCTTGCTGCTCCCTGGCAGGTTATCTGCCATTTCCTCTTCCACATGTCTGTTATTAGTGCCTCAAAATTGTATCTCCTCTTTTTAATAAAAACAAATGCAAATTCCAGAAAATTCTTTTGTTGGTCTCACAGTCAAGTTAACCTAAATAAACTGATCAAAATCTTTTTGAGAGTAAAAGCTTAATAATAACCCATGGTAAAGGTTTGCAATAAATTATTCTCCTCTGTCTCTCTGAAAACACAGAAAAAGCTGTGTTTGGAAGGAGAGATCAGTTTTACTTCAATAGGGTTTGCTAAAATAGATTATAATTAGAACACTGACCACTGCTAAGTTGACAGCAAATTTCAGTTACCTTCTAAAAAGTATTTATGAATCTTCTATTAGACTTGCCAATTCTCTAGTGTCTGTTTATATATTAATTTCTGCATTACTAAAGGCAGATAATTTTACTATTTTTAACCAATTTCTGACAATTAGGCTCATATATGAAACCCTGTAACACAATACTGGCAAGTCTGTGTCCACAGTTAAAACTTGTTAAATTTATTGAGATTTATGTAGTACACATATACCTAAACACTGTAGATCATTTCATCTGTTAAAACATAGTTCCAAAAAATATTCAGGTTGAACTCCTTTCTAGCTTCCTGTCAGTAACTTGTTATGTTTCATTATAAGTAATAAAAAATGCATGAAATTAATTTCATTTCAGTTTTGAAAAAAGGCAATTCAACATTAAAAGGTCAAAATCAATCCTGATTGATATATTGTAAGACACTTTGCTTTGTTTGCTTTGAATTTCATATTCTATAGTGTTCATACTCCGATAGTGATGGAAAAAGTGTTAGACTCTTACTGTTTAGCTGCGAGAATGTGTGTGGATGTCAGACAAAGTGCAAAGCTGCCATTCTGTACTGGAACAATACCAGAAGAATGTGTGTAGGACTGGGAATCATGAGTTAGAATTCTGGCTGTGCCATTTGCTCTTGCCCGGCTGAGCCAGATCATTTTTCTATTTCTAGTTTCCTCTATTTAAAATGCACACAATAAAATTTGTATTCACCTTTATTGTTTGTCAATATTTTACAGAATCTTGACTCACAAAGCAGTATGGGATTATGAAATGTTATTGAATGCTGTACCAATGCAGATTATGCAGCTGTTTACAACACCACAACTTCAACCATTTTGCTTATTTATAGTTCTAAGATGTTGAATAAGTGGAAAAAGTACAGTGGGTTTCCACCCAGACAGTACATTTGGAGCATGATACACATCCAGTAATATTTTGGGAAGGATTTAGGGGCCTAACTTTGTAGTTTTAGAACACATGGTGCAGCTACTGTTGTCAGAATTAATTTTTTGGTTACCTCTAAAAAAATAGATAATGCAATACTGAAAACACTGGACACAGAACTACGAAGACATTGTCGAACTCCTACAGTAATATACTCTACCAACACAGAGATTACTTAGGGTTCATATTTGAGGATTTAGTTCAATGTAATTCTGAACAGAAAATTTCATGCAAACAAATGTTTTATTCTCACCCGAAGTATTTTCATCCCATTTCCATGTGCCTGATGCTCCTCCCAGAAGCAATTTCTCCTGGCATAAATAGCTCTTGCAGAATAGAATCACCGGGAGTTATCACACAGTAATTTAGGTTGGAGCTGAACTCCAGAAATCATACATAGTACATCATACATCATACAACTCATACATCAAACATAGTCAGCTCTGCGGCTCAAAGCAGGGTGAAATCAAACATGTTGCTCATCACTTGTGATGCACATCGCCACTTTTTGTCTAATTCCTGGCTGATCTTGAGATCCATATGATTATCAGGGACAAATCTTAAAGTTCTTGTTTTCATCTGCTGCAACAACTGGGGTTTGTGCTGCATCCAGATTATACGTCATAAACTCCATTTTCAAAAAACACTGAGCAATTATCCCTGTTAGTTATTAGGCTCATTTAAAGGATAGATAATTGAGAAGAATGAGTACTGTCCAGGTATTGAAATGCCTCTAGATACTTTGTCAGATGGTCTTTAAAAACATACTAGTCGTTATCATCTCAATGAGATGGTTTTGGAGAAAAAAGTATAGCAAAAGCACCTCAGTGTGACATGGTGAAGTATTAATTTATTTACTCTTGAGTTAAACCCATAAAATAGTTTTAAGGCTTACCTTAAGAGTGAACCATAATTGTAAGCAAAGTTTACATTTGTAAATACAGAACATATTTGTTTATCCTGTTAGCAGTCAACATATGGTATTGGTTAATACTAATTTTAATACTGGTATGACTAATAATACAGTATTTGGTATGACCTTATTCAAGGAAGTACATAATTACAAAGAAAATATTAAATTATTTTCAGAGAGAAAATGTGGAGCTACCACTAAAAGGAGCTACAATGCTCAAAATGTATGGGTCTTCTAAAACTATACTTTGAATTATATATCCCCTATTTCTAAATAACAGCTTCATATATAGAAGCTCAGAATGAAAACAGAGCAAACATATTTAATTACTAATTAACTACTTTCTTTCTACGCGATGAAAAAAATGAAATTGAAAACAGATAGAGAGATTCTGTAAATTCTGTAGTAGAGCTGCAGTGAATAATGAAGAATATATGACTTTCTAAGTAGCCAAAATGTAAGTACCCCACAAATGTAGTTAACTCTTCTATTTCTTAGTTTTCTAGAGGGAGGAAGGAATGCACATAGAATCACACTATTCTTTCTGTGCTTCATTTTCACACTTTTTCTTTATCCCTCTCCATTTTATACCTTTAAGCTATTTTTTTTTCTTCTATGTGTCTCCATACTGTGTTCTTTTGTTCTTATCTGTTCTCCTTAGCTTTAGTTTTCTCTCCAATTTCAATCCCTTTTCTAGACTTTCTCACCCCGTTTTTTTAGGTACTTTTCATAGTCAGCTTCTGTAAACCACCTTAGAATCCCTTCACAAACAAACTGGCAGCAAAGATACATTAAACAACATCTTAGTTTTTCTTATCAGTATTCTGCTAATTGCTTCAGTTACTGGCCTTGAAAACAGCTATGCTTGAAGCCCACTATACCAACAACTTGACTAGAGTACTGGAGATCTAATTGCTTTCACTTTGTAAATATTTTTATGAGAAAGCAGTGCAAATGTCTGTTTTGCTGGTGTAGTGCCTAACAGGACAGTCTAAGTATCATGCCTGTTAGCCACAACTTCAGTATCTATGAGAGAAAAATCTATTTATTACAGGAATGAATTCTTACGGTAGTAATTTGCATAACTTGCGGAATTTAGGCGACACTTTTATCTAGATGTATTAGATCTTTTAGTTTTTAACATTATTAGAATACCTAATGTACTCTCTGATTTCTGTAATAGAACTACAGTTTACTTTTAGCAGCCATGGTAGGGGGTGGAGGAGATCCTCACAGAACTGACCAGACTTCAGAGATGTGCTTAGTGTATTTCCTCAGATCGTTCAAATATTGAGAAGGCTGTTATTGCAAGAAAAACTACACCAAAACCAATCAGGTAAAATGACAGCAGCTTTTAAATTCACCTGATAAACATATTGCAATTACTTTTTGTTTTCCAAATGAACCCTTGTTCTCCTTATGCAGTTTTCTTCTTTGAAATAGCCTATGTGTTTTGATTTGAGTTTTTTTGGAAATGAAGGGGGAATCTTTCACTTGTTATGACCTTTTTTCTGACACTGAATGTGTTTTCCTTTGGGTTTAAACCTGCATGTAGTCATGAAAAAGTTGTGCTTTGGGATGAAATCAATAGGATTTCTTTTGTTTGCTTTATGTTGTTCTTCTGTATGCTTGCGTAGGTTGTATTGAATACTTCCACTCTTTGGGTTAAATAATCTGTAAGTTCTAAGACACTGAAGCTGCTTTTCAATCATAGAATCACAATATAATTTACGTTGCAAGGAACCTCTGGAGGTCATTTTGTCAAACCACCTGCTCAGAGCAGGCTTACCTTCAGTACTAAATGAGGTTGCACAGGGCCTTGTCCAGTTCTATTCTGAAAAACTCCACAGCCACTTTATAATCACAAAACCTGTTCCAATTCCTACATATCCTTATAAATTTTTGTTTTTCTTGACAGACAGTAAAAATTTCCCTTGCTACAACTTGTGACTACTGCCTATGATCCTTCTGCTGAGCACCTCTAAGGAAAGTTTGGTCCACCTTGTCTACAGTCCTCTTTCAGCTAGGTGAAGAGTCACTACTCTCATTTTCAGGCTAAACAAACCCTGCTGCCTGAGTCTCTCCTCCTCAAATGCTCCATCCTCCTAACTATCCTTGTGCCTTTGCTCAGCCTTCCTCCAGTATGTGCTGAAAAGCCCAAAACTAAACACAGTACAGCAAATACAGCCTCGCAAATGCCAAAGAGAAGAGAAAGTTTTCTTTCCTTGACCTGCTTGGCTGCCCCCTTCAGTCATTCCAGACACAGGAGATCCTGTATCAGTTGCAAATAAATATCAGGGTTTGGAAAAACAAAGACATTTTTTGTTTTCAGTTGCTGAGAACTTTTTTTTGTAGCTTGATAGCGTAATAAAAGTTGAATACAAGTTTACTACCCTTCACCAGAAGTCCACGAGATGGTGCTAGAGAAGGATGGCTTCAATGAACTGTATTTTGACATAGGAGTTGTACCTTACTAGCTGCTTTTGTCCTTGGTACTAGTTAGCCCATGTAATTTGTCAGAATCAAAGAACAGAGAAGCTGCTAGAGAATCTGCTTCTCTGCAGCTATTCAAATACACATGGAATATGAGAAGTCTTGTTTAAAACACACAAACATCAGAGGAATTTAGTGTGCCTAGTGTGCCTGGACAAATCATGGGCAAATAGAAACAAAACCAAAATGACATTAAAAAAATCTCTGTTTATACATATCTTTTACTTCAAAGCATGCCATGTGTATCCAAAAGCAGCAACACTTAAGATAGAATACTCTTCCATCTAAATCAGTGGATATTATTATATCTATTGTAATGACAACATCATCACATCATCCTATCTAAGAAAAAAGGGGCCTTGACTTCAGGCTATGAGGGAATGGAAGGGTGAGAACTTCACACCAGGGAAGAGGCATAAATGAGACTTTGTCTATTGATGTGTTGTGTTTCTAATTAACCTGAATAGAAACTGTGTGACTTGGATTACTTAAAAGTTTTAGTACTGTTGCGATTGACTAATGCTAGATTGTTATATTTTGTTTAGCCTGTAAGTGCATTCATTGAGTTAACAATTTCTAATTCTAATTTCTAGTCCTTTTGGCTAACCACAATGAAGGTGACTTTAATGTAGTCATTCTTTTACCAGTCTTCAGTGTTTTTTTACTGTAATGACCATTCCTTTCTCCATGATTGGAAGAACTCTGGTTTCCTGAAAAATTAGCACAAAGATCCTAAGAAGATACGATTCCCTTTTTTACATACATTACTTTGGCTAGCTTTTGTCAGATTAACTAACATAACAATCACATTCTTTCTAGTTACTGAAGTTCTTCTCACAAGTTTTATTCTAACCAGTCAAAATACAGTCAAAGTACTAGAAGTCATATATGGAGAATACTGGAATTAAATTGTTCTGCAGCAGACAGAACACGCTATTTTCTTTAAGGCACAGCTTTTGAAGAGGAGAAAAATAAGAGTAAAATATTTGCATTAGTATTTTACTGATTATCACATCTGCTAAGTAAAAGTTAAAAAATATCAGTACTGTTTTGAAAATAAACTACAAAATAGTAATTATATTTCATATTCAACTGTTAGTCACATTGGATACATGTTTTTTTTATTGTAAGTGTTAGAGGCTATATTTTTCTAAAAGAGTCACTGACCTTCATTTCCTATTTTTAAATAGCATTTCTACGTGCTTTCCACCTCACAAAATAAAAACATATCTGCCACTCATGAGACACTCAGATTAGTGGGAATTTGAAAAAGTCAGTTTGAAGAGTTTGTATGAGTAAAATAAGAAAAGGAAAGATTAGGATCCAGATATTGCAAACTTGTTTTTCTATGAACATTTATAGTTATAATGTCAAATGACATTTTTATCTTACAGCTCAAATCCAAAACTTTACAAAGATACCACTGCTGCTTGCCATAAGAGCTTTCCATAAAACAATTTAGTTCTAGTGTAATGTATGCTGAAGTCAGTATCTAGAGTTTGGGGTTTTTTTCTTCCCACTGACATCACTACACTCTTAACAGAGTTAAGATCCAGAAGTTGTAAGTATCATTTAGGGAATACTCAAAAACTCTCTTCTGTTCAGTCAGCACTGGAAACAACAAAATTATTTTCACTGTTTGAATAAGACAAGGGGCCCAGCAGTGAAACTCCACACAGCGAGTACCGGGGAAAAAAAAATCTTTTAAGGTCTCACAGACCTTTGGAGTTTGGTCTATTATAGATAATTGCCTAACTGTAATTTGCATTGATGTGCTTAGCTGACCTATTTCAGGTATGCATTGTTTTTTATACTTACACAGAACAATTCCTGCAAGTGCTGAGTGGGTTGCTGGTTGTTCCACTGCAACTAAGTGGTAACCTCTTGGCATAGGTACATGATGTCTATCATTTATACACCAATATGCCAAAATGACTTGCATCAGCAAAAATTGCCACTAAATCACAGTGGGACTCCATGTGCAGCAGTGGAGAACCAGACCTTTTACATCCAATGATCCTGTGTACACTTTTGGTTTGTATCCTCTTGTATCTCAAACGTTCGGTGCCTTGCAGAGTATGGTCTATGGACTTCTAAGTGTCAGCGTCTTCCATTTCATGCTGACAGAACCTGTTGCTAAAAGGCAGGTTCTCTTACTGCTCTTCCAGTTTACCCGATGTAAGCACACAGTGTTTATTTTATTCAGTCATTTTGAACATCTAATTATTTTTCAGATGTTGTTCTGCGTGCTGCTTTGGAGGTCAACAGGTGATTGCATTTCCTTCTGTGATTCAGAGATGGAAGCCAGTATGTCAGAGTAATTTTCTGCCGTTGTTCACAGGCATCTGTTAAGCCCCATCGTTCAATGTGCCTCCCTTCCTCTGCCAGCGTGGTGTGAGTCTGGTGCTCTGTGTACATTTTCTTAGGGAGCTGCTGTGCTGGATAGATGCTGAAATTGCATAATGGAGTGCATGGGCTGAGTTGGAGCTGCAGGGGCAGAGAGATCTTCTGTTTAACCTTCAGCCTCTTCCTTTGTTCTCACTTAGACCTGAGACACCTTTTCTAGTCCCTTCCCAAAGTCAGTCAGTCAGTCAGGACAGGCACATGTGCATTTAATAACTTCTAAATGTTTTCTTCTTGTAAGAGACATTTTTTAAAAAGTAAAATGTTTACCACATGGAGAACTAGGTAGTGGTTTGTATTTCATATCCATGTAAGCTTCCTTCTTTTTCCCCGTATTCAAATATCCCCTGTGTATTTTTCCCCTTCCAGAAGAATTCAGTTTCATAAAACCGTAATTGTGCAGGTAAGACATAAAGAGACTGATCACTTAGTATGTTTTTCAAACTTAGCCTTTCTCTTGTCCTGTTGAACGTATGGAAATAAAGGATGTTATTCATGCAAAATAGTGACTTAAGAAATTACAAAAAAGTAAAAACTAAGCCAAAATGGAAATAAGTTGATCTCGATGTTCATTCTCTTCTCTTATCTGTATGGACACTTAGGCCACTGGAAGGGAGGCAAGTTACTTTTCCTGTAAATATGATACCCTAAAGTAAAAATTTTTGTCCTCGTTGAGTTCTTCATTTTCCCGCTTGCGAATATCAAGGGAGTCGTCATTCACACACAGGTAGTAACTTCTATCTTCATAGCACTGGAACTGTACTGAATCTCCTTGGTAATGCATGATGAAAAAGTTATTATCTTCACTCAGCTATGAAAATACACAAAGTAAAGATGATAAGTTATCTCTTTAAAGCCTTTCTATAGTGTTTCATGTGAGAAAAATTCATGTATGTTGCTGGCTTGTTATATTTTGAATGCTTTTCTCCAGTGACATGTATTTACCAGTTTTCATGATAAATCTTGGAAGCACCTTATAATTTTGGGCAGGTTCTGTGATAACTATGAATAAAATAATACCTGTCTCCCTCAAAGGACCGAGTATGCCCAGACCCATAGCTTCATTCCTTTGCTTCAAAAAAAAGACCAGCAGTTTTCCTCTGCAGTACACCCGTTATTGGGACAATTTAGGATTTTCATCTGGTTATTTTCTTACCACAGACCTACCCTGTCAACAGCCACTAAAAACAAAATGTCAATCTACAGTTTTTCTTCCCTCTTTTGGAATAAAATTACAATGTTACAGTACCATAACTATTCTATTGCCTATGATTTTTCATACATCTCCAGTTTTCAGTACGCTTTTTTAAAGATCCATTTTTGGAGGAATGGCTACTGTCAAAACAGTCCCTCTGTGTGTGTGGATGTGTTTGGGCTCTCCAAACACCTCAGGGTGAGGATGGACAAACAGTGACCAGAAGACACCACACCAGAGAGTGGAGGAGTATGTGCTGGGACACAGTCTCCAAAAGCATAAGCCCTGGAGACTAGTAGCCCTGTTAAATCTGCAAAAACTGATACTGGGGGTACCAAGCAGGTGCTGAACCTGCCCGAGGCCTCCAGCAGTCACTGGCACCCACGACGGGTCACGTAACCCACAACACATCCAAGGCGTCAGCGGCTGCTGTAGGTGGGCAAAGGCTACAGGGCAGTATGTGTTAAGCACACCTGCTGAAAGCACCGAGCACGGCTGCCTGGAAACCCCTGCAGGGCCCCTGCTCCTCAGCCTGTGCACTCAGTGAGGGAGTCACTGGCAAGGCTGTGTGAATAGTTATCTGCTGCTAATAGTAAGAGCTTAATTAGTGAAAGGTTCAGATTTCTGTTTTCCCCAACTCACCCTCTTGTCGGGGAGCAGGGAATTTATAGTATCTTTTGCGGAAGGCTGAGATGGTAAATGAAAGCATAATAATCGAGTGATCTTTTTGAACCCTCTCCTCCTACCCACATGGGAGTTCTATAAATCTGACTAGTCTGATGTACTATCAGGGTGCACAATGCTGTAGGGGATCTCTAAATTTAAACTGAAGGCTTGGGGAAAAGGCAGGAGGATATTAAAGGATCCCAGCTATGCTGGAGATTAAAACACTGGCAATAACCACCTTTCTGTGGAAGAAGGAATGTGTCCTTTTAGACCGTATGACAACAGGGGATGGAAAGAAAACGTCCTGCAGTTATTGCAGAGTACATGAAAGAAACTTCCAGATACACCTCCTGTATTAGCAAAGCTATAATGGAAAGAGCTAAAACTTTCTGTCCTAACAAGCTGGTGTAAGAGCCGAGTATCTGCAGCTTCAATCAAAAAATTCTGTTTTAAGAAATACTATTAAGAAAGTTGAAAACAATTTTTTTTTTAGAAAATTAATACTTTCTAGGGACTCAGAAGTGTAATATGGAAATACAAATGGAATAAGAGAATCCAATAACTTCAGAAAAGAAAAAAAAAATAAAAACAAAACCAAAAAAACCTGCAGAAGCAAGGGGAAGGATTAATGTGTACAACGCAGAAATTCAACCCAGAGCAAGAGAGGTTCCAATGGGATCTGGTAAATGTGAGGCCAAAATTAGGTGCTTGCAAAAGCAGAATGAGATACAAAAATTAAAAATACCTGCTGTATCTGCAGGAAATGATGGAAAATTAGATGGAGATCCACCACAGAAAGATGCTATTGCTATTGGGGATGCTATTGTGTGATAGGGAGAAGAAAGAGAAGTGGGGAGTAGAAGGGTATCCAAACACTGTTAGGGCTGGGAGTTGCAGCAGGTCATTGAAGGAGCTCTTAGAACAAGGTGTTTTGGAACAAATCATGGCACAGATAATTTTCTATTATGGCCTGTTAAGAAGGCTGATGAGCAAACCTGGAGAATATGGTTTGGACTACTGACAGATGAAGTTCATCCTGAGGACAGCTCCAATGGGAGTAGGCATGCCTGAGAGAGCATTTGCAAGTTCCAAGAAAAAAAAACAACTGGTTTTCAGTTATAGATCTGACTCTTTTTTTTTGCCATTGCACTAAACGAAGAACTAATTTGCAGGTTAGGCTTCACATTTAGTGAGAAAAAAATACACCTTTACTCATGAGCCATAGGTGACTCACAACACACTTGTGATAGCGTATATAGGCTCATGTTAGGAAAATGCTACAAATGTTGTCTCCACAGGTTAAAGAGAAAAATATTGTCTTATGGAACAAGACAGTGATAGATAGGATCCCTGTGGATATCTATGGATAAGACAGTGTAGCTCCATCAGTGACAGGAGCTACAGAGAAAGATGTGAGAGAGTACTATCCAAGTTTTAAAATAAGCAGACTCAAAATGATTTAAAGTCAGATTGACTAAGGCACAATGAGCCCCAGGCTAAGTTCGACTGCTGCACTCTATACCAGGAAGAAACTAAAAGATAAGAAGGAACCGATATGAAGGCTAGCTGAAACACAAGAAAATACCTTACGTTGCCCTGGTGTGTTACACAAGGAGTATAGGGCACATTACAATCTACATTTTGCTTCAGATTAAACAAGGAAATGCATACATGATCAAAACCGGCATGAGTCGTAAAGTGATGATAAGCAAACTTGTAAAAATGTGCTGTGACTACAATTGTATCAAAGAAGCTACAGACCTTGGGAAGTATTACAAATAAGTTATATGGCATTTTGGATTTGTTTTAGCTGTTGCTAAGCAGTGCACACACAGCATCAAGACATTCTCTTTTTCTCACTCTACTCCGCCAAGTAGGCTAGGGGTGGGCAAGAGACTGGGAGGGGACACAGCTGGGACAGCTGTCCTGGACTGACCAAAGGGACACTCTATGCCATATAATGGTCAGCCATAAAGACTGGTGACTGGAAGAAGAAGGTGGGATTTTTTTTGCTCTTGCTATTGTCTTCCCAGTTCCACTGGAGGGGAGTGGGATTGAGTGAGTGGCTTTGCATGCTGGGTGTGAAAAAGGACTGCAGTGGGTTGGCCCCAGCTGGCAGCCAAACACATTAAATATGGCATTGGCATAACTGATACGGTCCAAAGTTCTGAACCAAGGTAATTCTGTGGACCTCACTTGCCATATTTTTCCTGTTTGGAGTTTCATTTTCTTTATTTTGGCCTATTTAACTGCAGTAAAGAGTAAGTCCGTCAGTAAGACCTCACATGACTACATAGCTAAGCTCTGACTTAAACTGTCTGTCCTGCTTAGCTTCATCTAACTACTCAACAAAGTAGAGAGGACCCTAGAATAAAAACTTAAAAAATTAAGATATCCAAGATCTTAATGGATCTTGGAGAGTTGTGGCCCCTCAGATCTCAGTCCACCCAGGCTGGGGAATTTCAGGCAAAGTTTTAGGAAAATGCTATTGAGTTATAATAACCTAATAACATTGCATTATCCACCAAGGGACAACAACTTGAAGAGGAGTAGCCAAATTTAGTGATAGAATTGTTGACTTCAGTAATCTTTCAAGCAAATCCATTAAGTCAAGAAGGAATTTAGGAGGGGTATCAACGGAGAAAGGAAAGAGAAAGGAAGGTTTGAAACTGAGGGAAAACTGAGTGCTACTAGTACTTAATTAGAGCTGAGAGGGTTAAGTATACATATGCAAAGGACTGAGGGTGATTATGTATGATGAATAGCAAAGTATTATGGTTGAACCAGAACAGAAATTACACTGAAGGGAGATACTACAGATCTGTATGGCAGGAGATGTGTACTTCTCTGATAAGCAACATACGATCACTAAAACCTGCACTTCTGGAAGAGTGAAAAAGAAATAGTACAAATTTTATACATAATTAATGAAAATGGTAAAATAAGAACATTAAAACCTTTACATACATGTAGAAACAGAGAATGTGAGCAACTCCTCTTGATAATTCCCCCCTCTACTATTTGTTCCCCCTGTACTCCCTGTTGACCTGCCTGTGTCTCAAGGATACAAGACCAGTTTTGACACTACATGACTGCATAATTTTGGTCGAGACTTCTAAGGAAACTGCTAATTTATAAGACAGCCTGCAAGAAGATAAGAAAGGCTTGAAACAGTAACAGTCTACTTGAGAACTCCTGGTCAAATCTAGCCAGTAATGTCAACAGTGAATGTGAAATAAAACTCATTTCAATATTGTAAGACATTCTGGGTTTTTTTGAGAAATTACTAGGATTACCACTTTACTGTCCAAGTGACAAAGTTTGTAAATGTGATCTTACTTGCGCTAAAAGAAACCATATTGGCTAGTGGGAGAATTATATTATTGTCAACATGTGTGGGGACATAGTTGGGAAAAACTTTTCTGTGGTGGATCTAAAGAAAAATACTACTCTCTATGTCTTAATTCATCCTTTTGTGTGATTAACTGCATTTTCTTGTATGATATTATTAATTAGGATAAGAATGTTCTATTATAGAGTTAGATAATTACAATTACAAGTAAATGTAAGCCTGCTCCTGAGTGAGCTGCTTGGGTTGACCTCTCTGCTGTGGCTCCAGCTGGAGCACCAGGAGCATGACTGTGCGTATGATGCAGTTTCCTGCTCTTGCCAGCACAGTGTTGCCATAAATATTGCTTGCAATCTCTGTTACCTTCCAAACTTAAACCCCTGTCAAAATAAGATACTGATATAAGCTATTATTTGTTACAAGCTGTTACTGTTTTATTGTGATAATAACAGCGTAGTTAATACAAGATGTTTTAATAAATATTGATTGTGAACCTTGTCTCCATAAGCCTGGGCTAGTGAAATGGAAAATTACTATTTCTAACATTTCCTGCTGGTATAAGAGCAGGCTCCACCGATTCTCATGTTTCTGGTAATTCTACTGGCAGTCTTCCAATAATAGGAGGAAAATGCCTGTCTTAAAACTTGCTGTTAAAAGCTAGAAGACTAAACATCACATCACAGCATCACATAGCTTTGTCATTGGCCATAAGAAGTATTTCTCCATCTCAGTCAACTACTCACACACTTTTTCATCCTAAAGTGGCAGATTAATTCATCTCACCAGAAATTATTTCCTGATCAGTGCACTCATTCTAGAAGCTTGATTAAGAAATTCATGATTCAGATCTGACTATGATTTCGCCTCTTGGCCTACCTGGATGTGGTTCAAGTGCAGGCTGCTCTTTTTTCCTCACACAAATGCGTAACTTTATTTTTTTTTCCCTACTTGAAGGCATCACCAAGAAACCATTATGAGTAGATCACTATCTGTCTTGTTAGGTAATGAATGGGTTCTCAGAAAGAATGTTTCCTTTTAATTATCTGTTTAGAAACCCCGAATGATGAATAGGTCTCTCTAGGCAGCTGTTACACCTCTTCTTTCCAGCTGTCCTCTAAAAGTTGCAGCTATCAAGACAGTAATTCCTTCTCTGTGAACAGCTCCACAGAAAAAGGCATATCTTTTTCTAGGAAAAAGTGCATGAAATAGATTTTAGAAGGCGGCAATATGACTGTGACAATTTATATCATACAAGGAGGGGCCTAGAAGTGGCCTTATAAATTTCCTAAGCTTCATTGCTTTCTCCCGTCTAGAGCCAGGGAATATTTTGTGCCAAGTAAATACCTCAGATGGAACTTAAACTGAAGGACCCTCTTGGATTTTTGAGGCCCAGCATGCAGGAGATTTTCTTCATTAATTATTAATAAAATATAAATAGTACTCATACCTTTGACAGCCCGCTTCGGAATCACTTCAAACAAGAATGTTTTTCTAATTTCAGATTACCAGAATTCCTTTCTGATTTAGGAAAAATGTTAGCAATGGTAGAAATATTAGGCTTAGAATTTTAGGTTTTCAGTGTTTAGTCAGATTTGCTTTTATGAAGTTCTGAAAGGTATCTGATCCTTTCATTTTTGCTCGCTGAAATTGGAAAGATTGTTTTTTCAATCCTCTTGGATACTAAATCCACTGGACTACACACTAACAAAAACTATTGAAAAGTTCTTATTTTCCTTTTTCTGAGGAAAAGACTAAAAGTCAGCTGAAGTAGGAAAGTAAACAGCCACTTAATGAGTAACAGCAGGATTGCATTTAGCTGCACTTCTTTTACACCTGTGTTTGCATACACACGCACATTTTATTTGTTTGATCATGATTATATACCTGTTTGAAGTCAGGATCTTCATGCTTGCATGTTTTCATGTTGCATCTTTCCACTGAAGGATAATCTGTCTCTGAACACGATGTTTTTAAGACCTGTGTTTACAACCACTCAGATTGGTAATTTTGTCTGCATATTTTGCTCTTTTAATCCACCAAATGTAGCATTAATTCTAAAGGAAACTCTCCTTTTTGTAAAGTCCATTAATTGTTACATTCAAATTATTCAAAATTAGTAAATTGATAAGTTTTTGAAACACTTCCAAGAATATATTCCTCTTTTACCATTTGCAATGCAAAATTAATTGGGTTGAAAACAAACACTGAAGACAGCCTCTTTAAGGCCCTGATTCTATTTTGCAATGCAGCCAAGACTGAACCATGTTATAACGGAATACCAAAACTTTATCACAGATAAGACATTTGGTATTTTCCACATGAAAATTCCTGTTGAGATTAAGATTCATCTTCTGCTGGAAAAAGAAAGGTAAGTGATCTTTCCAAGCTTTTTGCACATGTGGGAAACACTAAATATGTCTTCCCTCATTTTCAGATCAGAACTGCCTTTAATCCTGTCAAGAAACATAATCTGGTACAACCTGGTACTTTAAAATAGGTGATTGGGAAGTAAAATCCATTATGGCTCAACACTCACATCTTTCCCTGATTTGGTGTAACACCTTGCAAAAAATTAGTTTATGGAAAGGTAATCCCAGAAAAATCCTTTTAAATAGTTGGGTTTTTTTCAAGGACAGAAGAAAATCCCAATGGAATAATAGGTTATAAATATAATTAATGTATTGTGCAACATATATTTCTGCAAATAATTTCAGGAAATAGGTTTTATGGAAAGTCATCTGTGAATGAAAAACAAAGAAAAAACATCAAAGACTTAATTTGAGGAAGTATTTGGTGATTTACACCATTATGCATAGCCAGTGTTAGATGAAGGGTTATTCTTTATCTCAACATACTCTGTGGAAATAGAGCTTCTTAGACTTTTGCTCTTTTTTATGCTCTTTTAGAGCATAAATTTCAATATAACATTCTTCCCCAGACAGTTTTAGTAAAGGTTATAACCCTCCAATAGGGAAAACTATCGTTGCCTGCTCTTCCTACCATAAGCAAACCTTCACAAGGCTGGAGGAAATGAGAATGCTCTGACAACAGATGGTAAATGTTTAAAACAGGATAATACAGCTGTATTTTCATTTCATCATATTCCTTGTTTTGTAATTTGAGTTGAATGGGTGAAAATAATTCCCATCTTAAACTCATCTCTTTCCAAGGCAGCATTCCTGCTTCTTCCTCCCCTTCTATTTCCTGCATGGTTTCTGGTTAGGAATCCCCCTCTGCCTCCACAGAGGCTGAAACCCAACATCCTCTGCTGTCTTCTAGTGACAGTAGTCAATTACATAACCCAATGATTTTTGCAATAGTCTACTTTAAATATTTCCCCAGACAGAACACAAGGGGGTATTCAAAAGTCGTGGAATGTAAGTAAATGGTAAGTAATGGTAAGTAAAATGAAGGAAAATGAATTTGAAAGATCTGTGGGAGAAATAGTCCTCTAGTAAGGAAGAGCACCCACAAGTTGCAAGGGATATAAAGTTTTTCTTACCTTCAGAGACAGCTGCTTCTTACCCTGGCACAACAGGACAAATTCATTAAGCTTTGATCTCTGTGTGAGGATCACCAAATTTTTAGAATCTGTTTTACACAGAAGAGTATGTTGTTATAAAATGTGTATCACTGTAAAATGAAGCATAGCTTGTAGAGACAACATTCGTGTTCACCTTACACTGATGGGCGTAGGAATACAAACAAATATAACCACTCTTGGTATGGTTCTTTTTTATAAAGTATTTAAAATTATGACTTTATGATACTCTAAATTTGCCATTTATATATATACACTTCATTTTTCTATATTTATAGTTAATATATGGAATATCAGTTATTCACATGTATATACATATACGGCATTTCTATTATTACTGAATGCATACATGTAATATACCTGTTTATGTAATATAGCTGACTATGTATACACCATTATGGAAAATGTAAAATTTTTTCCCCTTTATTTTTTGCATGCTTTCTATGTCAAAATCTTCCCACTATCATAATTGTTGGTGCATTGGATTTATTCCCTTCTGAGATAATACTGGTTTTTTTCAGCTGCAGGAAATAACAGAATATCTGTAGGACAGGTTACTCCTCAGACTGATAACCAACAACATTCATTTCCTTTTGGTACTTCAGGGCCTCAGATTCAGATAAGCCAAAAGTAAACAAATTAAGATTCCCTTTGTCAATTCATATGGCATACAAGAGCATTACCTAGCAAAGCCAGTGGCATTAATAAGTATCCAGTGACACTAAAACTAGCTGACTGCCTTGCAGATTTACTTCAAATAATACCATTTGTGCTTTTAAAAGTATGTAAGGTGTGCTGCTTAAGACAAAAAATAGGAAAGAAAGTAGCAGTTGATCCATGTGTGCATCACTGCAGCAACTGAATCCAAATTTTACAGACGTTAGGTAATTATGCATTAACAGTTGCAGTTAAGGAGATTTTTTTTTCTTGTTATCAAAGATGCTTTTTAGCCTTGGAAGGATATTTGGGATCAGCAGAACATACTCATCCCACCTGACTGATTTTAGCTACTCCAATCCTGGCCCTGTAATGCTATTACCCTACCTGTAATGCTATTGTGGAAGTTTTCTGAAGAAATTCTTCGTGAGCCAGCTACAGCATGAAAATAACATAAAAATCCTTCTTAAAAACTGAGGCACACTCCATCTTAGTGCATTTTACTCAGTTTACATATGTATTCAGATAAATGTAGTAGACATTTAGACAGATGTCTAAAATTCTGCCATTTTTATCATTTTTTTCTGACATTAGATTGCCTCAGATGTGACTGCCCAACTGCAGCAGGTAAGAGGTACATCAGCAGGCAAGAGAGATTTCATATCCAAGTCAACAGCATTCTGAATTAGAGGCATGCCAAAGAAGGAGGCAGGAGTTCAGCCAGTTGATATGGGACATATGTCAATATGAGTTACACCCTAATAATCCTTGTCTTTGTTTATCGAGTTTATTGTGACTTGCTTGTACATTGTTTATTCTGAGTAAATCTGAAGGATCCTAACTTTTCCTACCACCTCTGAAAAACATGACAAGTGGTCTATCAGGCAGACAGTGAATGGCAAGGAAAATAAGGAACCTTTCCACAATTTCATACGTAATAATTCTACTCTCTGATGGTCTTTGGATGAATTACCTAGCCTCTCAGGTTACTAAAGCCTTACGAGAGTCTAAGGGGCAATTCTACAAATTCATTCAAAAGAAATGCTTTGAACTCAACTAAATAGAAGAAACCACTTTTGTGTGTCCCTGAAATGCAAAGTTGTTGACCTTTGGGAGAGTATCAATACTTTATACTGTTACCTAGAAATCCTCATTTGGCCATTGTTCAAGGTGAAGTCCTGGACCAGATGGATATTTGCTGTCATCTGTTACAGCAGCCCTTTATGGTTGAAATTGGAATACATTTATCTTCTGCTGGAATAGCTTGAACTAATATATCTTTGATTTTCCCAATCATTTCTTGTGCTTACAAAATGAACATTCCAAAAATGTGTCTCCTCTTTCTTCATACCCATTTCTTTTCTTGACCCGATATGTGAGCAATAGAGCACACACATTTTTCTCATAAAAAAACCACAAAAAACAACTAGGTTTTCTAGCATGCATACATGCTATTTCCTCATATACGTTTATCTTCAGCCCAAGCCATTACTCGTAACTTGCTATGGCAATTTTTGTGACTTTGAACTTCTGTGTTCTTATGGAACACAGAAAGGCTGTTTAATTTTTAGAATTGTCCAGCAATCTGACCTAAATGAAAATCTAGTATAATATGTTACTTCTAAAGTTAAGTCTACTTACTTCTTTTCATAGCCTCAAACATCTCTTCAAAACCAGACCCTAACAAAGAGAATGATAGCTTTTATTCCCACAGGAGTCTTACCAGTAACTGCTGATTCATTCTTTGTGAACACACTTAACCACGCAATATCTAAAACAGAAAAATAGAAGAGATTTAACAAATAAGTGGAAATAGATAGGTACTTTCTTCAAATTAAAAGACGTCACAAACAGATTAAGTTTTAAAACATAATCTGAGAAAGAGGGTGTAATAGCAATAGGCATCAGGTTTCATTTCCTGCAGGTGTCTGAATTCATATAACCCCATAAGACTTTACAGTTAGGCTTGTAAGCAGGTGCCCTGAAGTCTGAACGCTGAGTCTAATAAATGTAATGATTGATTAACTATCTTTTACAAGAGAGAACACACCTGAGAAAACAGAGGTAAGTAATGAGATGTAAGGCCTAAAGAGAAGCCTGAAATTTTTTGGTGGCAGATGCAAAATGTGCAATATTGGAAAGTAACGGGCAGCAATAGCATGGGGTGTCAGGCTTTTCTAACACCAGCCTGAATCATACTGCCGGCTGTCTGGGGAAGGCATCACCCACTTCACGTCCAAGTCACAAGCATCCAGGTTACAGCTGGTTCCTAATATGACTTAATGTTGACTTAACTATATCATTAATATATGTTAGTGGTGCTTGTGTTTACATATACAAGAATGTGACACAGCACAACATTTTATTTTTCTTTTTCTTCCAGGAACATCATTATCTTCTACATCAGGTTTGTCACACTACAAATCTATTCACAAACTCCTTCTGTTGTATACCTATACAGTTTTTGGATCTGTTCACAAATTAGCAATACTAATTGTTCAAGTTACTTCAAAATCCTATGAAGTTATCAAGTAAAAGATAAAAAGAACACTTCAAAAGATATAAAGAACACTTAAATACCTTATCAGTGCAGTTGTCATTATTCACAATTTAATAGAATAAAAATAACATTAATTTAGTTTATAAATATATCAAACAAGCCTTTTTATGTCTTTATTTGAAGCATATGAAATGGACTTCTCGTTCCTGAAAAAACTGGGGTTCTGTAATAAATAAAGTTTCACTAAATTGATAGCTGTCTTACAAATTGCAACTTTTTCCTGTATTTTGGCTAGAAATATGGTTTATTGTTTTTTATCCCTCCTTTCACATCTCTGGAAAATATATTATTCTAGGTATTTGCATTTGTTGTTATTTGCCTCTTCTATACCCAAAGAATAACCTCTGACAACTACTTCCGTGATGTTAGTTGTGCTACTGCTTTTGGTGTCAACTAGAGAAACCCCATTTGAGATAAAAGAAGAGTTCCATGAAAAATAAAATACTCTCACAAATTCCAAAATCTTCTGTATTTTGCCCTCGTCTCTGAGGGTTACCTTTGTTTTCACTCCCTCAATAGCCAAGTATCTAAACTTCCCATTAACAGAAATGGGGGTGAATGAAATAATCTTCTTATAATTTAAATATATTAAGTACCTACTGTAAACTGGAATAACCAACCCCCACCTCTCTACAACCTCCTTTCAGGTAGCTGAAGGGAGCGATAAGGTCTCCCTTCAGCCTCCTTTTCTTTGGGTTTAACAACCCAGTTCCCTCATAAGATTTGTTCTCTAGACCCCTCACCAGCTTCTTTGCTCTTCTCTGGATGCGCTCCAACACTTCAGTGTTTTGTCAGTGAGGGGCCCAAAACTGAACACAGTACATAGAACAGTACATTCAAAAATGTCCTGCAGTATTAAACATATGGTTGGTGAGTTTTGGTATAAAAAGCATACTACCTTCATGGGATTGTGAATCCTTGGTGCATATTTCATGATGACCGTCTTCATCTATGTCAAAATGCACTGTTTTTGAATCTTCAGTCAGTATATAGCATTTCAGTGTTTGTCGCAGACTAAACACTAATCAAAAAATGAGTTGTAATTAATTTTACTAGCAACAGAAAAATAGTAAAATTCCATAATAAAAAGATCAACTGTATTTTTATTGCAGTCTTCACTTTATAATCTATGTGGTTTTGAACTATGAACAGTACAGCCAACATATAATAGAAATTATACAGTGGGCTTAAGCAGCTGGTTTTGGGGCTTGGTGGTGAAAGTAAAGATTCCTTTGATTGGAAGTTAATCTCAGAGAGTAGAAAAGATGGACACTGAACAATTTGGAGAGTTACCATGTGCAAAAACTTGAGCCTGAAAAAACGGCATCCAACCCAAGAGCCTGAGGGACAGTGTAAGAAGGGGGCTGCGGGCAACCTGCAGAGACGTGTGTTGAAAGAGACTAATGGGGACAGGATGAATTTGAACACGAGAGAGGGGACCTGAATTAGCAGTCGGCTGGTGAATGAGCAGTCTTACAGTGGGGCAGTCTTACAGTCTCCCTGTGGGGAGCCTGAGCCAAAGTAAGGTTGTGCACAGGAGCCTGCACATGAAGGCAGATGTGAAAAACACAGAATGAAGTTATAAGTTTTCATTCTGAAGAAGAGATGTTGTAGGGAAAGTATCTCTGCAACATACTGTCTCTAGACTAGTTTCCTTTATTTTATAGGTAAGTACTTGCCTGTTTCACAATTTTGCACTTTGAAAACTGGATTTGTGTACCAACAAGAGTTTTAGCTTTGAGTGAATACAGCTGCCTGAAATAGCAGCATTTATTTTGCTGGTATTTATTTTGCATGACATCTCTTACTGGAAAAAATCAGATCTTCATAGCTAAAAGCTGTCGGGAGGGAAAATGTTCCCCATCACTACTGAGCACAACCGTGCTGCTCTGAATGCCAGAATGATGTAAGTCCAACCACTTGGATGTCAAACACCTACAGAATAACACTATAAGGCACAACTTCGATTATGTTAGGCTGAATGTTTTTTTACTGGAAGAGGTTTGCGACTTTCAAATGCAGTTAAGACATTTCTGAGACCACACAGGCCTCCAGGGTATACTGTAAAATAAACACTCCTTTCTTGGCCAGAACAGTTAGGCAAGTAAAACAACAGGTTACTCAACATGCACCAGCAGTGACATAATGTTCTGGCACTGAAAACTTTGTAACTCATTTTATATTGATGTACTGCCTCTGAAACATCTGTATTTAAGCAGAAATTCTGAAAAAAAATAGTCGTGTTCGAGAAGCTTTCTTTTCACCCTGTTTAGGCTGGGCAGTAACTCTGCATGAACAGTCAACAAAAGAGACGGATGATGCACACCCCGACAGCCCAAGTCACATCCTCCACAAGTGGCAAGCCTGACACAGCCTGTGTCGGATCTTCGGCACAGGCGTAGCTGGTCTGCGCACGGGCAAAGAGCTTCTCTTCAAAGGCCTGGCAACTAAGGCTGTCAGGCTTCCCGAAAAAAGAGTGGGCTGTTCGAAGGAGCAACAGGACAGCAAAGAACAGTTATCAATACAGCAAACCTGTTAAAATTGTTATAACAGTTATAAGTGTAAGAATTCTACTTTTAACTAGAATTACAAGAACTACTGCTGTGTCCAAAATAAAAGGGTTGATGGCCCTGTGATATTGCTCACTCTTTTCCAAGGAGCTACGGGTCTCAGTTTGGTGGTATGAAGAATCTAATGTCGCAATTCTGAGGAGTATTTCTGTGCTAGTTGTTTTAAAGGAATCTTTCACTTTTTTGTTCCTCCAGGTACCTTTATTTTTGAAATTGTTATAATAAGCTGTTCCAGATACTTAATTTGGTTGGATTCTGCATTGAGTTGGAATAATCTTTCCAAGACTACAAACATACCTGTGACTCAGGAAAGAGTTACCTGAGTTTCCAGGGGTTGTTTTCACAGTTCTCAGCAGAGATTGTGTCTTAACAGACTGCGTTCCATGGAGAGACACTTCATAGGGTTTTTTGCGGCCTGAGCGGAGCAACATTGCAGAAGCACTTCAGAAATCCTGATAACCTGCGTTGCCTCTCTTTTTCCAGTCCTAAAGAAGGAGTTAGAATTTGTCACACTACTTCATGTTTTGGTTGAGACACAATTTTGAAAGAGTATAAACAACAGTTAAAGGAAGCAGGATAAACTCAGTAAATGTTTGACTGCTTTTATGACCCAAGTCTGTGTCTTGCAAGGCAAAAATGGTGTTTCCAGTGATGGTAAATCAATTATCTATCTATGCTTCCACTAAGATCCAGGTTATTATGGATACAGTTGTGTTGAAAGAATATTTTTTAAAATACTTCATCCTAGATAAAATATAAGCAGTTTACGTGACTTCAATTTAATTTATCTATGCTTCTCAAATATAGGAAGCTAGCTAGACTTCACTAGCTGGATTGAAAAATCATATTTTTTTTTTCATTTGTTTCCAAAGAAAATAATGAGCTTCAATTTTGTCCAGTACCCTGGTGAATGAACCAAGTGAAGATGGTTATAATTTTAGCCCCATGCAGCTTTGCACAGAATAAGTAAATATCAGTTAAGCCAGAGAGATCATGGCTTTGACAGATCATGGCTTTGACACCAATGTAATGATTTGTGAATTCACATGGTGGGGGGGGAGTTCCATCATCTGCTTTGGCTCAGTTCACTGATGCAGATTTTCACATTAAATATTTATGTGAAATGGTAGAAATGGAAGACTTCTGTCCCTGGCAATTCTCTTGTTACTAGGCTACGAAGACTAACTAGGGCTCTTTTTCACTCTCTTTGGCTCTTTAGTTATAACTAAACATCCAGTTAGGCCACTGAAAAGTGAAACATTTATTAGAAAGAATTAACTTATTCTTCCTAATAAAGATAACTTTTAGTCAGAGGTAGAAAACAAAGGATGGGTCTTCTTCATCTTGCTGAAATTGCTTTATCACTGAGCATACTAAATAAAAGAGAAGACCCTTTGTGGTTTTCCACAAAGTCCTAACTGAGACCTGACCTCTACAAACATCTAATTGAATCAGGCTCTGCAGAGTATGTGAGTGGTAATACCAGCTTGTGGATCCTGAGAGACCTTAGCGTGCTAGGTGTTCAGCCTTAACAAAACATCAAGACTTCATTAGATCTAGGATGCTCAAAGCCGAATATTTAATCCCTTACAGAACATTTCTACTGAAAGTATAAGTGCAATTCCAGTTTGGCTGCACTTGATCAGAAATTCTGAAGATCCAAATTCCTGATTTTTATACCCAGTAAAGCAGCCAGGGAATTGTTTTCTGCTGGATTTGCCCTTCGTATACTGCAGTTACTAATGCTGATGTTGCTATGTTATTGCTATGCTTTTGCTAAATGCTTAATGTAAGGATTTTTTTTAGAACTAATGTGATGTCTTGCAAACCACCTAGATTCAGAGCCTTGTATCTGCATAATATACACCCACTGCTGTAAGACAAGAAGGAGGATGATTACAAGCCAGGACCCCGAAGAATTCCTGAAGAGGGAAGGACAATTCAAATAAATTTTTGAGAAACATGTTTAGGAAGTGAATAAATTTTGGGGAAATTTTCTATTGAGAAAGATAATGTCGAAGTTCTGAAGGACTGTACTTAAGTTTCCTTATTCTAGCTTGTTTGAAGAGGTAGAAAATGGACAAGTCTATAGTAGAACTTCACTTCTGTTAGCTCTCCAGAACAAAGAAAGCTCTTTACAACAAATGACAAAAGTTTTCATAGCCTGAATTTTCTCACATGTTCCTTAAGACTGAGTGACATAAAAATACTCCCATTTCAATAAGCTTTTCTTTTCATGTCACGTTCTTACACAGATGTCACCTACTCCCACTATTTTAATTCTTATTCATCGTTGTAAATGTTGTGTGTCTCTCCCTATGCCTATTTTTTTTGTTTTAATGTCCTTTATGCCCGTTTCTTCAGTTCTTTTCTCTCTTCTGCAAGGTATATGCTACTTGAAGAGGGCTAGGAAGAGCTGAATACTGTTCTTGGCTGCAAACATAGTCAACCACTGTTTGTTTTGGAAACTTGAGTGTTTTGTTTTGTTTCACATCTAAGCTAAGTATAAGGGAAACAGAAAGCTCAAACTATAGGTCTTTAAACTGCTGAAATCGTATATACTTGAGCATATTTGTGGCCAAGGATAACAAGATCGCTCTAAAAGCACAGGGAGTTTGAAAAATTTTCCTGCTACATATATCATACCAACTTATTTATATGAAGGCAGCAAAGAAAATCTGTTATACTGCTTCTTTTGCTGCCTTAGTGATCACAATTGTTCTTAGACATCATTCTCTCTTCTACTTACACATAGACATATCTGATCATAAAATTAAATCAAATTCAGTACATGAAAACAGAATTTAAAATTTGGAGTTCATTCACATGATGGTATGCTCCAAATATTATTTCATACCACATTGCTACATTCATAACAAGGTATCACTAAGACTGTTAAAGGATCAGATCCGTTTTTGTCGAATGTATTGGGTTGCAGCTGACAGTCCTGCATCCAAAGAACAGAAGTAATTCCTCCAAGATAGTTACAATTTAACAGTAGATTAAAAAGAAATTTTGGTATCCTACAGCTAATAAATAATGGGGTTATTGTCTCTTTCAAATCAGACAGACTTTACAAAAACAGTACTCTAAACTAAAGATAGGATTATATTAAAAAAAAAAAAAGACATAAATTAGATTAAGGAAGAGATTTTAGAAGAAAACTTTAAAGTCAATTGAAAAAAAAAATTGCTATTTTTTAAAATCTAGACAAGCAGTCTGATAAAATAAACTTAAAATTGAAGCCTATTGAAAACCCTGCTGTAATCTTCCACTTTTGCTTACCTTATTTTGCCTCCTATTGTCTCTGCTGGGATACTTCTACTCAGCAGAATGCTAGAAGCAGCTCTGTTACGGCCAATTTATTGCCTGAACGCTTGGCAGGAAGCCAAACCTCCGAATAAAAGAATTCTGACGTGGACATAATCTTTTAGATCTGTGCGTTAATTTACTCACATCAATATTCTCATGGCTCTAACAGCTGTGGGAAATCAAGAAGTGTTGGAAATAGTAAAAACAAACTTTTAAACCTTGGTTTCTCTGAGGAGACACAGAAGCTGCCTTCCCTGGAACTGCATGCAAATTTTGAGCCAGTAGTTCTGTATGTTGTCTGAACATATTCATAAATACTTTTCTTATATTTTATGTCACTGATACTGTTCTTGCTATGAGTCATTCCTTCCAATGCTGTTTCAAGGGCAGATGCTGGGTTTATGGCAATGTAGATATATTAAAAGTAGGAGTGTAGCTGCAGTTGCAGAGAGCTGGAAACAAGTTCACTGCTTAAACATTTACCCAGCTATTTTTTTTTGCTTTGCAGGCATTGTGCCAACAGCAATAGTTGGACTGCTTGTGACATGAATGAACTTGTTTAAAGTGGATGTGCTACATTTCTTTACCCATAAAGCCCAGATAATATTTTCTATCATACAAGAACTGGCTCTTTCATTATCGCATTTGGCATGTTCAGTTGGCTTTATCTATCCACCCACGTACATTGTTAACCCTTCACTCACCCATTGGTCCTCTCTATTCATGCACATTAAATTTGGATTAATAAGTGAGCCTCCCATTTTTAAAGGAGTGAATCACATTTTTATATACCTCACTGAAATAATATTTTTATATACCTCAATGAAACTCCTCTAAAAAGTCATGACTTCATTTTTGCAGAGTTTTCTTAAAAACAAGGAGCTACTGCTTTCATCTAGAATTCGTTTACTGTGTCAAGAATGTTCTGTATTTTAACTGTGTTTGGTTTAGGAAAGGTCTTTTTTAGTTCGTTAAGCTCTCACTAGACACTGGCCCAGGTCAGTAGAAAGACTTTTTTAAAAGATGCATTTAATGACAAAGCAATGTGAAACTTTGAAATCTCAAGTCTTTGGCTGTTACTCAAGCAGACTGAAAAATGTGAGAAGGATTCTGAATGTCATAATGAGAAATGTATGATGCGGCAAAAGCATATATTTTTTTCTTAATACAGTTGTTCAGAGGCTACATGACGTCAAGATCTGATGATGCTGCAGCTGCTGGTAAGGGGCAGATGGATCCAGATGGCAAGATGTAGACTGCATGTTATGTGAACCATCCTTACAGGCTGTATCTTTTCCGCTGCTCTGAGGTAACATTCCAGGTCTGTGATGCATCTGTGGTCCCTAAGCCACAGCACAGAACAAATGACCAAATGTATGAAAATTATAATGCACTACGCCAACACTACGGTACATTAGATAAATAATAACGTATGCCATCAGCAGCCACAAAAAAAACCAACCTTAAACTCATTGCAATTGATACAATCTGGGTAGATTAAGCCATGTAAATAGTGAGAACGCATCCAAATTGCTGCTGACCTTTCATCTTAGCCTTTACAGTTTATTTTAAACTTTTTTATTGTCTAGACTGTAATTTACTATGTCATTGAGGATTTCCGTATCTGAAGGGTCTTTCTAAATCCACATCAGTTGTGGTCTTCAACAATAAGTAGAGAATTTTAGTTTATTGTATCCCAAATTTAGTGTTGGTAGAAAGCTCAGCAATAAATCAGCTATGCAGCACCCTCCCTGACCAGCACCATCCACCCAGCACCTGCCATCAGCAATAACAGCTTCAAAAGCAGGAACAACAAATGGGGATTTTGTGTAGCTCATGAGGAAAAATATCAAATTATCATGGGAAAAGTACTATTAGGGGGAACCACTTGCTCCACTGGAGAGGAAACTGGTGGAGGACACTTCTTTGCATACTTCTCTTCCTGGATGGCCACTGGGAAGCGTTTTCCATTTTCTCTCCATCTCTGTATCTCTCTCTTCCTCCCCCTTTGCCCTTTCTCTCTCCTTCTTGGCACCTACGCCTCCCTTTCTGTTTCCTGGGGATTTCCCTTTCTTGGATTCTCCAAAAAGCCTGTATTTGTGCATGGGAGTGCCCAATCCAGGTGCAGGACCTTGCACTTGGCCTGGTTGAACTTCATGAGGTTTGCATGAGCCCACCTCTCAAGCCTGTCCAGGTCCCACTGGATGGTATCCCTTCCCTCCAGTGTTTCGACCGCGCCATACAGCTTGGTGTTGTCAGGAAACTTGCTGAGGGTGCACTTAATCCCACTGTCCATGGCACTGACAAAGACATTAAACAGCACTGGTCCCAGAACGGACCCCTGAGGAGTCCCACTTGTCACTGGTTGCCACTTGGACATCCATCTGTTGTCTGCGGCTCTTGAAGTGCGACCATCCACCACGTAGTCCATTTGTCAAATACACGTCTCTCAAATTTAGAGACAAGAATGTTGTGCATGAGTTTGCACAAGTCCAGGTAGATGATGTCAATTTCTCTTCCCTTATCCACCAGTGCTGTAACCCCATCATAGAAGGACACCAAATTTGTCAGGCATGACTTGCCCTTGGTGAAGCTATGTTGGCTGTCACCAATCACCTCCTTATTTTCCACATGCAATAGCAGAGTTTCCAGGAAGATCTGCTCCATGAGCTTGCCAGACACAGAGGTGAGACTGACCGACCTGTAGTTCCTTGGATCTTCCTTTTTTCCCTTTTTAAAAATGAGGGTTGTGTTTCCCCTTTTCCAGTCAGTGGGAACTTCACCGGACTGGCATGACTTCTCAAATATGATGAATAGTGGCTTAGCAACTTTATATTCCAGTTCCTTCAGGAACCCATGGATGCATCTCATCAGGTTGCATGGACTTGTGCACCTTCAGGTTCTGTAGCTAGTCTTAAACCTGACCTTCTCCTACAGAGGACAAGTATCTCCCAGTGCCTGCCTTTGGCTTCTGCGACATGGGCGGTGTGGCTACAGCACTTGCTTGTGAAGACAGAGGCAAAAAAGTCAGAGAGAACCTCAGGACCTTCTCCATATATCAGGTAACCAGGTCTTCCATTTCCTTTGGAGAGGACTCATTTTCCCTAGTCTTCCTTTTATCATTGATGTATCAGTAGAAGCTTTTCTTGTTCCCCTTGACATCCCTGACCAGCTTTAACTCTATCTGGAATTTAGCTTTCCCAACCTGATCCCTGGCTGCTTGGAGAATTTCTCTGCATTTCTTCCAGGCTACCTGTCCTTGCTTCCACCCCCTGTATGCTTCTTTTTTGTGTTTGAGTTTGTCCAAGATCTCCTTGTTCATCCTTGCAGGCCTCCTGGCACGTTTGCTTCACTTGCTCTTCATTGGGGTGCATTATTCCTGAGCTTGGAGGAGGTCATCCCTGAATATTAACCAGCTTTTTGGGGCCCCTCTTCCCACCAGGGATTTATCCTATGGTATTCTACCAAGCAGATCTCTCAAGAGGCCAAAGTCTGCTCTCCTGAAGCCCAGGGTAATGAGTTTTCTGTGCGCCCTCCTTGCTGCCCTAAGGATCTTAAACCTGGCAATTTCATGATCACTGCAGCCAAGGCAGCTTTGATCTTCACATTCCCCACTAGCTCCTCTTTGTTGGTGAGAACGAGGTCCAGGATAGCACCTCTCATTGTTGGCTCCTCTATCATTGAGAAGGAGGTTATCACCAACGCATTCCGGGAACCTCTTGGATTGCTTACAGCCTGCTTTGTTTTCTCTCCTAAAGATATCAGTCATTCAAGTCCTCCACGAGGACCAGAGCTAGTGATTGTGAGGTTGTTCCTATCTGTCTGTAGAGGGCCTCATCCACTCAGTCTCCCTGGTCAGGTGGCTTATAGCAGACCTCCATTGTAATGTCACCTGTTCCTGCCCTCCCATTAATCTTGTCCGGTAAGCTCTCAGTCAACTTCTCATCCACCCCCAGCCAGAGCTCCATGAACTCCAGCTGGTCATTGACATAGAGGGCAACAGCCTCTCTTTGTCTCCCCTGCCTGACCTTCCATCCCAACATTGCAGCCCTGCAGGCATGCACACCTCTCTAACTCTCTTGATTATTCCCCATACTACATGCATTTGCACAGAGGCATTTAATTTGGGCCCCCAATAAAGCTGGCAATGTGCACTTCCAATCCAGAAAACTGACGATATCTGGGGCCACATCAAAAGCAGCATGGCCAGCAGCTCGAGGGAGGTAATTCTGTCCCTCGGCTCCACTCTCATGAGACCCCACCTGGAGTACTGAGTTTTGGGGCCCCCAACATAAGAGGGGCATGGACGTATTCGAGTGAGTCCAGAGGAAGGCCACAAAGATGATCAGAGGGATGGAGCACCTCTCCTATGAAGACAGGCTGAGAGAGTTTGGTTGTTCAGTCTGGAGAAGAGAAGGCTCTGGGAAGACCTTATAGCGCCTTCCAGGTACTTAAAGGGGGTCTACAGGAGAGATGGGGAGGGACTCTTTATAAGGGAGTGGAGCAATAGGGCGAGGGATAATAGTCTTAAACTGAAAGAGGGGAAATTTAGATTAGATATTAGAAAGAAATTCTTTACTGTGAGGGTGGTGAGGACTGGAACAGGTTGTCCAGAGAAGTTGTGGATGCCCCATCCCTTGAGATGTTCAAGGCCAGGCTGGAAGGTGCTTTGAGCAACCTGGTCTAGTGGGAGGTGTCCCTGCCCATGGCAGGGAGATTGGAACTAGATGATCTTTGATGTCTCTTCCAACCCAACCATTCTATGATTCCATGATTCTGTTACTCCATCTCTCCCTCTTCTGTCTTTTGTTGTTGTTGTTTTTTGGTTTATTTTTTGGGGGGGGGTTGTTGTTGTTTTTTTTCACATTTTCCTAGCTTCACCGTTAGAGTCAATGTATTTCGACTGTATGTATTTTCTTCTCATTCCAATTAGTATCTCATATTAAATTGTCTTTAAAGGCAACAGTCTTTAGTAAACAGCCATATGGAGAAAACCATTGACAAAATTACTATAAAATTAGTTTTAGTATAACTGTTAGTTTCTAAATTATTTCTATTGTAAAGATTTTTTGCCAAAGTTCTTGTAAAAGCCTGTTAAAAGTTTTCATCATAATTTATGTAATTGTGCCAGGCAGTGCTTAAATTTTTACTGTTGCCCAGGTGAGTGATGAAAACAGCCTAGTACCTAAGCATTATTGCATTAATAAGGTATATGGAGACTTAGGATGGTGCCATGGAAAGTGACAAGGAAAACAACCGCCTAAACTGATTTTGGGGTAAAGGGATCTGCAAAAAATCAGTATTTGCAGCAATGAGGAGAATAAAAAAGTTTCCTTCTTCTAGTACCACATACTATTGCACAAATAATATTATATATGGCAAATACCAGCAACTACATTTTATCGGCCAGTTAATTTGTGAACAATTTGCAGCTAACCTAACTCAGATGGAAGCTGGAACAAAACTGAAACAGTGGACTGTAATAGAAGAAAGATGAGGTATAAAAACTTATTTCTAATTCTGACTCGTCTATTGCCAGATTTCCACTAGGGAAAAGTTAGATCACAAATATTATTGTTCTGAAGAAAGGCTATCCAAAGCATTTTCAGTGAAAGTGATTGAAAACATTAAAACAGATGTGAAAGATAGGATTTTCAGATTTTGGAGATGTAAGGTCAAAAATACTCTAGTTTTGAATCCAGAGTTTCTAGTCTAGAATCCAGTTAGAGAACACAGCTTATATTTTCAGTATACCTGAACATATATTGCTATTTGCATGAGAAGTTCCTCTTTTCCTTCACATTGAGGTCTTTCTCCCCTGAAGGCATGAAGATACCAAACTGAACATATTTAGCAGCTTACTGAAACAAACTGACACAGCAATCTATCAACACATTTTTTTCTTGGAAACCGTGAGGTTTTTTAATATTCCAAGAGCACTTTAACATAAGCATGTAACAGTCAGCTTTATCTTACTTCACATCCTGTTTACACGGCATGCCAAAGACATGTATAGGAATAAACTGAGCCTGCTGTAGCCTATCTATTGCTTCCAGAACTTCCAAACTGTCATTAAATAGTCCTGCTCACTCAGTACAGTGAAGCTTTCTACTACTCAAAACCGGGCATCTATTTAAACCTCCATGTGTTTCTGTATACAGCAGAAGACTAATGACTTTACCTCTTACAAACTGACACAGCAAAGAGAATATAAATGAAGAAGTATTTAAGGAAGCAAAGGAAAAAGGAAAGTGATAACAGACTTTAAAAGATGACTGTAGAGAGGAGAAGAAATAGAATAGCTGTACTTATAAAAAGGGGATGAAAGCTCTGAGCTGTGGAGGAGAGAGCTAGCATAAGAAGCAATAGAAGACTTTAGACAAATTTCAGGCTATGGAAGTAAGCTATGTAGAAAGGCAAACACAAGCAGAAATGAAAGCTCTTACCAAGTTTTTAACTCTGTAGAGGTATAACAAACAGAGTAGCCTCCTCTGTTAAACAAGCCACCAGTCAGTATTTCAAGAATTGCAAACTTTCAGAAAGCTTGACAGAAAATAATTTTAACAAATAACACTTATTTTGCAAAGTCAAGAGAATGGAAACTGAAAGAAACAAGAGATGTCATCTCTTTTCCCAAGAAATAAGCGATAGGATGAGAGAAAATGGCCTCAAGTTGTGCCAGGGGAGGTTTATATTGGATTTTAGGAAAATTTTCTTTATCAAAAGGGTTGTCAGGCATTGGAACAGGCTGTTCAAGGAATTGGTTGAGTCACTACCCCTGGAAGTACTTAAAAGACGTGTAGCTGTAGGGCTTGGGGAGTGTTAGGTTAACAGTTGGACTCGGTTATCTTAAAGGTCTTTTCCAACATAAATGATTCTATGATTTAGTAATGCCTATGCTGACCATTGCTGCAAAGTCCACGACGTTTTGAGAAAACTCTGTTCTTAAAAATGCACACACAAAACCAAAAAATGATGCTGTATAAATGGAAGCTATTTCTGCTCCAATGCCATTTTACTATTTTTTAACATTTCTCAGTCTACAGTTCTTACACTGAATGTTATTGCAGTTGTTCTTAACTCATTATGGGTTACATCATTTTTGGTCCTTCCAAGAATAACAGAAGGATGACATCTGTTGAACCTGAGATCACAAAAGATGGGCTCTCTTGACTCTCTAGGGGACACAGGTCCACAGAAAGAATTCAGCAAAAGTGGTTAACTGCACAGTAACATGCTGCTTTACCCAGCGGTGTTATAAGCCATGTGCTTTCACTGCATGTAGAGGGAAACCTGGAGGCTGTCAGGACATCTCGTCAGACTGCAGTAGCTTCTCTTTCTTACATGCAAAATTGAGTCACATTAGCTTTGGCTTTAGCCCTTCTATTCCAATGCACAGTAGGGTTAACTTCAAAAGAGAGAGGGAGTGGCACAATATAAAGGGTCATTCCAGAAGCTTACATTTTCATATTAAACACAAAGGGAGGCCATGCTGTATCTTTAGAAAGAGATCGGTTCTCCTCCTTTTCTTTATTTTTTTTATTTCAGTGAGGATTTTCGATGAGGTATAATGAAGACTTACATAGTTGAGGAACTTTTAAACAAACTGGATGTAAACAAGACCTTTGGACTGAACAGAGTACACCCATGAGTGCTGGCCAATGTCATTGCGAGGCCACTCTTGGCTATCTCTGAAAAGTCATGGCAACTGGGAGAGGTTCCTGAAGACTGAAAGAGAGGAAATGCCACTGTTATCTCCAAGCAGGATGGGAAGAAGGATGACGGGAAGTACGGACCAGTCAGCTTCACCTTGATTCCAGAAAAGGTATAACAAATAATACTAGAAACTATTTCCACACTATACGAAGGACAAAAAGGTGACTGGGAGTGGTCATTTTGAATTCATTAAGGGTAAATCATGCCTGAAGAATCTGATAGTGTTCTGTGATGAGATGACTGGCATAGTAGATCACAGGAAAGTGGTGGATGCTGTTTATTTTAGACAGTCTTCCATTGCATACCTATTGAGAAACTGATGAAATATGGACTAGATATGTGGTCAGTGAGGTGAGTTTAAAACTGGTGCCAGGCTCAGAGGGTTGTAATTAGTGGCACTAAGTCCACCTTGGAAGCTGGTCACCCACCATGCACCCCAGGGTTGACACAAGGGTTTAACATTTTCATTAACGATCTAGATGATGGCGCAGAGTTGTCCCTTGGGAAGTTTGCAGACAACTGGAAATTGGGAGGACCGGTTGATACACCAGATGCTGTCTCTCAGAGGGAGCTTGACAAGCTAGAGAAACAAGATGACAGGAACCTCATGAAGTTCAACAAAGGGAAATGCAAGTGATGCAGCCAGGAAGGAATGACAACCCACACAAGCACAGCCTTGAGGCTGATTGATTGGAAAGCAGCGTGGCAGAACTGGAACAGGTTGTTTGGACAGGTTGTGGACCCTCCACCCTTGAAGATACTCAAAACCCAACTGAACAAGCTGTTCTTGTTGCCCCTGCTTTTTGCATGGAGGCATAAAGGAAACAGACCTCCAGAGGCTGTTTCAACCCCAACTATCGTGTGATTCAGTGAAATTAATATTAATATTAATATTAAGAAAAAAATAATTATTTATATGAACTCATTAATTTATTTGGTCCAACTTTTCTAAAGCTCCTATTTGGAAATAATTGTGGTTTTTTTCTGTGAAGGTAGAGTTGAAACAAATGTACAAAAGAAATGTGGAGACTGAAGACTGGTGTTTTTTAATCAAATTTTATTGATGGAGTCCTACAACTTTTGTGAAAACACTCCAGAACAAGCATTAGTCTTTGTAGTTACCCAGAAATACGGATCATCCTTTTAATTTATACTTTTCAAGTATTGCTGGGTCTTTCCACTGTTCTTCATTGACAGACTGGTATGGTATGATACAAGTGTCATCTTGTATGTGTGTTCAACGTGAAGGTGATTAAGCACTGCCACATCTTCTTTTGTTTGACCCCAGCCACCAGGCACAGTGATATACAGTGAATACTGTATAATTGTTGATAATATGAACATATCTGGAGGATTTCTTTTTTCCTCTGTCAGAAGAAGACCTTCATATCTAGGTGACTTCAGCATTAGCCCTCGCTGTGATGTGTCTTCTGAGATACTGTAGAACATGGTCTTTACACTTAATGACTATAAAGAAACTGAATGTGTAGTGAACAGAACAAATGTTTTAGTCCTCTAAGCATTGCCTTTCTTTGTACTTTTCATGTCTGCATCTATTTATCAAAGTCTCTCTTTGCTAATTAAAATTATATCCTTGTATTTTTTTTCACTTTTCAGCAATGGGAAAGGCAAACCACTGCCATTTTTATAATACCAGAAAAAATAAAAACAAGTTTCAGCTCTGCAGTTAGACATAGTAAAGAATAATTGCAAAACCTTCCACATAAATGAATGTTAAATCTGTATGAAGCAATTTTGTGTTTGCTTTTCTGGTGTTGCACAATTACAAAGAGAAGAATAAAAATTTACAGTGTTGGAGAACTAAGTTCCTGTTACCCTGATTTTCTAAGGAACTGAGGCTTATGCAGTTGTCCTGCCTGTCTACCTGTCTGTCCTTCCTCATTACTTTTGAATCTCTGAATAATTTTGACCAAGTTTGGCAAGGTCATAGAAGGAGGAAGCTTACCAAAAAAAAAAAAAGGCATTCTTTCAAGTTTTGTGAACATCAGCAACTGAATTGCAGACAGACCAACAGACATTGCTGAATGAAAAGCTGCAGCCTGATCTCAACTTTTATCCTTTGAGGTCAGACCTCGCAGAGCCTCCCTTCACTTTGGCTCAGGACCTTGCAGTTACCAGCCTGTGGGTACTGGCTGTCCAGCTGCCTGGGAGCAACATGGTAACTGACAACCCACGGTGGATCTGAATGCTGGAGTCTATTTCAGAACCAAAGAGAATAGAATTTTTGCCCTGCCTGATTATTCAGCACAATCACTCATTCACGTCATGTTCCTAGGTCTCAACTTGCCTCCTCTGTAGGAAGGTCTCTGCTGGTCTGGGATGGTCGGGCAGAAAATCATGTTGGTTCCTGCTGTGACGTTTCCTGCAGGCTCCAGTGTCGGGCATAACTGGCCAGGGTCTGTGGGCACACCACAGCATTCATCTCCACACAGATCTCTGATCTCCAGGATCTTCCTCGCTTTCAGGACCTTTCCTCCTGCCAGGATTTCACCTTCTGCTTTCTGGACCCCTTTCCACTTTGTAAGACCACTTTTACTCAGGGACCACTCTTTTTGGAGACAGCTCTTCCTTCCACATTACCAAGCCCTCTGTTTTCTAAATCCAGATAGTCTGTGGGCAGAAGCACAATGCATTAACTGGTGGGTTTGTCTCTTTATTAGCTGGAAGGTTCAGGACACATCACTTTAACTTTGTCCAGATATCACCAGAATTTACAGCCAGCCTGTATCTATTGCACCTGCTAGGTAGCAGGCTTGTGCTTCAGGGTTTCAAAGATCAATTTCATATATTCATCACCACCTCAATATGCAGCTATTGTATGCCACCTTTTAGCATTTAGTCTAAGTTCTTTTTTCATCTGTGTCACCAGCAAGCACATACGTAGCTGAACCAGTCACAGCTCTGGGCTGTGACCCTCTTGCCTCGCTGTCAATGGAAGGTGTGGCAGGGAATGAGGGAAGGTTTAAGGATATGAAGATAGTGCAGCAGCGTAACTTCCTATCAGTACACATCAGTTCACAGGGACCCAGCTGAGACCAGTTCTACTGTTCAGCAGCCAGTGTCAGAGCTGCATATATGTTCTGCCTGTCTCATATTTAAGTGACAAAAAGTAATTATGTTGCAGTGTTATGCAGAAAAACTAGCCGGTACTAGGTAAGTGAGTTATAAAATGTGGGAATGGGAAAAAAATTAAAATTTTAAACTTTTAGAATAGAATAAAAATGGCAAGTTCCACCGTACAGCTCTTCAGGAGGAGCCTGGTTTAGCAGTTTAATCAGATGTAACTAGCTCATGCAGTGGACTTCAAAGGCAATCTGGAATAAAGAAAAAATGTTTGAATTTGTTCAATTGCTTTATTCTTTCTCTACTTCTATGAGGACATCACAACAGAATTTTGAATAATAACATGTCATATTAGTAAATATTCAATATTTATTCATGATCTTTGTAAGAGAATGGATTTTTGATGCATTGCAACACATTGTAAAGCCTTACTTGTGCTTTACTGTAAGGTGCCAAGAATGACTTAGAAGAAGTCTTTAGGGAGAACTGTAGCTTTTCAGCACTATTTGCTGCAGAACTTTGGGTGGAAAACAGCTTACAGCTTTGAGAACTCAAAAAAGGGGGAATGTCTCTAAAACGTAAAATTCAAGGATGTTTTCTCTGTTTTCTGTCAGCTTGTATAACTAAGGAAAGAGGACAACATTAGCAATAAAAAGTAGTATTGCATCCCTAAATGCAATTATCTAAGGATGAGCACCTAAGTAATGCTGGTGGACATGCAAAAGGATGAAAAAGACCATCAGAATTACTCATTTGGAATATTTCAAGGTTTGATTATTTTCTTCATACACCAGAGACCCTGTTCCCCCAAAATTTTTGTGCAGCTGATAAAAAGGAGACTTCACGTTTCCTTTTTGAGGACCTGCCAAGGATCCTCAAAAGAAAAGAACTTTGATTGTGTTTTCTGGAGTTTGGTGGTGGTTTTATTTATCAGCATGTAGTTATTTGGGCACACAGTTTAACTGTTTCCGCTGGCAGTGCTAATTCAGTCACATCACAGAAGAGCTTGAAGGACCCTTAGTGTAGGCTGTGATGTATGTCACTGTGGGGGTCACATCAATATGTGAATTTTGGGCCCCTGAGTTTAATGTATGAATAGCAGAAGCTGTTCATGAAGATGAATATGAAGAAGCAGAATAAAGGCAATAGTAAGCTGATCCATCACTATTTATGATACTGCCAGGAGAAGAAGAAAATGATACGTGAAATGGATGTGTGTTACATAAAGAACAGATTTTTTTCTGGTGTGTGGAGCATAACCTGGAGTTGAAGGCGAGAGATACTTTTTGATCCCCCTTTACTGCTCCAGAGGCAAATAGATAACATTATTTCAAGGTTCAGAAAGTCCAGGGTTTCACAGTAAGAAACGGACAATTTTACTCTTCTTCCTAAAAACTCTGTCAGTATTGCTGCTGCAGAGATCATCCTTCTTTCTTCACCAACACCTTGAAACTTGCGGCTCTGACCTATTAGGACACAACCTTCCAGTGTCCTAAAACACATATTACAATTCTGGCAGCCTAAATGATTCTTTGAGAGTGGTGGAAGGGGTCATACCTTCCTTCACAAGAATGCTTTAGCTTCTTGAAGTGGTTAGGATAGACAACAACTTGAGCTAGAGGACCTTTGTATTTAAGAGGTTTAGAGTAGTTTTTGTAAAATAGTTTACAAATTTTCTGATAATTATTTATAAATCTGTGAGAATGCAGATATAAACTGTGGTGAAATATAGACAATGGCCGCAAGTAACTCAGGGTGTCAAAACTCTTGGGTTTTGCCTAGTAGTTCATCTTTGTCTACATAATATTTGTAGCCGCTAGCTGTTCTTTTATGGTCTAGTAACACTGATTTCAGTTTGAGAGCAAGTGTACAGGCAAAGTATGAGGCTAGGGCACACTATAAAAACTTTAGAATAATATCCAAATCAAGTTTCACGAGAAGAGTAAATATTTACATTGTCAATGGGTGTCTGTAGAAATTCCGCATGCTTTCACAGTCAGCCTAAAATACTTTTAACTTTAGATCCCTGAATTTGACCTCCATGACCTGCTAAGGTTCCCTCACCCAACAATCCTATCAGAGATACAAGATACTTGTCATGTCTGATAGTTTTCTCTATTCCTTTACAAGATCATCCTGACCTTTGTGAACTGTAAAGGGAAGATTGTTCTTTCCCAAGCATATCTCACATTTCTCCCTCATGGTATACCTTTATTCACTTGACATTTGTACTTTTCCCTAAGCACCTTAGACACTGCAGGTAACGTCATAGTTGTTAGGGGTTGGAACAAGATTATCTTTAAGGCCCCTTCCTAGCTAAACCATTCTATGATTCTATGAATGCAATATTTCTTGCCGTCTTTGTGATAACAAGAGGGTAGAGGGACTCATTTAGTGTAACATTCTGTCTCAGAGAAGACCATGCAGATCCACATTTGCTATTGCTTTTTGTATGGCTAAAAAAGATGCAAATCTATATAATGACATTTTAAAACCCCTATATATCAAATTCAGATGTACAGAGAGAAATTAGAATAAGCCTCAATGAAGTGATAAATTTATCAGCTCTTTTTATTCTGAACAATATTTTTTCTAATAGATGGGTCATAGCTCCTATTATTAATACTGAATTTGGTAAAACACAACTCCATTTTATCACTGTTACATATTTTCTAAAGTTTGTTCGGTTTTGCTCCAGCACTTATATGCTGGTTGCGTCGAAATGGAGTACTACCTCTCACTTAAAGCAGGAATGGGGTATGGGTTTTATTCAACAGTGCACTCATGTGGCAAGACTTAGAAACTACATAGATAGTATATTACAGGATTGGTTAAAGACAATGTATTTTCTCACTACAGAACACAAAATAACACATAAAAGGTTCTGTACATACATAAAATGATCTGTTATCCAGTACAATTAATTCCAGGTACTTTTTTATCATCATCATCATCATCATCATCATCATCATTTTATCCTACTTTAATTGAATACAGAAATAGTATCCTCTTTCAAATATTTTGGTGATACAAGTCACAGGTCCCAATAAAGAATATTATCTTTTTTTTTGTACGTGGCCCTATTCTTCACTGTAAATTTAATTCTGAAGGGTAATCTTGGTATCTGTATTTCTTTCATCAACATAGACTAAAAGATATATTTTCTAAGGCAGACATGAATATAGTTGAGACATTATGTCACCAAAATCCATGGAACATCGCATTTTCTGGCTTCTTAGATACTAGTTAATGAACTGTATGCAGAATTCTGCCAACATGTATTCATAGCCTCACAACCAGAAAACAAAGAGAGACCCTGATGCATAGCAAGAAGTAACAATTTTTGTTAAGCTATGTGGTATTGTTGAAGAAACCCTTAAAAAACAAAAACAAACAAAAAAAGTGAAGATGAAAGCTAAACATTAATTGAAAACAATTTTTAAAACAGCTGCTCTTATTTATTTATATATGCAGCGTATGATCTAATTATCCATGTTATCTCACAGAATCATAGAATCCTCATGGCTGGAAAGGAGCTCTGAGAAAACCAAGTCCAACCGTAGCCACACACACGCAAAAAAAAACCAAACCAAAAAAACCCTAAAAAAATCCTACAATCTCAGCCTCTAGAGCATGCCACTAGAGCATGCCCTGAAATGCTACATCTACACATTTCGTAAAAACCTTGAGGGATGATGACACAACCACTTCCCTGGGCAGGATGTTCCAGTGCCTAACTAATCTTTCAGTAAAGTAATTCTTCATAATATCTGATCTAAACCTCCCCTTCCTCAACTTCAGACCATTTCCTCTGGACCTGTCATTATTTCCTTGGGAGAAGAGGCCAATACCCACCTCTCTGCAACCTCCTTTCAAGTAGTTGTAGAGGGCAAGGAGGTCTCCCCTCAGTCTCCTCCAGACCAAGCATGCCCAGTTCCCTCAGCCTCTTCTCATAGAGCTTGTTCTCTAGACCCCTCAACCAGCTTGGTGGCTCTCCTCTGGACACGCTCCAGCG
>QJSC01001189.1:65856-77122 GCA_003697955.1 Calidris pygmaea | reverse complement strand
AGCCTCTGATGATGCCCCAGCCTCCTGTGGTCCTGCAACCTCCCCATGATCCTGCAGCCCCCCCCCAAGATGCTGTACCCCCCTGTAATGCTACAGCCCCCCCTGATGCTGCCCAGCCCCTTCCCAGGCACCCGGCAGCTGGGAGGGGGGGTGATGCCAGGGCAAAATGAACCCGGGGCTGGGGGCACAGCGTTGCACCCACCAGCTTTGCAAAAGCAGAGCTTTTTCTCTACTAAAAATGCCATAATTTTCACTACACTGCATGGACCCGGCTGCTGTTTTTTGGGGCAGGGGTGGGGGCGATGAGGCAGGGTGGGAGCCGGGGGCGGGGGGGGGCACACGCCAGCCCGGTGGGTCGGGATTCGGTTGCTGCTCGGGGTTTTGCCCCTCGGCTTGTTCTGGAGTTGCTGGGATTCATCCCATCCCTCTGGGAATTGCTGCTCCCGGGAGATCTCCCTCTTGGCGGAGAGGGGAGGGGAGGGGGGGGCAGGTCTCAGGCTGGATTTGGCAGATTTCTTCCAGCTGGAGTGAAAAGCCTGGGAATTTGGGTGGAAATCAGGCCGGGAGAAGAGGAGCAGAACAATTTGGCTGGCGTCACTGGCTGCTCCTGGCCACCTCTGGGCTCGCTGGGCTGATGCTCCGAGCTCAGCCTGGGCCATCTGTGAGATGAGCCAACCCGTGCTCAGCTGCCGGCAGACGGGGAGACCGGAGCTGACCTGAGCAGCCCTGCCAACCTGGCACCTTTCCCGACTGAAAAGGGAAGGAAAAGCTTGGAAAATAGCGCTTTTGCCACCTTTTGGTTGCCGTTTGCTGGAATGTGACTGCCAGGTGCCGTTTGCTGCTGTCTGGTGGCAGGGACCTGCCGGGGCTGGAGGGGAGATGCTCCCTGGAAGATGCTCCTGGAAAAGCATCACCTGCAAAGCCCCTCTCTTCCCTGCAGTGACCGCAGCCTTCCCATTCTTGGTTTTCCCAGCAAAGATCCAGTAATCGGGAGAGGGATAAGGTGGAGGAGTAAGGGGGGGTTCCTGAGGGACCCCTACCCAAGCGATGCAACCCACATCCCCCCCCGGGCAGCTGGCAGCAGCTTTCTTGGGGTTTGAGCCCCGATGGACACCACCTTTCCAGGAAAATGCTTTATCTAACCTCAACCTTGAGTTATTTAATTATCTGCACCCAGGGTATAAATCGCCCAAGCGCTTCAGGGCTGTTCTCAGCAGGGCTGTGGCCGAGGTGATAGGAAAAAAAAGGCTCCTGCCTCCCCTGTGTCCCTCTCCTTTGCACACCCAGCTGCATTTCACACACACACACACACACACAGGCTGAGATGCAAAAAAAATAAATAAACCTCCTCCAGGAGGGAAATGTGCAATTAAAATACCACCACACACACACACATTAAAAAAACAAAAAAAAAACACCAACCCAACCCGTGGCAGTCTCCAAACAGTGAATTAAATGAGGATGAAAGGCAAATGCTAGCTCTGGCAAAACCCTAGGAAAGGAGCCATCAGCTATCCGCATCGTCCTGGGATTTCAAACCACGCCAATGAAATTTGGCCGCTTCATTTCATTCACTGTCAATCAGCGTCGCTGCTACTGATGCTTCCTCCTCTTTTTAGATCCCCCGTTTCTTTTGGCGATGCCCAGAGCTCAGTTGTATCCCAGCCAGGCAGCCCTCATCACCAAGCGATTAAATCATCATAAAAAAAAAAAATAAAAAAAAAAGGGAAGGAGAGATGTCGCTTCTCAGACATAATAGTAAAAAGGGGGTGGCGGGGACGGGGAGGGGGACGACGGCTCCAGGTCTATTTCTGCTCTGATACGTCCTGGCACTGAGGGAGTGTGTTCCCCAGCCACCGTGCCACGCCGAGCTGTGCCACGCCAGTGGTTCACCTGCTGCAGATGGCAAAGGGTGATGTGCAGAGAGGGTTTTCACACCGTGATGGGTTTCCGTGAGATCCCAAAGCCCCCAAACCCCGGGAACCGGTCCCCCTGCGGTGCCGGACCTTGTCCTGCATCAGCCTCACTGGGCTCTCATGAGCTTCGTCCCTGCTCGGAGCAATTGGGATGTTGGGGAACGTGGTCCTTCGTATTCGGTCCCCAAACAGCCCGGCCTTTGAGCATCCCTGCATCCGAGCGTCCTGATCCCTGAGCATCCTGATTCCTGAGCATCCCGATTCCTGAGCATCCCTGACCCTGAGCATCCTGATCCCTGAGTGTCCAAGCCTCTGAGCATCCTTGTCTCTGAGCGTCCCGATCCCTGAGCATCCCTGCCCCGAGCATCCTGATCCCTGAGCACCCTGATCCCTGAGCATCCTGACCCCCAAACATCCCTGCCCCTGAGCATCCCGATCCCTGAGCATCCCAGCCTGTGAACATCCCGATCCCCCGAGCATCCCTGCCCCTGAGCATCCCGATCCCTGAGCATCCCAGCCTGTGAACATCCCGATCCCCCGAGCATCCCTGCCCCTGAGCATCCTGATCCCTGGGCATCCCTTCCCCAAGCATCCTGACCCCCGAGCATCCTAACCCCCAAATAACCCTGCCCCTGAGCATCCCGATCCCCGAGCATCCCAGCCTCTGAGCACCCTGACCCCTAAGCATCCCTGCCTCTGAGCATCCAAGCTTCTGAGAATCCAAGCTTCTGAGCATCCTGACCCTGAGCATCCTGATCCCTTAGCATCCTGATCCCTGAGCATCCCTGCCTCTGAACATCCTGATCCCTGAGCATCCCTGCCTCTGAGCATCCAAGCTTCTGATCATCCCGACCCTGAGCATCCTGACCCCCAAGCATCCCTACTTTCAAGCATCCTGGACCACCCCCAAGAATCCTGGCCTCTGAGCATCCCTGCATCTGAGCATCCTGATCCATGAGCANACATCCCTGCCCCTGAGCATCCCGATCCCTGAGCATCCCAGCCTGTGAACATCCCGATCCCCCGAGCATCCCTGCCCCTGAGCATCCCGATCCCTGAGCATCCCAGCCTGTGAACATCCCGATCCCCCGAGCATCCCTGCCCCTGAGCATCCTGATCCCTGGGCATCCCTTCCCCAAGCATCCTAACCCCCGAGCATCCTAACCCCCAAATATCCCTGCCCCTGAGCATCACGATCCCCGAGCATCCCGGCCTCTGAGCACCCTGACCCCTGAGCATCCCTGCCTCTGAGCATCCAAGCTTCTGAGAATCCAAGCTTCTGAGCATCCTGGCCTCTGAGCATCCTGATCCCTGAGCATCCTGACGCTGAGCATCCTGACCCTGAGCATCCCGATCCCTGAGCATCCTGATCCCTGAGCATCCCTGCCTCTGAACATCCTGATCCCTGAGCATCCCTGCCTCTGAGCATCCAAGCTTCTGATCATCCCGACCCTGAGCATCCTGACCCCCAAGCATCCCTACTTTCAAGCATCCTGGACCACCCCCAAGAATCCTGGCCTCTGAGCATCCCTGCATCTGAGCATCCTGATCCATGAGCATCCCGATCCTTGAGCATCCCTGCCTCTGAGCATCAGAGACCCTGAGCATCTCTGCTCCTGAGCATCCCTGCCCCGTGCTTTTCACGAGGGCAGCTGCCTCTCAGCCTCTAAAATCTAGTGCTTTAATAAAGGAGCACTCGGGCTGTAAAGAGACCGTGGAGAGGGGGGGGGAAATAATCGTGCGACGGGGGGTTGTGGGTTCGTGGAGTGTTTCCTGCCTTGGATTTGGCCGTTCCCAGGATAAAACCGAGCATTGAGGGCAGGGCTGCCTTAATGAAAATGTGCTGGTGGCCTGTCCCTGGGGACCATGCACCGGTGGGCTGTGACTGTCCCAGCCCGGCTGTGGCTGAGGGTCTCTGAGCCCCCTTTTTCCTGCAGCAACAACGTGGCCTTGGCTTTTTGCATCGCTCCTCGGTCCGTGCCGCGCTGCCGCGTGCACCGCTCTCTGGCAGAGTTTTCCTCCGAGTCCCGGGCTGTTGGAAACACCCAACAGGTCACTTTGATTTATTTTAAGGGCTTTGTGTTTGAACGGGGAGGCTCTAGGAAATCCCACCCGCCTTGTGACATCCCGGGGGGGCTGCTCCTGCCCCCTCGGTGCAGGCGGACACGACACCCGGGTGGAAAAATTGGGCTGAGATCCCAGCTTTTTTTTTGGAAAAAAAACCAAACAAACCCAACAACCAAACCTCAGGGTGTGAATGCAAAACCTGCCGTCCCAGGGGACCGTCCCCAGCGTGGGGGGCGATGGGTCTTGGGGGGTGGGAGGCGATGGGTCTTGGGGGGCAGGGGGGGTTGTTTGGCTGGGAAATAGCATTAAGAATAAGTTGTGAAGCCCTCGCCCGGCCGCCGAGCGGGGCAGCAAAGGGCCGGGCCAGCTCCTGCTTTTTCATTTCAGAAATGTCACTGAGTCACGAATGACTCATAATTATAATGGGAGACATTTCCAACCCGGTGCATGACTCGGAGACGTCTTCCAGGGATATTAGAGCTGTTTGTAAAAGCCAGGCCTTGCCCTGGCGCTCTCCCCCGCTCCCCCGCCTGTTTTCTCTCTCTCTCTCTCTGTGTGTGTGTGTGTCCCTACAACTTGCCAAGGTGACAGCCCGGCGTGCGGTGGTGGCAGGGACGCGGTTGCCCCGCCGGGCTGAGGATGCTCGTGGGTGTCCGATGGGAGCAGGGGGACGCATTAACGCTCCCCATCAGGTGGCAGGTGTCTATTAAAGTGACTCCCATCACCGCTGCCTCTGGGCTGCCCTTGGCCGGGGGCTTGCCCCGACAGACAGCTCGGTGTCGGCGGTGTCACCTCAGCGCCGGGGGGGTCGGCAGGCAGAGGGACAGCCGTGTCCGTCCCCACGCTGGGGCTGTGCTGGCTCCTGCCACCCTCGGGGACAAGCGTTTCCTCCCCTTTCCCATCCTTTTGGGTGCAAAAGTGACGTTGGGGACATTTTACCGCTGATGCCGAGCGGCATCACTGCCTGTGACATGGGGTAGAGCCAGGGGGGGTGTCTCTGTCTGAGCATCCTCTGGGTTATCCCTCCCTCTGCCACCGTTTCCTCCTCTTCCCAACCAGGGAAATTGTCTTTCCCAGTCCTGGTGTGCTGGGAAAGGGGGTCGGTCTGTGCAAAGTGGGCACCCAGGGGTGACGTCCCCCGCCTCGGTGACACCCTCAGCACCCAGCTCTTCCCACGGCTCACCTCAGCAGGCAGCCCAGCGCCGTGCCTCCAGACCCAATTAATTAAGCAGGATCAGTATGAACTAAATTAGGGAGGCTTTTGATCCAGTCGGACCGGTTCCGAGCTCCCGGGGTGACTGGTGTGGGTCCGTGCCAGCATCGTCCCCGGTGCGATGCCCGGGAGCCGTGCGGTTCCCTCCTTGCTGGAAATACTTTCTCACCAAATAGCATTAAATATTCCTGAGCTGTGAACGTCTTGGACTGATTTTATTTTCCATAAATAAACTTGTTGGGAGATATTTGGAGATGGGCCTAAGCTGCAGAGCTTGGACTGGGGCCCAAATCTCGCTGCTGTTTGGGCTCGAGGGGTTGGTTCAGGATTGTTTCGAGCCTTATTTCGGTTTTAAGGGTTGGAGATTAAAGAGCTGCCCTCAGAGAGGGCTCTCGTGGTGCTTCCCCAAGGTCCACGCTCCCCCACAAAGGGCTGCTGATGGGGGGCGAGGGGCTAACCCTTGCCACTGGGCAATAGGGTTATATGGCTATAGGGTATATCTATATGGGCTTCTATAGGGTTTCGGGGTGGCCACTGCTGCTGGGTGTTTCCAGTGTGGCCAACTGGATGTTGTACGTGTCTTTGAGAGGTATCAAACCCCTTTTGCTTGGGCTGGGACCACGGATGCTGGAGGTTTTAGGCAGCTTCCCCCACCTCCATGGGTTTTTGGGGGTGCAAACCCTTCCTGGTCCCACGTGCCAGGTCCCCAACCTGCTCCCAGCCGGCGCCGTCCCCGCTCCGTCGCAGCTCCTTGCTGGAAGTGGGTTCGTTTTCCAGATTGGGTAAAGGAAGGGAAAGAAGAAAAAAAAAAAAATATATATAAAAATAAATAAATAAATAAATAAATAAATTCTGTTTATTTATTTTTTAAATGGGGAAATTAAGTAGGAGAGCTGTAAGGATGTGTTTGCAAACCCGCTCCCCGCGTGGCGCATCCCGGGGAGGCCGGATCCGTGGGGCGAGGAGGTGCGGGTTGAACTCCCTTCCCTTTCACCGGAGGGGCCGAGCGCTTTCTGCTCGCCTAACGGGTGCCTGATTAATTATGACAAGTACAGGATTGCTCTTTTGGTGAGCGCACATGCTCCCCGAACCCCTCGCCCTCCCTCACCCTTGGCTTCCCTTCTTTTCACTCAATTTTCAGGTTTATGCCGAGCGCTGCCATGGGAAGAGGAGTCTAATCTGACCCGTAAACTCTGTCACATCCTCATTAATTTGGCCATGTCTCCCTGGGTAGCCTAAGGGAACCGTCACATTTTTTAACGAGGCTCCGAGGAGGCCGTCACGGCGACAGCTTCATTTTGACAGCTGCGATGGGAAAGGTGCAGTGTCAGGTTTTGTGCGGCTGCCGGGGCTCCCGGGGCTGGTTTTGGGCCAGTTTCCTGCAGGATTTGGCCCTCGCCGGACAAACTTTTGCAGTTCCGTCGCTCGTTTTGGCTTCTTTTCACGCTCCCGAATTTGTTGGTGGTTTAAAGCTGAGCTGGGCACGGACCTGGAGAGAAGGGATGCTCCAAGGATCCATCCAACCTGGCCTTGAACCCCTCCAGGGATGGGGCAGCCACAGCTTCTCTGGGAAACCTGGTGGCTCTCACCACCCTCACAGCAAAGAAGTTCTTCCTAATATCATAGAATCACAGGATGGTTTGGGTTGGAAGGGACCTTAAAGACCATCGAGTTCCAAACCCTTTCCGTGGGCAGGGACACCTCCCACCAGCCCAGGTTGCTCCAAGCCCCCTCCAACCTGCCCTTCAACCCCTCCAGAGATGGGGCAGCCACAGCTTCTCGGGGCAACCTGGGCCAGGCTCTCACCACCCTCAGGGGGAAGAATTTCTTCCCAAAATCTCATCTCCATCTCCTAATTTTTGGTTTAAAACTGTTCCTTCTCCTCCTAGGGCTCCCCTCCCTCATCCAGAGTCCCTCCCCAGCTTTCCTGGAGCCCCTTGAGGGACTGGAAGGAGCTTCAAGGTCTCCCTGGAGCCTTCTCTTCTCCAGGCTGAACCCCCCCAACTCTCTCAGCCCCCCCTCCCAGCAGAGGGGCTCCAGCCCTCCCAGCATCTCCGTGCCTCCTCTGGCCCCGCTCCAACAGGTCCATGTTCTTCTGATGTTGGTCGCCCCAGAGCTGGAGGCAGNAGCTGAGCTGGGCACGGACCTGGAGAGAAGGGATGCTCCAAGGATCCATCCAACCTGGCCTTGAACCCCTCCAGGGATGGGGCAGCCACAGCTTCTCTGGGAAACCTGGTGGCTCTCACCACCCTCACAGCAAAGAAGTTCTTCCTAATATCATAGAATCACAGGATGGTTTGGGTTGGAAGGGACCTTAAAGACCATCTCGTTCCAAACCCTTTCCATGGGCAGGGACACCTCCCACCAGCCCAGCTTGCTCCAAGCCCCCTCCAACCTGCCCTTGAACCCCTCCAGGGATGGGGCAGCCACAGCTTCTTGGGGCAACCTGGGCCAGGCTCTCACCACCCTCAGGGGGAAGAATTTCTTCCCAAAATCTCATCTCCATCTCCTAATTTTTGGTTTAAAACTGTTCCTTCTCCTCCTAGGGCTCCCCTCCCTCATCCAGAGTCCCTCCCCATCTCTCCTGGAGCCCCTTGAGGGACTGGAAGGAGCTTCAAGGTCTCCCTGGAGCCTTCTCTTCTCCAGGCTGAACCCCCCCAACTCTCTCAGCCCCCCCCTCCCAGCAGAGGGGCTCCAGCCCTCCCAGCATCTCCGTGGCTCCTCTGGCCCCGCTCCAACAGCTCCATGTCCTCCTGCTGTTGGTGGCCCCAGAGCTGGAGGCACCACTGGGGTGTGGGGTGTCTCCCCAGAGCGGAGCAGAGGGGCAGAACCCCCCCCTGGCCCTGCTGGCCACGCTGCTGGGGATGCAGCCCAGGTTGCCAGTGACTTTCAGGTTTCCAGTGCGTATTGATGGGGCGTGTGGAGCTTCTCACCCACCAACACCCCCATGTCCTTCTCCTGGGGGCTGCTCTCCAGCCATTCTCCACCCAGGCTGTTTATTCCTAAATCTGAACATTTTGTAATGAAATCCCCCAGCGGGGTGCCTTTCCCAAGGAATATTCCCCACCGGGAGGGGTTCAGACCCCACGTCCACGAACAGTTTTTTATTCAGAGCAAGGATCCGTTGCTGGTTTGTTGTTTTTTTTTTTTTTTTTTACTCACAAGGGCTGATCCGGAGGGATCGTGCTCCATCCTGGGAGCTCTTCGAGCCTATTCTAATGCAAATGCGCATTAGCTGATAATCTGAATGTTGAGTGGATTATTTCACCCCCAGATGAGCTGCTGTAAGGCAATTTTTTTTTTCCTTTTATTGAACAAAAAAAACCCAAAAAACCAACCACCACCCCACCACAAAAAAAAACCCTACCTTGGAATTGTGTTTTATCGCCAGGAATCCGTGCAGGAAGCACACCTCTCTCTTTCCCTCGCCCGCCCTAAAATAAATCAAGAAATGCGACGTAATGACACCCTCTGACAGCTTTATCACAAATGCGCGATAATTGTATCAGCAAACATTTGTATTGTAATTAAAGCAAGGAGGCAATAAACCATGAGAAATCAATTAGAAGGGGATCTGGGCTGTGGGAGCAGCATCCCATCCTCCTGCCTGTCCTGCTAAGGACCCAACCATCCTTCTTAATCCTGTTTTCTCCCCCAAAAAAAAACCCACAGCAGGGCTTGCCCCCCGCAAGGTGGGGCTCAGCAGGGTGTTGGTTTTTCTTCCTCCAAATTTCCCAAACTCTGGAGCATCGCTGCCATCTTTGCATCATCATCATCGTCATCATCATCACGATGCTGGAACATCACTGCCTGGTGGTGGAGCCAGTAGTTTTTGGTAGCTGAGGGTTTTTCAGGACCCTGTGCCCACAGTGGGGTGGGATTTGAGTTTGGTTTTGGGGCTGGGACCAGCAGTGGGTTGGGTGGGTTCCTTAAAGCCACCGGGGTCAGGTCCCACCAGGGCTCGAGTGGAAACGTGCAGGAAATGTGCATCACAGAGTCAGGGAGTGGTAGAAGTGGGAAGGGACCTCTGGAGATCATCTCTTCCAGCCCCCTGCCAGAGCTGGTCAGCCCGGAGCAGGTCCCACAGGAACGTGTCCAGGTGGGTTTTGAATATCTCCAGAGAAGGAGACTCCACCACCTCCCTGGGCAGCCTCTTCCAGGGCTCTGCCACCCTCAAAGGGACATTTTCCTTATTTCCCATGTCCCAGTTTGTGCCCATCACCCCTTGTCCTGTCCCTGGGCACCACTGAGAAGAGTCTGGCCCCATCCTCTTGCCCCCCACCCTTTAGCTCTTGCTCAGCATCAATGAGATCCCCTCTCAGTCTGCTCTTCTCCAGCTGAACAGCCCCAGGTCCCTCAACCTTTCCTCATAAGGGAGATGCTCCAGTCCCTTCATCATCTCTGTAGCCTCTGCTGTCCCCTCTCCAGCAGTTCCCTGTCCTTCTGGAACTGGGGAGTCCAGAACTGGTCCCAGTGCTCCAGACATGGCCCCACCAGGGCAGAGCAGAGGGGCAGGATGACCTCCCTGGACCCGCTGGCCACCCCAGGAGACCATTGGCCTTCTTGGCCAGATTTCTGGCTTGTGGGCAACTTATTGTCCACCGGGACTCCAAGGTCTCTCTCTGGAACATCTTCCAGATGTCAGCCTCTGGAAAGGTTGACCTTTCCAGCAGGTCAACCCCTGACCTGCAGTGGTGCAGGGGTTCTTCTTCCCAAGGTGCAGGACCCTACACTTGCCCTTCATCGGGTTCTTCTCCACCCAACTCTCCAGCTTGTCCGGGTCCTGCTGACCGGTGAATTATTTAAAGCAGGATTTGGGGATGAGCAGCCAAAGGAGCTCCTGCTGTGGGATTCCGGCCCTGTCCTGCTCCAGCCAGGGCTTTGCCCACGGAGATGCGTTTCCTCCTGCGCTCTTGGAGAAAGCAAGCAAGAAAAGAAGAGAAACCCACCAAAACAAACCCTTCCCCTGCACGTGCGGCTCCTTCCCCGGGGAGAGACTGAAAGAGAGACGGGAACCGCACGTGACAGATGTTAATCGCATCATTTAATGCACTCCTGGAAGGCACTTGGATGCAAGGGCTGGGTAGGAACCCGTACGGAGGAGAATAGACTATTGTCTCTGGTTTTCCGCCGAGGGGGGGGGGGAACAGATACACAATTCACCCCGGGGGGAGGGGGGGGGTTTACACAAAGGTGCACATCTCAGCTCTTGAATGAGGGAGTTTTCTAATAACGCATGGTGAACCCACCCATTTCCACGCCAAACAAATAAGCCATCAAACCCCCATTTTTGGTTTGCCCACGGCTCCCCAAAGAGCTGCTGGATCTTCAGGGAGGGGGCACAGGAGAAGGGGAAATAGCCATGGAGGGATTCACACCCCGGCATCCCTGCGCCAAGCGGGCGGCCTGGGAAGTAAGGAAAATCCATGGAATATGCGTCGTAGGTTGGATGAAGCACTATTTGCTGGACGGGGCTGGCGGCGGCAGGGAATTGCGTTCGGGAGGCAGGAATAGCATCCCACGGGCTGGTTCCCTGATTGAATTCCCCCTCCGTGACCCGGGAGCGTAATTGCAGCCCAGGGGAGCCGGGGCAGATGGCACCCGCCGTGGCAATCGGTCTCTCCATCCATCACCCAGCCTGGAAAAAAATTGAGGCGAGACGACTAAAGGTTCCGTAAAAGTAACAAACTTATTGACTAATAGATTTCTTAGTCATGAAGTCCCCGTGCTCCGTATGTACCGAAATCAAAGCAATTAGGGATTTAGATGAAGCTGGAATCCGCGGCGCAGAAAATGCTTGTTTTAGCGTAAGATTGGCCAGAGGTGAATGACCTGCAAAACCCCTGGTAATGAAAGCTCTTCACAGCTTGCCGTGTTTCACTGGAGGGTAATTGCTGCAGTCTGTGATACGGATCCGGCTGCGTTAATGATGCACTGTTCCTTTTTCATAGGACTCATTTAAGCTTCCCCCATTTTTCAGGGATTTCAAAGCAACAAGGCATCGTCGTGGAAATTAACACATTACCCTGGACGGGTTTGGTTTTTTTGTTTTTTTTTTTTTTTTTTTTTT
>QJSC01001189.1:44400-62041 GCA_003697955.1 Calidris pygmaea | reverse complement strand
AAGGGGGTGAGGAGGGTGATTTACACGGACCTCAATTTTGGGGGGGGAACCCAGAGCGTGATGCGCCAAGGGGGTTTCTGGGCGAGAAGCACGGCCTGTTGCCCTCCTCCCTCCCCTAAAAAAAGTGACCCAGAGACACAGCCTCCTCCTTCAAACCTGGATTTACAGCGTCGTGGACCCCTCGGACGATTTATCCCTCTTTCCTCTTGGTTTTATTGAGGTTTTATTGCGAGGAGAGGGTTTATTCTGCTACGGGGGGAAGGAAACTCTTCTCCTTCCACAGCGAATAAACCATTCCTTAAGGGATCCCGAGACCTTAACCCGGGAAGAGACCTTTAATGCGCTCGCTGTAACGATCCTGGATTAATCAATTCTTATTAGGACGTTGGGCTGCATAAATATTTGGCCGGCTCGGCTGCGGCGAGCCCCTGGGGGAGAGCGGGAGGGGATGGGGAGAGCCGTGGAGCGTTGGGAAGTCAATGAAGTTCCCTTGGGCAGCGTGGGGCTTGGAAAGGGGGGGTTGCCCACAGACCCACGGCTCGCGGGGGGGCTGGGTCAAGCCTTCAGCCTGTCCCCTTGGGCAAGTTCCCGCGGAGCAGGGCGAATATCGCTGACCTATTTTTGCCGGGGGGGAGAAGAGCAGGGAAGTGGCGAGGTGCTGCTTTTAAATCAGGAGGGAGGTCAAAAATCCAGCTCTTTCCCCCCAAAAATCCACGAGAAGGGACTCGGTGGCAAATAATTCTTCTTTGCCTGCCTCACCCCCCACCCCACCCTCCCAATACTGTTAGCCACCGCGGAAGGAGCTAGAATTTCTCTTTGGCGAAGCATCAGCAGCAGAATTGCTAACTATGTGCCCGTTATAGAAACTTTTTAGTACTGGGGCCGAGCCAAGAAAAAAGCCCAGATTGACTCTCGGCGCTCAGCTGGTGTTTGCGGCGCTTCCACCTCCCGGCACCGTTTCCACTCCTGCACCGGTGGGACGCAGGCTGGACCCCTCCACCCCTCACCCGGGGAGCCGGGAGGATGTTTCTCGGGATGCTGGGCCACCCTGCCCACCTCCCTGCCCGTCAAAGCTGCCTCCGGCGGCCGGATTTAGGTTGATTTTGGGTTTTTTTTTGGTTTTTTTTTTTTTTTTTTCTCCTGTGTGGTTGCATAAATCGAGCTCGCCCTTGGCCATCGTGCCGGGGGGTGCAACTTCCCACCCGGGCTCTGCATGGTGGGGATGCATCCCCACATCCCAATATGCCATCCCGGCACTGGAGGGGCCTGCCAGCACCGTCTCGTGCCATCGCTCGCCCTGAAATCCTTTATCCAAGATAATATAAAGTTATTGCAACGCTGAGATTTAGCCCTCGGGGAGGCCTTTTGGCTCTTAATCCGTCGGCGCCGTGGTTTGCTTCCACAGCAGCTCCCTACCTGAATGAAGCTCTTCTCCCACGTGCCAGCCGATGGGACTAGAGGAAATGGCCTGATGTTGCACCAGGGGAGGTTCAGATTGGATATCAGGAAAGATTTTTACCCTGAAAGGGTTCTTAAGCCTTGGAATGGGCTGCCCAGGGCAGTGGTCGAGGCACCATCCCTGGAGGGATTTAAAAGCCGGTTTTTAGTGATGGTTTTTATCAGAGTTGGGTTGATGGTTGGACAAGATGATCTTAAAGGTCCCTCCCAACCAAAACAATTCTATGATTCTATGACTCTATGATTCTGTGAGGCTGTAAAGGGACACAGGTAGCAATAGGTCAGCTGGAAATGTCATGTATTTCCTTGATGGCAAGGGGTTGGGTGCCACCAGCAGCTTTTGCTGTGAGCAGTGTGGCAGCCTGTGGTCTGGGAAGATGCGAGCGAGGAGCATCTCCAAGGGATGGATGAGCTGGGGAGGACCCAGGTGGACTTTTCAAAAATCACCTAAACCCTCTTACACCCTGTGCCGGGAGGTGGGGGCCTGGCTGGGGCTTTGCCCATCGCTGCCCCTTAGTTTTTGGGACTGAATTTCTGAGATGAGCCGCCCCAGCGAAGCTGGGCAACCTCTGCTTTGGCTTCACAGCCAGGAGAAAACGATTTCATGCTGTTTTTTCCCCATGTCCTGCAGCAGGAATTCCGTCGGGATGGGGCTTTGCTCCGGCTCCATCCCTGGCAGGGCAGAGCCCCCACGGCCGCCCCGGTGCTGCTGAAAACGCTGGGTCTCTGCATGTGTGCTGCTTCCATGTGCTCTGGTTTCCACGGAAACCACTCGCTCTACATGTGTGTCGCTTAACACCCTATTTGCTTTCATTTGGATAAGTCTTTAATTCCTGTGCAGCCCCGGCTCCGCGGGATCTATTGAGCCGCGTGCGCTCACAAATCCCTCTCCCGCCTGCCGGAAAAGTCCCTGCCTGCTCGGAGCAAGTTTCCTAAACCTGTGGCTAATCGGAGTAGCTGATGCTTCCGACAGTAAGAGCCGGAGATCTCGCTGCTCCTTCCCTCCAGAAACAATTAGCAGGGGGAAATGTGCCACGCGACGCCGCTGGCATCTGCTGCTTGGGCTCCCCTTTGGGGTGGTGGGGCCAGGTAGGACATGGGGGTGGGAAACCGGGGGTTAATTCATCCCCCGAGCCCTGGGGAGAGGCAGCATTATGGGATCATAGAATAATTTGGGTTGGAAGGGACCTTAAAGCCCATTCAGTGCCACCCCCTGCCCTGGGATGGACACCTTTCACCAGCCCAGGTTGCTCCAAGCCCCCTCCAACCTGCCCTTGAACCCCTCCAGGGATGGGGCAGCCACAGCTTCTCGGGGCAACCTGGGCCAGGCTCTCACCACCCTCAGAGTGAAAAAAATCTTCCTAATACCATAGAATCACAGAACAGTTAGAGTTGGAAGGGACCTTAAAGATCATCTCATTCCACCCCCCTGCCCTGGGCAGGGACACCTCCCACCAACCCAGGTTGCTCCAAGCCCCCTCCAACCTGCCCTTGAAATAGCTCCTTAAATGCTAATTACAGAGCCCCCCAGCGAGGGGAATGGCCGGGGACTGGGGAAGGGTGACCCTTGGAAGGGAAGGGTGACCCTTGCATTAGCCCCGTGGTGTCCCCAGTGGTGTCACACTGATGGGACACACCGTGTCCCCCACACCAGCAGCTCCTCCGTACCCCGGGCTGAGCAGAAAAGGGTGACAAGGTGCTGGGGGTGCTTTGTTACCCCAAATATTCAGCCGTGGTAACCCAAAATGGCTTTTTCTTCCCTTCCTCCCTTCTCTCTGCACATTAAGACGCTGCCTGTTCCTCTGCGCTGGAGGGGCTGGGGAATTTATGGCTCTAAACCCACTTTCCTCCTCTCCAAAAAATCCCCGGGGTTGGTTGAAGCGTGTAAAGCTCCCGTGTCACTCCGGGCTGGCTCCTGCGGGAGCCCTGACAGCAGCTAATGCTGTTAGTCTGTGGCGGGGAGGGATTTCAGCATTAAAAAGGTGAAAAAAACCCCACAAACCACCTTAAAATCACCAGCGGTGGGGTTTTTCTGCCGCTCACAAGCAGAGCCTGCCAAAAAAAACACCTATGTCCTCTCGGGGACACCTCTTGGGGCCACCACCAGGAGGGTCGGGCTGGTTTTTGGGGGGTGATTTGAGGGTGCTGGTGGCCCCGGCTGCTGGCAAGGGATGCGATGGCACCTAAGGGCTTAACTCCAGCTCGGGCAGGGCTTTGCTATCTTTAGGTGGAAGGTGAGGGATTGCGGCTCTTAGGGTGGCCCCGCAGGTAGAGAGGGAGAAAAATCCCCCGGGTGCCCCCAGCCCCGGCGCGGGGGCCACTGACCCCGGCTCCCGTCCCCGCGGGGGTCTGGCCTCGCCGGCCCCCCGGCCGCCTTCACCACCACCTTTCTAGGACACAATCTGTACCGAATTGCGAGCCTGCTGTTAACTTCCCTTGCACTCTATTCTCGTGTTTGCTGTTATTTTTTAACACTTTTTNTAGCATAAAAGCACTACCCTCTCCCCAGAGCCTGCCTGTAGCGAAGGCATGGTCTGTACAACTGCAATTATTTCGAAGAACAGATGGAGTGAGGAGCAGAAAGTCTGTTAATAGTAATAGAAATGCTACATGTTAACCTGGACAGCACACGATGACAGTCCCATGACTACACGTTCTGTTCCCACCAGCTGGGCTCCCGAGCCGAGCCGAGAGATTCAGAAACGCCGTCCTCGGCTCCGCACCCTCCCCAAAGTTAGAGCTCAAATTCCTTCACACTTGGCGGCGGAGGGTTTTTGGGTTGTTGGGCTGCTTTTCCCACCCCCCCCCAGCCCCCCCCAACAACTCCCCTCCACCCTCCTCCTCCTCCTCCTTCTCCCTTCCCATCTCCTCCTCCTTCCCGTGAAACGCCAATTTCAGCGCCGGGAAGGAATATTGCTGATTTATTTTTTTATTTTTTTTTTTCGGGGGATGCTCTTAGGGATGCAGCTTGGGGGGGGGGAGATGCAGGGGAGGGAGAGGTCGGGGTGTGGGGGGGGTGGCAGCTTGTGCTGCGAGGTCTTGAGCTTCGGCCTCGCCGGGTGGCATCCTCACAGCCCCTTTTCCTACACGTGTAAATCCCTCGGGATGCAGATGCTTTGAGCCAGGCTGGGATTAACGCACCCCCGGGCGGGAGCAGGGGGGGGGGGACACACACACAGCATCAGCATCCTCCTCTCTCGCCTCCCGAGCAGGGTGGTTGCATGAGTTTGGGATTATTTTCGCTGCAACTGTTGCAAGCTGGTTGCTAAATGGGTTGAAATCCCCGTTTTCTGGTGAAACCGGTTCCCGTGGTGGTTCAGAGCGGGGAGGGAGCTTTGGGGGGGAGGGATGCTGAGTGATGCAGGGAGGGGACGGGGGGGTTCTCTGGGTATGGCAACACCCCGGGGATTGCTTTACCCCGTTTGCCCCAACCAAAGGGTTGGGAAATAAAGCGAAAATCCCTGCCTGGTTTCACAAGCCACCAAGGAAGGAAAGGTGGGGGGCGGGGGGAGGGAAGGATTTAGGGGCAGAGCTCCAGTTAATTTGGGTGGGAATGGCAGGGCTAAATCCCCCCCCCAGGTTTCATAAACGGCTGGCGCCGAGCGTGGCACCGCTGGGCGAACTGACAGATGCACCTGGAGGTTTTATTAGGCTATAGATCCCTTAATCTGGGTGCTTGCAGGATAATCTGGTGCCTGAGGTCCTGCCAAATCCCCCGGGATCAGCAGGTTTTCTATCCGCAGCCTCCAGAGGTCACTTCAAACCCGGCTCCGTCCTCGGGGGAAGCCAAAATAATCCCCCGTGTCTCACAGCGCCGGTGGCACCCATGGGTGCTGGACGCCCTCGGTGGGCTGTGGGGGGATGCTGGGGGGTTAAACGAGCATCATCCGTGACTCCCTGCTCTCTTTGCCCGGTTGCCATCACCCAGGAAAGGTTGCCCAAACCTCTGGGTGCGTGGCGAGGCGGCGGCTTCGCCTTCTTCCAGCATCCCTGGCCCATCCTCCAGTTAATTTGGGGAAATTTTAGCTCCTCGCAGCCACCCTGGCAGAGGCCGGGACATCCAGCCGGGGTTTAAATGCCAAAAATATCCCGTTCCCCTCCTGTCCCAGGGAATGCCACCCTCTACAGAAAGTCCCCTGTGCTGTGGTGTGCCCTGCGCCGCCGTAGGATGTGGTTAGGGGATGGCTGGCAGAGGAGGAAACGCTCTGGTGCCTTTTATTTGGAGGTAGCAGAAAAAAAAAAGAAAAAAAAACCCAAACCAAAACAACAACAAAAAAAAACCCTGTTCTTCCTCTCTTGGAAGAGATTTTGATCGTGAGGAGGAAATGGTCACCTGGCGTTCACAGAATCCCATGGGGTTGGCAGGGACCTCTGGAGATCATCCAGTCCAGGTCCACCCAGAGCAGGTCCCACAGGAACGTGTCCAGGGGGGTTGGAATGTCTCCAGAGAAGGAGACCCCACCACCTCTCTGGGCAGCCTCTGCCAGGGCTCTGCCACCCTCACAGCAAAGAAGTTCCTCCTCATGTTGAGATGGAACTTCTTATATTCAAGTTTGTGCCCGTTCCCTCTTGTCCTGTCCCTGGGCACCACTGAAAAAAGACCGGCCCCATCCTCCTGACACCCACCCTTTCAGTATTTATAGGGGTTGATCAGATCCCCCCTCAGCCTTCTCTTCTCCACACTCAAAAGCCCCAAGTCCCTCAACCTTTCCTCGTAAGGGAGATGCTCCAGGCCCCTCCTCATCTCTGTAGCCTCTGCTGTCCCCTCTCCAGCAGTTCCCTGTCCTTCTGGAACTGGGGAGCCCAGAACTGGTCCCAGTGCTCCAGCTGGGGCCTCCCCAGGGCAGATCAGAGCGGTAGGATGACCTCCCTCCACCTGCTGCTCACACTCTTCCTGATGCCCCCCAGGATGCCCTTGGCCTTCTTGGCCACCAGGGCCCATCGCTGGCTCATGGGCATCCTGTTGTCCCCCAGGACTCCCAGGTCATTCTCCTCAGAGCTGCTCTCCAGCAGGTCACCCCCAACCTCTCCTGGTGCAGGGGGTTATTCCTCCCCAGGTGCAGCACCTACACTTGCCCTGGTTGAACCTCATCAGGTTCTTCTCTGCCCAACTCTCCAGCTTGCCCAGGTTCCCCCGGAGTGTGTTCATCACATGCTTTTTTCCATGTGTTTTGCATGACTGCAACCATCAACGTGTGCATGGGTGGGAAAGTGTGAAAAAAAACCTGTATTTTGGGGGTGCTGATAGGATTGTCTCCTGGTTCACACCGCCGTGGTCCCACACCCCGTGCCCACAGCGCTCTCCTCTCCTCTTTTCCAGGGCAAGAAGTACGTGCTGGTGCTGGTGGACCCCGATGCTCCCAGCAGAGCCAACCCCAGGAACCGCTTCTGGAGGCACTGGTTGGTCACCGACATCCTGGTGGGTCCCCCCCCATATTATACTGGGGTCCCAGCAGCGCGGGGGTTCCCCGAGAACCGGGGTCCATGGGGTGTTCCCACCCTGGAGGGTTGGGATCCCACGGGGTGCGCATCTCGCTGGGTTACGGCGGCGTCTGGGTGAAATCCTGAAGGATGAGGGTTTGCGAGAGAAATGTAAATGGTGCTGGGCGTGTAGGTAGGGGAGCGCTTCCTCAGGCTATATAGAGCCGAGCTGGGCCAAAAATATTACTGGGTTGTGTGTTTTTTTGTGTTTTTTTTTTCCCTTCGACTTTTTTTTTTTTTTTTTCCCCTAAGGAAATGCTGGAAAAAAAAAACCCCACCCCGCTCTGAAAACTCCCAACCACCAGTTTTCTCTGCAGAGACAAATGGTTGTTTCAAAACATCTCGTGCTGCTCTTTATTTGGGGTTGGTTTTTTTTTTTTTTGGTTAAAAAAGCGGTTTTGGTGAAAATATCGCCGGTGTCAAATTGTCCCTTTCTTTTTTTTTTTTCTTTTTTTATTTTTGGTGAAGATCTCGCCGGTGCCAAATTTTCCCTTTCGTTTCTTGTCTGGTGTGTGAAAAGCGTTTCCGGGCTGGGGAAGCAAAAAAGGGAGGAAAATGGCTTTGGGTTGAATTCTTGGTGCTTCCCAGCTCCGTGGCCAGGGGACGGACAGACAGACAGGACAGACGGACAAGCCTTTACTCTGCAGTGGGGCATCGCTCCCCACCTCTCCCAGTACATCACTGGCTTGCTTCCAGAAAGATTTTGGAAAATCAGTGCGTTCCTCTCCTCCTCGCTTTTATCTTTTAAAAAGATAGGTGTTTCAGCCCTGAATCAATCTAACTAATAATCTTACTACTAAAGTCTAATTAAGATATCAATTAATTTGCAGCGTGCATTTAACAAGAAATATCTCGTCATTCTCCTCTATTATTCTCTGAAATTACTGTTAAGGGCTTTTTGTACAGATACCTTAATTAGACTTTTTATTGTTAATGGGAATATTGAGCAAATTAAAATTGGATATTAATACTTTCCATGAATTTCATAATTGGCTGAAAAATATAAAGGATTCAGAATAATTGCAGAGATTTGTTTACAGGGCCTCTTTTTTTTTTTTTTTTTTTTTTTAATCCTTCACACAAACCCTTCTGCATTTCTAACAACAGGGTCCTGAAAGTCTCTCATTAATTTTAATATTTACTAAACGCAAAGGAGCCCAAGCTCTTGTTTTCCCTTCTGTACACAGATCCTTCTGAGGCATTCAGTATTGCTAATTATTGTGGTTTTCTTTTCTTTTTCTTTTTTTTTTTATACTTCTTTGAGTATAAGATCATTTAAGCAAAGAAGAGAAATGTGGGGTTAAAACCAGTTCCCCGGCGCAAATGGAAGGTGGTTTTTCCCTGGTATTTGGGCAAGTCAATTTGCGGTATTAAAGGTCAGAAAGCTGCTCGCCAGGCCATGCAGGGGGGGGAAAGGGGATTTGGGGGAAGGAAAAGGGCTTTTCCATGTCTAAGTGCTGCGTCTCTGCCAGGGATGGGGCTGACCCAACCCCTACTATTCCTTACACTTTCTCATAGTGAGAGAAATATATTTATCTACGTATCTGAGCAAGGAGTTGGACGTGATGATCCTTATGGGTCCCTTCCAACTTGAGCTATTCTATGGTTCCATGATATATTCTATACAAAATACACATAGTGACGTGATATATATCATATAAATAAATCTATATAATGATGTGATCTCTATCACCCATATATCTAGCTAATACATGTGTATATATAGATATATCTCATATTATATGCGTATAAATCTCCGTGGCACTATGAGACACCACCAAACCCATCGTCATCCTCGCAGGGCACCGGGACAAACCCAGCTTGCCCCAGCCCATTGTGTGGATGGGGGGTGTCCCACGATCCCCCCACCGCCACCCTGGGGGGGGCGCAGCCGGAGCTTTCCCAAAACCCCAGCCCCAAATCGCTTCTGGGAAGCCGGCGGCTCCCCGGGCTCAGCCACATGGTGTCTCGTTGAAATGCAGATCGTTGGGGGGTATATGGAAGTCTTGGCTCCAAGGAGCTTCAGCTGACAGGCTTATTTGCACACTGGCTCTAAAATAACCGTGTAGGCTTTACATGACACCTTCTGTTGCTTTGGTGCAGAGAGGGGCTTTCAAGTGCCTTTCTCCGGGAGGGACTGGGGTGGCCGGCGCGATGGATGGGGGGTTTCGTTGCCCTGGCATCACCCCAGCACCATCCTTCCCAGCATTGCCCCACCATCACCTTGGCATCGCCCCGGCATTGCCTCAGCGTTGCCCTGGTATCTCCCCAGCATCATCCCAGCATTGCCCCAGCATCTCCTTGGCATCATCCCAGCATCTCCCCAGCGTTGCCCCAGCATCACCCCAGTGTCATCTCAGCATTGCCCCAGCATCACCCCAGTTTCATCTCCAGCATTGCCCCAACATCACCCCAGTTTCATCCCAGCATCTCTCCAGCATCTCCCCATCATCTCTCCAGCATTGCCCCAGCATCACCCCGGTTTCATCCCAGCATCTCTCCAGCATCTCCCCATCATCTCTCCAGGATTGCCCCAACATCTCCCCAGCATCTCTCCAGCATCACTCTGGCATCTCCCCAGCATCTTCTTGGCATCATCCCAGCGTCACCCCAGCATCTCCCCAACATCACCCCAGCATCACTTTAGCATCACCCTGCCATCATCCCGGCATCTCCCCAGAATTACCCCAGCATCACTTTGGCATCGCCCTGGCATCATCCCGGCCTCATCCCAGCATCATCCCAGCATCTCCTCAGAATTACCCCAGCATCACCCCAGCATCACTTTGGCATTGTCCTGGCATCATCCCGACATCATCCCGGCATCATCCCAGCATCTCCTCAGAATTACCCCAGCATCACCCCAGCATCACTTTGGCATTGTCCTGGCATCATCCCGACATCATCCCGGCATCATCCCAGCATCTCCTCAGAATTACCCCAGCATCACTTTGGCATCACCCTGGCATCGTCCCAGCATCATCTCCCCAGCATCTCCCCGGCGTCGCTTTGCCATCCCCGGCTTTGGAAGGGAAGCAGCTCTGGCAGCGCCGCATGCCATTGGAGGTGCTGCAGTACCTTGGCAGGCCACCAACTTTGGGATTCGGCTCTCGGAATGTGCTTTTTCCCAGGTGGGCTTTCGGGATGGAGCATCCCAGCCCCGGCGGAGCGGCTCCCGGTTCCTTATCAGCCGCCTGCTCCGCTGCTCCGCCGATTGTCAAACACGAGAGATGCTTTCACTCCCATTCAAAATAATTTAAATAAAAATGTTGCTACAAAGTGGAATAATATCTTTTGATGAATGTTTTTAAAGCCCTTTAGGTTTTCATGGTAATTTGCAGTGTAAAATTATTTAGAGATAAGAGCCAAATTAGCTCTTATAGGCGGAGGTCGATATGTCCCGTTATCCATGCAAGCAGTGTTTAAATATAATCAGCCTTTACTCTAATGCAGCATAATTGTTCATTTGAAATAGCTTTTTTTTTTTTTTTTTTTTTTTTACTCCATTCAATGAGTCATTAAAATATTCAAAGGATAATGCAGTGAATTGGAAATGAATTTATCACATTATCCTGTATATACTGTAGAGCATCAGGTAACCAGGCAGAGTCGGAACCAGTTTACAGCGAAATCCAGTAAACAAGGCTTTCCATTTTGTATTCAGCGGGGGAAAAGAGAAAAGAAGGGAGAAAATACTGCCCTTCAAATGGAAAGCTTTCCGTCTTTATTCCCCCTCCTTGGGGAGGAGGAAGGGGGAGGGAGAGAGCAGCAAATTTGTACTCCACTAAAGCCTCGGCTGCTTTAACTTTATTTTTATCAAAATATGTTTGTAACAGAAAGTCGTTATGGAAACCAGTTCTGCCAGCCGGGAGAAATCCTGCGCCAGGCTGGAAGGGAGCGGGACCCACTGGGGGCTGCTGCCCCCCAACCCCGACACGGCCAGGGTCCCTCCTCCAACCCCTTCCTCAGTCAAGGGGTTGGGGAAACTGAGGCACGGAGCTGGTGGGAGCCCAGTTTGGGGTCAGATAGAGGAAATCCATCAATATGGAGTTGTCAGGAGCGCCGTTCCCCATCACCCCATCCCATTAAATGGCTTTTCTCCCCACCATGGATGTGTTGGGGTCCAGCACCCCTCCCCAGGGTTGCGGTCACTCCCGGAGCGGGATGAGGAACCCGTGGGTGTGGGATGGGAGGGTTTGGGTACCAGAGGGACCGCAGCATCCCCGTCCCATCCCAGATGTCCCCACCACCACCAGTGGTCCCTCACCCGCGGCTCCTTCTCCCCCGGTTCCATTTCTCGCTGCGTTTCTCCTCGCCGGCTGATAAACAGGCTCCGGGTTGCAAGTGTCACCATAGAAACAGGTGCTATCTTAAGCAAACAAGGGCTTTATTAACCTTAAAATTTACGGGATTTTTTTTTTTTTGTTTGTTTGGTTGTTTGCATGATTAAAGGCTGGGGAAGGGAGCTGCGGGGTGCCGGCTGCTCGCCCCCGCACCCTGCCCTGGCCAACGTCCCCGTCCCCATCCCGAGGAGATACAGGTGCACGTGCTCCGAAGCAAACTTTCCCCCTGTAGGGCATTTAGAGAGTCAAGCTCCTCATCCAAAATGCTCAGATTTATTAAAAATAATAGAGAGGAGCGGTTCGTTGGCCGGCTGCTGTGATTTGTGCTCCTCGGCTGTGGGTTGAAGCACCCTACGGACAATTTTTGTGGAGTTCATGGGATCCGGGCGCGTTGGGCTCCGTCCAGCGACGAGAAAAATCTCGTAGGGGCAGGGGGTGCTTTTTTTGTGGGTTCGTTGATGCCAGTGGGGAACAAAAAAAATCAGGTTATGGAAGGATAATCAGAAGGATCCCCGTTTTGGGAGACGCCGGAGTCCTGTCGCCATCCAGCATCCACGCTCCCCGTGTCCCCAAGGTGTGACACCCTGGGATTGCCCCTTCCCACCCCACCTGGAAGGGGAGGGGGACGGGGAAGATGTAATATTTTGGTGCCGCCGTATCGTTCCTCCTCTCCGGGGCTCTCTCCGCTCCACCTTTTGGTGATGAAACCGCGGGTTTGAAAGGGAGAGAACAGAGAGAATTGTTGTTTTAATTGATGACTTGGCGCCTTGGAATCGTCGGTTCCCCGGTGTGAGTTTCTGTCGCTGCTCGTTAATGAAGCCTTTATTAATAAAAGGGAAGAAAAAAAAGAAAAAAAACCTAAGGAAAACCAAAATAAGCATAAGAGGGTGTTGCTCGGGTGTAGTTTTCTTTGCACTTCAAGCTCCTTTGGTCCTCTGGAGGCTCCATAGTAACCCCAAAATGCCAGTGGGGGTCTCGGCACCCCCAGGTTTGCCGGGACCCGATGCCGACCCCGGGGGGCACGTGTTTCCCCGAGGAGGTTTGTGAGGAACAGGTTTCCCACGAGCTCTATCCCGAGCGCCGTGTCGACCGCTATTATTCATGCTCGGCAAACAGATGGGGTTTAATTGCTGTCACTGTCAGGCTCTCCGCAAATATCATCTGAAAAAAAGGGCTTTTTTGGCTAATTGTTTTAAAATAAAAGTTCAGAAACGCCGTATAGAAACGATAGATCAAGCGTATTTTAAAGAGCAAACTGTTGGTATTACCTTTAAACACAGTCTTTAGTCAACAGCAGTTGGATCCGTGAGTGAGCGCTCGATACGATTCCGCCCGAGGGCCTGCGATGCAGAAACTTATCTGCTGGGGGAAAACCACCACCAAGGTGCAACTGGTCCAAACTGGGGGAGAATAGAGCTGCTCCACTGGGGAATTTCTCGGGCAGCATCCGAGCAAAGTGCTGCCTTTCCCAAGGGAAAGAGAGAAGGGAGCTCGGGGAGGGGAGAGGGCTCTTTGCACCAGGGCACCTGGTTGCACGAGGACGTGGGTCTTTGCACGAGGACAGGTTGGCGTGACTGTGTTCAAGGCCAGGTTGGAGGGGGCTTTGAATAACCTGGTCTGGTGGGAGGTGTCCCTGCCCAGGGCAGGGGACTTGGAATGAGTTCATAGAATCATAGAATGGTTCGGGTTGGAAGGAACCTTAAAAGTCTTTGAGTTCCAACCCCCAGATGGTCTTTAAGGTCCATTCCAACCCAAACTATTCTATGATGATGCAGTGGCCCAGGTTGCCCAGAGAAGCTGTGGCTGCCCCATCCCTGGAGGGGTTCAAGGGCAGGTTGGAGGGGGCTTGGAGCAAGCTGGGCTGGTGGGAGGTGTCCCTGCCCATGGAAAGGGTTTGGAACTCGATGGTCTTTAAGGTCCCTTCCCACCCAAACCATTCTATGATTCCATGATTGCGTATCTTTGCATAAGCACACGCGTTTGCATAAGGTCGGTGTGAAGTCATGGAGTCGTCCAGGTTGGAAGGGACCTTTCAGATCATTGAGTCCAACCATCAACCCAACACTGCCCAAACCCCCACTGACCCATGTCTCTCGGCACCACGTCTGCCCGGCTTTTAAATACCTCCAGGGATGGTGACTCCACCACCGCCCTGGGCAGCCTGATCCCATGTTCGACAACCCTTTTGGGGAAGAATTTTTTCCTAATCTCCAACCTGAACCTCCCCTGGCACAACTTGAGGCCATTTCCTCTTGTCCCATTGCCTGTTCCTTGGGAGAAGAGACCGACCCCCCCTGGCTACCCCCTCCTTTCAGGGAGTTGGAGAGAGCCAGAAGGTCTCCCCTCAGCCTCTTTTTCTCCAGGCTGAACACCCCCAGCCTCTCCCTGTAAGATTTGAGCTCCAGACCCCTCACCACGGCACGGCCCCGTCCCCAAGGTGGCCACCATGCCTCACCTCCTTGTAGCCTGTGTGAACCCTCACGCTGCCAGGAAAACCCCCTCCCTGCCTTTAATTTTCCACTCTTGGTGCAACGGCACGAGTCCGGCAAACCTCAGTGCCGGTTCCAAGACGGGGGTTTGGGCCAGGAGTAGCCCAGGGTTGCCCTTTGCCATCGTGGTCCATCATTCCTGGGGTGCTCCATCCTTTTCCATGCTCTGTTGGGGCCCATTTGGTCTGCAAACCGGTGGTGCAAGGGGGTTAAACCCCCTGCTGCCTCCCTGCAAACCCCAGATCTCTCGCCCCACGTGAGCTGCTGCTCGGGCTTATTCTCGCCTGCCTTGTAATTAAAGCTCCCAGGTAATTATGCTCCCAAACCCCCCCCTGAAAAGAGCTGCCGCTGAGCGATTCCCGCTGGGACACGGCAAGCGCTGGAAGCGCACGGTGGCTCCGCTGTGTCTTGGGGAACAGCCACCCCGTAACCTGAGGGGACAGGGCTCTGTCGCAGGGACTGAACCCCCCTTTTCCTTGCTTTTTGGGGCTGATAGGAAAAGTTTGGGGGGGTGGGGGAGGGAGGGGAAGCCCTGGGTACCTCAACACCTCCAGGTCCCTGCCCTCGCCCCCAGCGATGCAGCACCTTCCTCTCTCCTGCACAGACGATGCCGTGATGCTGCGCTGGGGATGACAGGCTCCGCACAGACGTGCATTATATGATTATTATCATTATATTGCCAAGGATCCATGATGAGCGAGATGATTATGACGGCTCCAAAGAGGATCTTTGGAAGCCGGGGCTGCCGGCAGCGAGAGATGCTCCTAGGTATTTTTTTCCCCTCAGCCCCGTCCCGCGGATGCTCTTGGCTTTGCTCAGGCCCTGCCATCGCGTAGGGATGAATTTAGGGTGAAAACGTGATGCTAAAGCCTTCCGTAGCCAGAAACCCCTCTGGTTTGGGGGTTATTTGGGATGTTTTCACGCGGTTTGTCCTGCTGCCCCATGAAATCGGTCCCTCTGCCTTCGTCTCCGCAGGTATCGTCGTTAGGCAGATGGGAATTGAGGTTTTTTTCCCTCCGTGCTTCTATTTCATTTAACATGCAAAGGCTAATAATTTGTCACAATTCAATAAAGCGGAGGTTACAAACACTCTCGCTGCTGTTTATTTAAACGATGGTTTGTTAATTAGCTCCTCTTAACGAGGAGAGAATAAATCAGATAAAACGTACCAAAACGGTATGGGGATATTTTGCAGATTAATTCTATTTTCCAGCTGAGATGCTCCTGGGATCCCGGCTCCATCCCAACCTGCATCCCGATGGCGTTGGGTGGCACCGGGCTGATGCTCATCGTGGGTCCAAAAAAAGATTTCTCTACTCTTTTCTGCTGCTGGGCTCCGTCCCTCCATCCCGACCCCGTGGTTTCTGCTTGCCACTTGTTTAGTCTAAGGCAATTGGGGGCGGAAAATGAAAATTAGGTCAAGAATAAAGTTGTGCCAGTGCAATTAGGAGTTCGGGGCTGGTTTATCCATCACCATCAGCCAGAGCTGAGCTCTGATCCCATTGCAGAGAGGATTTGGATCCCATCGGCATCGTGTCCCCACCACCCCGGGGGGATATTTCATCTATAGTTTAGGAAATGTGTCCAGGAATGGGATTTCTTGCAAACTCTTTGTCCCCCCACGAGCATCCCGGGACCCCCGCGGCGGTGGCCGGAGGAGAAGGTGGGGACCGTGCGCTTGCCGGGGTCTACCTTGCGGAAGAGACGCTAATCAATGATTAATGGGGCATGTGTGGCTGTGTGGGAGCGATTTGTGTTGGAGGAGGAGGGAACTCCTACAGCACCCCGGTCATGAATCATTTGAAAGGCAAATTTGTGCAGTTACCAAGGGAACGGAAGAAAGGAAGGGACTTCCCTTTGCCGAAATGACTCGCGCTCTGATGCGGCTGAGAAAATCGCTCCAAAAAAAAAAAAAAAGGGAAAAAAAAATAAAAAAAAATTAAAAAAAAAAAAAAAAAGAAGGAGCCGAAGCTGTGACTAAGCAGCAGAAGTTATGTAAAGCGCTCGCTGGGAAGTGCAGGGGAGGGACAGCACATCCTGCTGCTGCCCACGGCGGTGGCGGGGGGCGGCCGCCGGCCCCCTTCTCGCCTCCCCGGGGAGCGGGGGCGAAGCCGCGCCGGCTGGGCCCCCTCCTCGCCTCTTGCCCTTGCTCATGCAGGGGCTTGGAAAGGTTGGGGGCCCTGCCTGGGTGTCCTCGCTGGAGTAGGGGTACATCATCCCTGGACCGGGTCCCCACACCCGCATCCCTCACCTCTGCGTCACCACGGTCCCCCCCCGGGTGCTGCAGCCAGACCAGGATAATGTCCTTGCTGTGGCCAAGGGAGGGGACAAGTGACAGTTTTAGGGGACGCTGTGCCCTGTGGCATCGCTGTCACGGTGTGGAACTGGGCTGTGTTCATAGGGAATTGGGGGGGGGATGCGGGAAACGGGGCTACAAACTTCTCAGTGGGGCTTATGGTGATGTTCTTGGTGGTGGCCAACTTGGCAACTCTCCGCCAGGGCGAGGGGTGGGCTCGTGGCCGAGGGTGGGATCTTCTGCTCTGCCCCCCATGCGAGCTCAGGAAAGGGCCAGATACTTGGTTTGGGGATTGGAATCCAAATGTAATGATGTCTGCTCAAATTTAGGGGTACTTGAACAGATTTAGGGATGCTCATCCCTAAATGAGCTCATCCCTAAATGGCACTGAAGACGCTCATCCAAATTTAGGGATGCTAATACAACTTTAGGGATGCTCAAATGAATTCAGGGATGCTCACTCAAATTTAGGGATGCTCATAAAATTTAGGGATGCTCAAATAAATTCAGGGATGCTCACTCAAATTTAGGGATCCTCACTCAAATTTGGGGATGCTCATCCAAATTTAGAGATGCTCATCCAAATTTAGGGATGCTCACTAAAATTTAGGGATGCTCATCCAAATTTAGGGATGCTCGCTCAAATTTGGGGGTGCTCATCTGAATTTAGAGATGCTTATCCAAATTTAGGGATGCTCATCCGGATTTAGGGATGGCTTGCTCAAATTTGGGGATGCTCATCTGAATTTAGGGATGCTCACTCAAATTTGGGGATGCTCATCCAAATTTAGAGATGCTTATCCAAATTTAGGGATGCTCATCTGAATTTAGGGATGGCTCGCTCAAATTTGGGGATGCTCATCCGAATTTGGGGATGCTCATCCAAATGTAGGGATGCTTTCTCAAATTTGGGGATGCTCATCCAAATGTAGGGATGCTCATCCAAAGGGTGTAAAGCCCTGTCTATGGCGGAGGCACCAGCCGCTCCTCCACGGGAGGGGATGCGTGAGGCACGAAGACGCGCCTGAAAACCCCAGAAATCTGCTTTCCCTCTGAAAACACGACCCCGGGGCTGCGCGAAGAGGAGCAGCGAAGATCCGGGGCAGCAGCAGCCGCTGCAGCAGCATCTCCTCGAGAGCCCCAGCCGCCGGCGGGGAAAGAAAGATGCTTGGGATCTTTTCCAGCTTCCGCCTGGGAGCCCCCAAGCCCGGCGGGGAGCTGCGATATCTCCCGAAAAGGGAATGCAGAGGCAGCTGCACAGGCGAAGGAAAACCCTCTCCCTGCCCTCCCCTGGTGCCACAGACAAACCGGTGGTGTCTGAGCGATTAGTCACCGCGATAGCGCCGAGGCTTCCCTCCTCCACAGCAGAGCCTGTCCCCCCACACAGGCAAAACCAGCTGAATGCTTAATTGGAGTTCCTCACACCTACCGGGGTGTAGCCTTAAACGAAGTGACAGCGCGATCAAAGCGCTGGAGTCAGACCCCGGGAGCTGCGGGTTGCTATGGAGTTTGCTGGCTTCTGATTTTAAAAGAAAGGGGGGAAAAAAAAACCCACCAAAAAACCTATATATATA
>QJSC01001189.1:29168-44348 GCA_003697955.1 Calidris pygmaea | reverse complement strand
GTACGGGAAGGAGGTGGGAAAGCTCATCCCCGCATCCCGTGGAGAGGGGATGGGAAAGCTCAGCCTGGCAGGGAGAATCCCGCGGGATGGGGCCAAAGCTTTGGCTCCTTAATTACTTTTGGAGCTGTCTCTCCCCGTCGTGTCCCTGGGGTGGGAGGGCTGTCCCTGCGCCGGCCCCCGCGGCCGGGTGAGCTCGCCCGGAGGTGGCAGGGCTGGAGTTTGACCAAAGGATTAATTTTAATTTATTTATTTGAATTTTTTTCTAACCTGGAATTTACAGTGAGGATTTTAAGCTGATTTAAGCCAGTTTATCGTCCCAGTCTGGTTCCATCAGGCAGGGGATGGTGCAGCATGGGGACCCCCGGAGATGGGGATGCCCCCCAACTCAGTAGCACCCCATCACCCATCACCTACAGCTTCATCTTCCTCCAAGAGATCCTTGGACTCAACTTTGAAAGGCCTTAAATTGCAGTGGGTGGGTACTGGGACCTGAGCCCCCGCTGCTGCCCATCTCCTGGGGGAGCTGGGAGGTTGGAATTTGCCCAGGAAAGGGAAATTATGGCTTCATTCCCATCAGGAACAACTTCTCTCCTCCCCAAAACAGAGGCTCTGTGCGGGAGGGAAACAGGATATCGTTTGTGGTTTCGTGAAAAAAGTCGTCTTTTTTTTTTTTTTTTTTTTTCTCGTTCTCGTCACTTTGGGTTCTATTTAAATTTTGGGTGTTCTGAGACGGGAAGTTATTTCAAAAGGGTAAAAATGCATCAAGTTCCAGAAAATGGTGAAATCAACTCGATAGGGCTTTTTTTATTTTTTTGAAACAGAGTTCTACCCCCCTCCCAGATCCCCCCGGATTGATGCTGTGGCTGGTGCAGGATCCAGCCCCATCCCTCTCCATCCTGCCCTCCCTCCGGTGCTGTGCAGAGGAGCATCCCCGGTCCCAAAATGCCATTTTTTCACCCCAATCTCTCCACCAGCCGGTGGCATGGGTGTCCCCGGGGGATTTGCCTGACCCCAAACATCCCCGCGTGGGCAGGGACGGTCGTCGAAGCCCCATCGATCCCGTCTGCCCCGGCGAAAAAAAAAGGGCCCTCCATCGATAAAGCGTCAAAACTCTCGCGGGGCGCTGCCGGCAGGCTTAAAAAGATCATCTCGCCGCCAGGGCTTTTGGTTCCCGCCGATTAATTAGTGCACTGCAAATGACTCGGAAAGGAGGTGGCCGGTAAATGCGAGAGCAATTAAATCCGCGGCGCCCGCACCTCGCCGACCCCGCTCCCCCAGGCATCGACCGCGCTCCGCAGCCCCCTGGGGAAGCGCTGGGGTGGGCTGAGCTGGGCTAACATCCCTATCCCTCTGGAATTTGGGGGGGGAAAAAATGGTTTTTTTCCCAAGCTGGGATCTGCTTCTACCTCTCTGGGCCGGTTTGCCTCTCCCCTGCAAAATGCAATGGGTTTATTCCCCGCTGTCGGCGAACGAGGGGCCGGAACAAGGTAGGAGAGCGAGGAAAACCCTCCGCTGGCTTCCCTTGATGAACTGAGCTAATTTCTCTCTTAATGGTTAGCTACTGAGCCGAACGCGAGGCTTTCCTCCTGCACAGCAAACCCTCTCCCACACACAGACAAATAGGCTGAATATTTAATTGGAATTCCTCACACCTACAGGGTAAAGCCTTGTCAGTAGAAATATAGCCCATCGCCAGCTGGCATCCCCGCACGCCACCCACCTTATCTCTTAAAAAGAAATCCCTCCCCGTCCTCCCCCCCTTCGCCGCACACCCACGGTCCGCCCCCCCCCCCGCCCCGACTCATCCTCTCCCCGGCCGAGGGAGGATGCTGCCCTCCCGACGCTGCCCCCCGCTCCCCGGGGTCCCCCTCTCGGGGTCGGGGATGCTGTGGGAGGGTGTTGGGGCAGAGCTTGTCCCAACGTCACGCCATGGTGCCAGGGGGAGGTGCCCGTCACCCATCACCTGCTGCATCACAGGGGTACAACCCTCGCTGGACCAGCCCGGATGGAGATGCTGGAGTGAGACGACCCACCCCCCCCCCCCACCCTGGGGACAGTGGGGGACCCCAGGTTGGTGGCAGGGGACCGAGAGCAGCAGAGGGCACTGCTTGTCTGCCTCCACCTTGTCCTGCCAGTGCCGGGGTGATGAAACGTTGGGAGAAGGGTTGCCCAACGCTCGGGGAGGGCAGGTGGTGGCTGGAGGGGGGGGGGGTGTGCAAGCCCCCCCCTTTTCCAAGCCTCCCAAGAGGAAAGGCCACCGTGCCCGCTTCCGAAAATGACTCTTTTCCCTCCCCCATGGCCAGTGTGGGATGTAACCCCATGGTACTGAGTGATGGGGATGCGGGAGCTGCAAGGTCCCCACATCCCGGGTGGGCAGAGGATGTGCTGGGACCCCGAGCTCTCCCTTGTGGCTGATATCCCACCCCGGAGGAGTCCCCCAGGTCAGATTTTCCAGGGATGGCTGTTGCGGGATGAGGAGGGGACACTTGTCCTCCCCCTGCACCAGCCAAAGCCCAGGGAGCAGCCGGGTGTGAAGGCAGAGCACGGTCCGGCCAAAATCCTAACAAACCAGGCAGATCCTCACCTTTTTTTTTCCTGGAAAAATAAGTGATGGGGCTGTGCGTTCCCGGCGGGAGCACACATGTGTGCACACACACACACACACACACGGATAGTGGAGGGTTTGGGGAGCCCCACGCTGCTGGGGACGATGGCAGGGCAGAGAGGGGCTGCTAGGGGGGGGGATGCTGAACCCCATTTCGGGATGCACCAGCCTGAGCATCCCAGTTTGGGATCACCACGGGGACGCCGGGTCGGTGCTGGGGATGATGGCAGAGGCCGTTAAAGCTTCTGCCTGCCCTGCCTCTGCCCGGGGGGATGTGAGAACCCTTCGTCCTGGGGCACAGAGCCACAGCATCCCTGGGCAGCCGGGATCGGCCCCCAGGATCCCCCAGGGATGCAGAACCCCCAGTGCCCATGGAAGAGGAGGAGGAAGAGAAGGAGAAGGGCAGCGGGTTGTGACCCCTGGGAGCCCCACGGGGGAGATGGCAGCACCACACACTGCATTTTCTTCCGCTGGGCTCTGACGGCGAGGGCAGCGTTTATATCCCCCCTCGTCCCTCCAACATCAGCTTTGGTTTCTGACAGAATTGCTCTTTTCTCATCCCCCGTCTTTGCCTTTTTTTTTTTTTTGCTCTTGCTCCCTCGCTCCTTCTCCCGGTACCTCTCTCATCCCAGGTTTCAAAGACCCCCCCCTCCATCCCCTGCAGGGACCTGCCACCATCTGCAGGTTTCTTTCCCTTTCTTGTTTTTTCTTCTTTTTTTTTTTTTAAAGTTTCCCCATGTCTTTGTCTTAACGAGCCAGGTTAAATATTCTGTAATCAGTGTAATAATACACCTGGACTCGTTCGCGAGATATCTGCCTTTTGTACTGCGACAGGACATTAATAGTAATTATTCTGCTTTGTAATTGGAGCTTTAAATACTAATTCAAACAGCCAGAGGAAAACCAATTAGTGCTAATTTATCTCTATGTGTTTTGGAGAGCCTGTGTCTGTCATACTGTGAAGAAATAGGTTGGTAATTAGTACAGTTGGGTGGTAGATAGAAGTAATTATCAGATTCTTTCATGTTCTTTAAAGGAAAAAGAAAAAAAAAAAATAATCTAAAGGCGGCGTGACTCTTCCTTTCCGAGGAAGTTTGCACCTCGAAGGAAGGCAGCGCCTGGTCCCGGAGCTGGTGGGCACCGTGCGCCGTACGAAGTGATGGATGATCCCGGGGCCAGGATGCTTTGGGTACCACCGGCCTCGGGCGCTGGGTTTGGGTCGGGCAGGGGCTGGTTGGGGTGTCCTCAGAGGTGGCGAGGGAACGATGTGCAGGGGGTGACAGGGGGACGCCGGTGACAAAGGCGTCCGTCGCCTGGAGGAGCCTCCCCTTTGATGGTGGCCGGAGGAAGGGTCCCCACCTCCTGGGCATTGCCCTGGGCAGCGAGCCCTGCGTGGTGGGCTTGGACCACGCTGTCCTGGTGTCAGCTCACCTGAGCTGTCCCACCTGCGTTTGAGCCAAACCATGTGCTTTTGAGATGTATCCTATGCATTTGAGCCATACCCTATGCATTTGGGCCATACCCTATGCGTATGAACCCTACCCTATGCATTTGAGCCATATTCTCTGCATTTGAGCCATATCCTAGAATTTTGAGCCATGTCCTCTGCATTTGAGCTGAACTACGTTCTTCTAAGCCATACCCTATGTGTTTGAGCTGTACCCTATGCTTTTAAGCCATACTCTGTGTAGGAATCCTACCCTATACGTTTGAGCCGTACCCTATACGTTTGAGCCCAAAATACCTATGTGTTCAAATCCTACCCTATAGGTATGAATCCTACCTTATGCATTTGAGCCCTGCCCTGTGTTTATGGAACCTGTTCTGTGCAAAACCTACGTGTTGGAGCCATACCTTGGGTGTTTGAGCCAAACCCTGTGCATTTAAGCCATACCTTGGGTATTTGAGCCATACCTTGTTTATTTGAGCCATACCTTGTGTATTTGAGTCAAACCCTGTCCATTTGAGCCATACCTTGGGTATTTGAGCTAAACCCTATGCATTTGAGCCATACTTTGGGTGTTTGATCTAGACCTTATGTATTTGAGCCAGACCCTGTGTGTACGAGCCATACCTTATCCATTGACTATACCCTTTGCATCCGGGGGGACATCAGTGGTGGCCAAACGGCCGTTGTCCCCATCATCTCCCCTTGGCACTGTCACTTTGCTGCCCGGGAGGAAGCAGCAGGTTCCTCGAGGACCTGCCACATGCTGCTCTTTCTTTTTTTTTCTTTTCCCCCTCTTATTGGATAAGAGGATCTCGAGTTTTTCTGTGCAGGGAGGATTTGGTTTGCGGTTACTTCGATCTCTCCCCCCTCGTGTCGTGCTATTAAAAAAATAAATAATGCATAGAGTAGTTGTTCCCCCCATCAGGATGTCGGGCTGAGCCAGACCAGGAGTGCGGCAGGATCTGCAGGAATTCATTAATGGCCCATTCTGTATTTCCTTTTCTCTTTAAAAACCCAGTGGAGTTACCTTGGTAATAATAAAGTGCACGATTCCAGGAGGGAGGGAACAGATTCTTATTTTGATGAAACGGATTTCTCCTCCTCCCCTCTTTGCCCCTTTTATTCCTGCCAATTTAAAATTTTTGTTTAGGAAAAAAAAAAAATTATAAGCAAATGCTAATGATGGAAAAAAGCACATTTTTTCAAGGGAGGGGAGAAAATGCCATTGGAAGTCTTCTATGTGAAGAGATGCCGGGGGGCACAATATATCAAAGAAAATATAATACACCCAGGTTAAAACTAATGATTGCCATATAATTAGATGTGAACCATTGTGCTATAAATGTGTATTCTTCAGCGTGCTGTGATTTTACTGTAAAAGAGAGAGAGAGAGAGAGTGAGCGCGAGAGAGAGCGCACAAGAGAAAGAAAGACAGAAAAACACAGAACCCAGCAACATACTATAAAAAGCACTCTGTTGACTTTTCTGCTGTTTAGTATTCCTTGCCCGTACTCCCCCGGGAGTATGTAATTAGTGCTTTATGAAGAGTGCATTTAAAGCAGTTTAATATTCACCTCATTCAGTCTGAAACAATGTGATCACTGCTTAGACAAATCACTGCTCCTTACTGACATCCTCTGTCAGTACATTACCTCTGAAAAGACCTTTCAAGAGGCTTGGATGTTAATTAGTTGTCTATCATGTATAAACAGAGCAGTGAGCAGAAGGGCTGCACCAGGCCAAAGACACAGAGGGAAATACTGGAAATACTTTTTTTTTTTTTTTTTAAATTCTCTTTTCCCTCCCCCTTTAATGAAAATTCCTGTCTTTCTCATCCCCTTGTCCCCCGCTCCCCGGTTTGCTGGCGCTTCGCGGAGTTTTGCGTGGCCTGGAGTGGAGCCTGGGTTTCCCTGCTGCTGGGTGCCCTCCCAGGGATGCTGAGCCAGCCCGGCCCCGTGGCTCTCCGCTGCCCTGGCACTGCAGGAAAGGTGCTACCAGACCCCAGTTGGGCCGTGGAGCATCCTCTGCTACGGCCAGGAACCTGCTGAGCTCGCCTGCTGCCCCCCAAATTGGGAGCATCCCAACCAACATCCCGACCCGCATCTCATCCCTGCATCCCAGAGCTACATCGCGGTCCTTGCATCCCAGTGCTACATCCCAAGCCTGCATCCCGGCCCTGCATCCCAGTGCTACATCCCAAGCCTGCATCCCAGTCCTATATCCTGGTCCTTGCATCCCAGTGCTCCATCCTGGCCCTGCAGCCCAGTATTACATCCCAACCCTGCATCCCTGCATCCCTGCGCTACATCCCAACAGTGCATCCCATCCCTGCATCTCAACTCTGCATTCCTATGCTATATCCCATCCCTTCATCCCAACCCTGCATCCCTGTGCTGCATCCCAACCCTGAAACAGGGCTCTACACCCTGGTCCTTGCATCCCTGTGCTACATCCTGTCCCTGCATCCCAGTGCTGCATCCCAACAGTGCATCCCATCCCTGCATCCCTGTGCTATATCCCATCCCCACATCCAATCCCTGCATCCCTGTGCTATATCCCAACCCTGCATCCCTGTGCTACATCCCAACCCTGAAACAGGACTCTACCCCCTGGTCCTTGCATCCCTGTGCTACATCCTGTCCTTGCATCCCAGTGCTGCATCCCAACAGTGCATCCCAACCCTGCATCTCTTTGCTATATCCCATCCCTGAATCCCATCCCTGCATCCCTGTGTTATATCCCAGCCCCACATCCCATCCCTGCATCCCTGTGCTATATCCCAGCCCCACATCCCATCCCTGCATCCCTGTAGCACATCCCTGTGCTACATCCCTGTGCTACATCCCAACCCTGCATCCCAACCCGGCATTCCTGTGCTATATCCCAACCCCACATCCCAGTGCTACATCCCAGCCCTGTATCCCATCCCGCATCCCGCAGGTGCCCTCCCAAGCAGCCAGGGATACGCAGCTGAATTCCCCTCCCTGCATTGCCCTTCCCTTCGGAAGCGTGAAGCTGCCGCGCTCCGTTAGACATGGAAGCCCCTCAGCCTAACGAGCTGGGGGGGAGAGGGGCAGGGGACCCCCAGTTTTTCCTGGCAGCACCTGGCCAGGGTTAGGGACATTCCCAGCGGGACAGGGGCACGGTGATGCCGCGGGGCTGGGGCTGGGAAGCGCGGGAAGGTGCTTTAATCCCAGCCCTGACACCAGTTTAGTGAGTGAACACGCTGAACAGGCGCTTCTGCACCTATAAAATGTGGTTACTGACACCCACCCACTTTTCTAACATGCCTGGGAATGAATGGAGGGAAAATACTATAGGAAAAGGAAGTATTGCTATTTAAAACGGAGCTGGGCTTTACCCGGTGCAAAGCCCCCCCCCCCCCCCCCCCGGTTTCCTGCGGCGCTCGCTTTATCGAGGCCGGTAAAAGCATCTCGCTGGAAGGGAAGCGCCGGCGGCACAACCCTCCGGGGGGATGAGGTGGGGGGGGAACGGGTGGGAGACCCGGCTCAGACACCCTCATTGCACCCCCGAAGCGGCTCTTTAGCCATTCGGAGAGATTCTTCCCATTTTCCCTTCCGGCAGACGACGGGGGGGGGGGGGGGGGGGGGGGGGGGCGGGGGGAGCCCTCACCCTGCCTGCCCCCGGCTTTAGCTTCTCAGGGAAATCCAGCGGATCGGCTGGATGCAGGATGCTCCCCGCGCTGCCCGTGGGCTGCCAGGGGAGCAGCTGGTCCCCCGTGCCCATCCCCGCGTCCCTCCCGGTGTCCCCCTGGCATGTCCCCGGTGTCGCCCCCGCCATGGGTGCAAGGCGCCGTCCCGGGAGCTGGTCCCGGCTCCGTTGGTGGCTCCTCAAGCCCGGCCTCGGCAACGGGGATGGAGCCACGGGAATCCTATTACTGGCCTCCATCTGGCAGCCCCCGTTTGCTCCCCCCGGGGGGCTCCTGAGCCAAATCCAGCAAATCCAACACTTCCTGGGGCCGGAGCAGCCGCTGGAGGTGTTTAAGGGGCAGGCGAGGTCTGACACGGTCCTTTCCCTTTGAGAGGAGAAGACACGGGCTGTCGCTCACTCTGCCACTGGGAACAACATCCAAGGCTTGAAACAATGGGTTTTTTGGGGTGAGAGCCCCCATACCCCGCGGCTGGGCTCCCCACACATGCTTTCCCCCTCACCATGGTGGTGAACATCCCCATGGGACACCTTCCTGAGCCTCCTCGCCTGCCTGGCCACCAAGTGGCAGCTCCACACCCTCCAGCATGGGGTTTTTCCCCTTTTTCTCTCCCTTTTCCACCAGTTTGTTTCCCTGGCTCTCTTAGTCACGAAGGTGAGGCACTGACAGAGACACAGACATCAAAAACAAGAGGTGATGAAACGCCGGGGAATAATTAAGTTGCACTAAATCACCGGGCCCCGGTGGCTCCCTGCCAAAGCGCTGAGGAAACTGGAGCACCAAGGAGCTGAGTTATTATTAATAATCGCCAGCGCCCTCGTGAACAACAACCTATTTTGCACCCCACTGTACCAAAGGAGTGGGAAGGGAGCACCTGGTTGCAGGGACAGGGATGGGGAGAGGACCATCGGCATGGGGGGACCAGATGGTCCTTCTGCTGGTGCACAGCACTGCACGTCCCACCGTGCAAGGATGTAGAACCATAGAATGCTTTGGGTTGGGAGGGACCTTAAAGACCATCGAGTTCCAAACCCTTTCCATGGGCAGGGACACCTCCCACCAGCCCAGCTTGCTCCAAGCCCCCTCCAACCTGCCCTTCAACCCCTCCAGGGATGGGGCAGCCACAGCTTCTCGGGGCAACCTGGGCCAGGCTCTCACCACCCTCCCACCAAACAAGTTCTTCCCCACATCTCAGCTCCATCTCCCCTCTTTCAGTGTGAAACCCTTCCCCCTCCTCCTAGGGCTCCCCTCCCTCATCCAGAGTCCCTTCCCAGCTTTTCTGGAGCCCCTTGAGGGACTGGAAGGGGCTCTAAGGTCTCCCCAGAGCCTTCTTTTCTCCAGGCTGAACCCCCCCAACTCTCTCAGCCCCCCCTCCCAGCAGAGGGGCTCCAGCCCTCCCAGCATCTCCGGGGCCTCCTCCTGCCCCGCTCCAACAGCTCCATGTCCTTCTGCTGTTGGTGGCCCCAGAGCTGGAGGCACCACTGGGGTGTGGGGTGTCTCCCCAGAGAGGAGCAGAGGGGCAGAACCCCCCCCCGGCCCTGCTGGCCACGCTGCTGGGGATGCAGCCCAGGTTGCCAGTGGCTTTCTGGTCTCCAGCGCACATTGATGGGGCGTGTGGAGCTCCTCATCCACCAACACCCCCCAGGGCCTTCTCCTGGGGGCTGCTCTCCAGCCGTACTCGGGACCGGCTCCGTCCCGTGGCCGTTGGCCCTGGCTGGCTTGGGCTGGCCGTGCTGCCGGTAGCCCAGGGCCAGTGCAAGCCTGCTCCCGCCGCGCATCCTCCACGCAACCCCTGAGCCTTTCGTAAGGGTTGGCCCTTATCCGCCTGCCATCAGGGCTCGTCCTCGCACCGGAGCGAGAGAGAGCTCCGGTTCCCAGTGCGTGGGTGGAAGCCACGGTAGCCCCCGGGGGCCTGGGGATTGCACAGCTCCTTGCCCCTCTGCCTGGCCCTGCCTTGCACCGCGCCGCCCTTCCCTGCCCTGCAACACCCGATCGGCGGCCGATAGCGGGTCGGCTCGGGGCTTTGCAGCCTGTTTTGGGATGGGTTTTGCCCTTCGTGGTCTTGGAATTTCAGGCTCCGGAGCTCTGGGGAAGGCGCTGCTGGTGGGGCAGGACTTGCCGCCTTTGGCCACCTCGGGGTCCCCCCCCCTCGATTACGTGCATCAAGGGAAGCCCCCCAGCACCCAGTGCTGGTGGAAAGGATGCTCCCACAAGCTTTCCAGGGTCCCACCATGCTTTCCGGGGAGAGAAAAGTCATTTTAGTGCAAAGACTCCTTCTCCAAGGGACGCTGAATCCGTGGCTTTACATTGCCTGGCAGGAATAGGCTTATTTTAGGTTTTGACCACACTTGGCTCCATCCCTGCCAAGTGTGCAGGCTTTTTGCAGGGTTTGGGGTTGATTTCAGGTGCCACATGGCCATGGGCAAAGCCCTGACTCCCCCCGGCACCCGTTTCATCATGGGAACCGTCCCGACCTGGTCAAAATCCTCCCTGGCGGGGTAAACCCAAGGGTGTCGAAATTTTTCGGAGAGCTGTAAATCTCCTGTGTTTCTAAAAACTTTAAGCCTCTGTCTGCAACGCGCAGGTAAACCTTTAATTCCCTGACAATCCAGAGCTAACTCCCGGCTAAATCCTTAATTCCTGCGCACCGGAGCCCTGTGAGTTCGTCTCTTTTCCTGAATTTTGGCTCTGAATTCCAGGACTCGTCTGCGACGAGCAGCATCGACTGCCCGCTGCAGCATCCGCGCTCTTCGGATGGAGCCTGCGTGCTCCCGGTGGAAAAANGTAAACCTTTAATTCCCTGACAATCCAGAGCTAACTCCCGGCTAAATCCTTAATTCCTGCGCACCGGAGCCCTGTGAGTTCGTCTCTTTTCCTGAATTTTGGCTCTGAATTCCAGGACTCGTCTGCGACGAGCAGCATCGACTGCCCGCTGCAGCATCCGCGCTCTTCGGATGGAGCCTGCGTGCTCCCGGTGGAAAAATCCCCTAAAAATATAGCTGTGCCCCAGGTTCTGGTGCTTTTAAATCAGAATCTCTGCAGTGCTGTTTGCACCTCTTAAAAATAGGAATAACGACGGGTCCTGCATCCCCGTGGGGCTGTGTGAGCGCCCCGAGGTTGCAGGGGGATGGAGACAACAGGGAAGAAGCCACCCCAAAGCTGATATCCCGGTTCCTGGCCATCCCTCCTTCCCTCTAAAAAGGCTGAAACTCTTCCAGCCGATGTGACATGTTGGAATGAGCCCGTTGCCTGCTCCGGTGGGTGCTGGGAGGCTGGGAGACTTTTTTTACACCCCCCCCCNGTAAACCTTTAATTCCCTGACAATCCAGAGCTAACTCCCGGCTAAATCCTTAATTCCTGCGCACCGGAGCCCTGTGAGTTCGTCTCTTTTCCTGAATTTTGGCTCTGAATTCCAGGACTCGTCTGCGACGAGCAGCATCGACTGCCCGCTGCAGCATCCGCGCTCTTCGGATGGAGCCTGCGTGCTCCCGGTGGAAAAAATCCCCTAAAAAAATAGCTGTGCCCCAGGTTCTGGTGCTTTTAAATCAGAATCTCTGCAGTGCTGTTTGCACCTCTTAAAAATAGGAATAACGACGGGTCCTGCATCCCCGTGGGGCTGTGTGAGCGCCCCGAGGTTGCAGGGGGATGGAGACAACAGGGAAGAAGCCACCCCAAAGCTGATATCCCGGTTCCTGGCCATCCCTCCTTCCCTCTAAAAAGGCTGAAACTCTTCCAGCCGATGTGACATGTTGGAATGAGCCCATTGCCTGCTCCGGTGGGTGCTGGGAGGCTGGGAGACTTTTTTTACACACACCCCCCCTCTCCTCTCAGAGCCAATTAGCGAGAGGAGAAGACCCAACCGAGAGGGACTGGGCGGTGGGGACACGCAGGGAGCCCGACGGGTTGGGGAGCTCATCAGCATAATGATGACAGCACCCGGGGATTGCTCCACGCTGTTGTACCACGCGGGTCCCAGCCGCTGGGTGAACGTTTCCCAACCCGGCGAAACCTGTACCAACGACCACCCTTCTCTTAAGCAATTTCCCTGACTCAAGATCCCACCCCGAGTCAGCCGGAGACGGATCTCTGCTGCCTCTTACAAAACACCTCCATCCAAACAGGTTTCCCCATTAATCCCTCTTCCAGGGATCTTTTTTCCTTTTTTTTTTTTTTTTTAATTTTANTTTTTTTTTTTTTTTTTTTGTGGTGCTGCGGACTCTTTGGGAGGGGGTTTGGTCTTGTGTCTTGGTCTTGGTGCATTGACACGGCTGGGCTTCCCTCGCCCAGGGGGCTGAGGCCACCCGTGGCATCGAGCACAGATTAGCCAAAATCATGGCCTTTTTAAGAAAAACTTTCCTGAGGCAGGAGGGAAGGGAACGGCTCCTTTGGGAACTGGGCAAATCCAGGTGAGACTCTGGGAGGGACCGTCCTGCAGTGTCACGGGATGCTCGGCCCTTTTTTATAGTAGTGGCCCAAATATTGACCTGGAGCGAATCCAGAGGATGGCACCACGTGCACCTCCCCTGGATGTACAGCACGTTTCTAAGGGGTGACTGCTTTTACAGAATCATAGAATCACGGAATGATTCGGGTTGGAAGGAACCGTAAAGACCATCTCATTCCAAACCCTTTCCATGGGCAGGGACACCTCCCACCAGCCCAGCTTGCTCCAAGCCCCCTCCAACCTTGGCCTTGAACCCCTCCAGGGATGGGGCAGACACAGCTTCTCGGGGCAACCTGGGCCAGGCTCTCACCACCCTCACACCAAACAAGTTCTTCCCCATATCTCAGCTCCATCTCCCCTCTTTCAGGGTCAAACCCTTCCCCCTCCTCCTAGGGCTCCCCTCCTTCATCAAAAGTCCCTCCCTGGCTTTCCTGGAGCCCCTTGAGGGACTGGAAGAGGCTCCAAGGTCTCCCTGGAGCCTTCTCTTCTCCAGGCTGAACCCCTCTCTTCTCCAGGCTGAACCCCACAACTCTCTCAGCCCCCCCCTCCCAGCAGAGGAGCTCCAGCCCTTGAAGGACCTCCTCTGGCCCCACTCCAACAGGTCCACGTCCTTCCTGTGCTGAGAAGGACATCAGAGCGGAAGGAAAAAGTTGCTAATTAATCTCCGTGGTCCTGGTGGGCTAAAAACCCACCGGTAACACACCTTGAACATGTGTACGGAAACATCTGCTGCAGCTTAGCCACTTATAAAGTCACTTATAAAGTCGTTTTTCCCCATTTTGGGTCTTGGGGATGTCCCACCGCGGGGTCCTGCCGGGCTGGGGGACGGGGCTGGGGGGGGGTGTGTGCTGGGGGACGGGGTGCCGGCAGGCGAAGGGTTAAGCGGCCCCATCTGCTGGGGCTCCTTCCCCCATTTCACAAGGGCGGGTTTTGGAGTTTTTACTACGAGTTTCAGACAATGAAGGTGTGTCTGCGCTCGGTGCCTGCTTTGCCCGGTGCGTAGGCGTCGGGTTCAGCGCCGTCTTGTCAACACTTGAATATGTTGAGCATCACTCACGGGGCATTCTGTAAGAAACCTATTAAGTTAATTACCGAGGCTCAGAGTGGTGTGTGTGTGTGTGAGAGCGAGCGTGTGTGCCTCTCCTGTAAAAAAAAAAAAAATTTGGCTTTCTTCGTTGCAAGAGACACTTTCTGATGCAAGTCCCGGCCTCTTGGGGTGATGACATCTTGTCTGCTGCTGTAACTGATACGGGGCTCGCTGCCTGCCAGCCAGGGAGGCTTCCAGCTGGGTGTGGGGTCAAGGCAGGACCCCCACCACTCGCCTGCCTTGGGGACACCCACCCAGACGGAGGGACCTGCTTTGGCTCCCCGCCGTGGTCCTGGTTTAGGGGGAACGATCAACATGGGTCCTAAATCTGTGGGGTTCGAACCCAAACTGGGCTGAGCACCCCTGTGGGTGACAGGAATTGGCCTTTAGCATCAGTTCTGCTCCATCTGAGGACCTGGGGAGATGTAGTTTTGGGGAGAGGGCTGGGAAGGGACCTCTTGGGCTTTATGGTGACACCAAATGTAAAGTGGCCCCAAAATAAGTGGGGCTGGAGTGGGGGAGCTATCCTTACTGGGGCTGGGAAGGGGGGCTATCCCATTCCCAGTGGCCCTGTCCTATTCCCAGTGGCCCTGTCCCATTCCCAGTGTCCCTGTCCCATTCCCAGTGGCAGGAAAACACGGTATGTGCAAGGGGACAGCACAGAAACAGCCTCCAGCGGCACCGATGGGCATCCCGGGGGGGGGGCACCCCAATTCCTCTTCTCCTCCTCAAGCCTCTCTGCCCCCTTTGCATCCCCCCCAGCCAAGGAACTGGGGGTCTGAGCCCCAGCCTGGACAAGAGGGGGGCTTTTTGAGCCACACCAACACGCTGTCACCCTCAGCTTTCCCCGGGTTCCTCATCCAACCGGGCTGAAACGGGGCCACCGCACGCCTCGCCGCCCCCAAAATCCCTAAAAAAAAAATAAATTGATTTTTCCCATGCCGGAGCCCAAAGCAGGGCAGGGAACAGGGCGAATCGCTGGCTCCTGGCTCCCAAAGGTGGTTTTGTTTTTTTATTTTTTGGCAGAGGCTCATAGGGCACATTGCACAAACAGCCCCCCCCCGGCGCTTGCACGCGCCCCAGGTAGGGCGGCTCGGCCCCCCCCCTCCCCCCCCACTCCTTCCCGCGCCCCAGAGCATCCCACGGGAGCCCAGATCCGGTGGACTTTTATGGAAGAAAGGGAAGTCCATGGCACCGGAGCAGCCTTGGCAGCCCTAAGGCTGAGCGCTCGCCAGCCCTGCTCTTGTGCCGTTAACCCCTCGTCCTCGGGAGCAGAAAGGAAAAAGAGGAGATTTAGAGGAGATCTTGGGAAGAACTTGTTTGGTGGGAGGGTGGTGAGAGCCTGGAACAGGTTGCCCCAACCCTGGAGGGGTTGAAGGGCAGGTTGGAGGGGGCTTGGAGCAACCTGGGCTGGTCTGAGGTGTTCCTGCCCATGGAAAGGGTTTGGAACGAGGTGGTCTTCAAGGTCCCTTCCAACCCAAACCATTCTATGGTTCCACTTCTGCCTGCACGGCTCCTGCCTGCAAGAAACTACTTGGCTGCAGGTTTTTTTTGGGGGGGGACCGGACGGTCAGCAGCCCCCGATGTATCTCTGCCTGGATGAGGGGGGCCATAGGATGCTCAGCAGCAAAACACGCCAATGAGAAGGCGCGCTTGGCTCTTTCTCATCATTAAATCCATGCAAAAGGCTCATAACCTCCCAAAGCTCTCATCCTTCAAGAATCAGCCCCCCCCCGAAAAAAATAACAAGGAGGAGGGAAGCGGGGAGGGGGAAGAACTCGAGCAGGATGTTTCCTGTTGGAGTTTCTCCCGTCCCAAGGGCAGCTCTGGACTCTCCCTGCGCTCGCTGCCAAGTCCCGCCGTCAGGAAGCGGCTTTGGGGGTGGTATTTGGGGCCGGGGGGGGCGGGGGGGAAAGGGATAGGG
>QJSC01001188.1:98011-109028 GCA_003697955.1 Calidris pygmaea | reverse complement strand
GATCTCCAGAGGTCCCTTCCAACCCCAGATCACTCCTTGATTCTGTGACCCTGGAGCCACCGTGCACCAACTTCTCTTTTCGGGACAGGAAAAGGTTTCTATCAGATTCCGGATCAACTCCCATTGGACGTGGAGAACAGAGTCACTTTTTCCTCTTTTTCTGAAGGTGTGAATGAAAAAGAAGGTCAGCGTTTCCCTTCAGCAGGTTCAGAGAACAAAGAGAGGGGGGTAAAAAAGCCTTTAGCTCTGTCCTCTGGGGAAGGAAACAGAAGACCTTTAGCGGCTGCGACTGAAATGGGAGCAGAGCGAGAAGAAACATGGCAACCGAGAGGGGACGTTCGGAGCGTTGCCAGCGTCTTCAGAACAGATAAAAAACCTCTTGTTCCGAATCTAAGTCTGTCTTATAAAAGCCTTATTTCTAATTTACACCGAAGGTACATCTATGTATATAAAAATGCTAATTAATCTTACTAAAACCGGTTGCCATCTAAGTCTCTTATCCTTTTGGAACATTCAAGGAGGTGAAAGGAAAGAAATCAGAATTTTTTTATGAAATATTATTAATTCTCCCAACTTTTTCAATACTTCTTCCCACCCTCCGAATCCCAGCTTCGGTACCAGTAGACGGGGCCAACTCTGAAAGGCAACGAGCCTTAAGACAGGTTTCTCAACCAGTATCTCACTGGAATCACATTTAAATGCTTTTATTCCAGCATACGTTTGCCCCAAACCCTAATCAGAAATTAAATTTTTGCCCTGAAAAATCATAGAATCATAGAATCATTGAGGTTGGAAGAGACCCATGGGATCATCAAGTCCAACCATCTACCCTACTCTACAAAGTCCTCCCCTACACCATATCCCTCAGTACCGCATCTAAACGTCCCTTAGATAATCAGAAAAACTATATTTAAAAAAAAAAAAAAAGGAACACATAAACGCATTAAAGGCAAAGAAGGAGGAGAAGGGAGGCAGAGGAAAGAGTCGGAAATAAGATCTGGACAATAATCTGGGCCCCCTACGCTCCGACTCATCCAAAAAAACCAGTTGTAGCTTTACAATAAACACAATCTGGTGTTGGACGCTGGTAAGTTTAACCAGGAACTTGGATAATTTTCCCGAGGTTGTACCGGGAACTGCCTGGAAAAGGGCCCAGAGGAGGAAAGGGCAAAGCTTCTCACTGAACCTGGAGAGCGGGAGGAGAGGAAGCAGGATGAGGAGAGCAGGTGGAAGAGGAGAGCTGGGAAGAACCTCAAGAACTGGAAGCTGGAATCTGATGTAACGGAGGAAAAAAGGTCAAAAATTGTTAGATTTTGTGATGCTCTGCTAAACTCAGGGCCCTGGAAGGCAAACCCTGAGCTGCTACAGCACCTTCTTGGGTCCCTGTGAGCAGAGATGACCCCTTTTGTCCCCAAAATGCTGCCAGCTCCTGTGACGTGGCTGCCTCCTCGCCGTTTCTTCACCGCTTTGCGTAGGAAGAGAGGGAAAGCAGGGGGTCAGAGAAGCCAGGGAGAGGTGGCAGGATGGGGAAAGGAGGTCAGGAGAGAGGTTTGCCAGCTGCCACCCGAGCCAGAGGGGACGGGGGATCTTCAGACGACAACAGCTCACATTTCAGCGTCACCCGCGGCGTTTGCTGAGCCGTGCAGAAACCAACCCAACCCAGATTTAGAAACTGAAGCTCTCAAAGCTAATTAAGTTTTCCTGAACTATATTCTACCATCTGAAGCGAGGAAGTTCTTATTGGGGCTGTTTGATGTCGGGAGCACAAGGCACCGCCGGGTCCTGTCTCAACAGAAGCCCTAAAAGCAAAGCTCTACAGCGAAGGACGAGCTGTAGCTAATCCTGGAATTCAGCTGGTTTAAGGTCAACTCTACCCAAATAGGGCCTTGCTAATATTCTCCCTAATTATTAAACAATTTTAAGAGCGTGTTTCCAGCCACTGCAGAGAGAGGGGATTTGAGTAGAGCCGGTATTAATATTAAACCACAGGTTTGAGCGATGATTTGAACCGTACCTAAGTCCGCAGAGAAAGCAAAACTCCCAAGAGGGGGCAGGATGGAAGGGGGTATCAGGGAGGGACAGAACAAGGAGAATTTGGAGGAGATTCCACAGGAGAAACACATCTGAGGTTCTGCTTTTGATTTCATCCAAAATATGTCGAAACAGTATGAAAAATATGCTTCACAAGCGCTAAGACACACCGCAGCGTAGGTGTTTTAATCAAGGTATATCTTAGGATCCTTGAAGTATCCTGTGCCCAAGAACCATCTCACAGAGGTCTCTGCTTTCACCAGGAACAAATTCCAAGGGCTTTAGGAAAAGATATATGACGTAAATCAGAAAAAACTTAAAAACTTACAAGACAAACCCGCAAAAATTAAGGCATTTTACCCGAGCTGTCAGTACAATTATTAATTACAAGTCGTTTCCATTACTTCAGAGCTATTAAATCCTGCCTGTCTCTGTCCTGTTTAATCAAGCAAGATGTTTCCAATTATATAAATGTTCTCCAGAGTGTTTGTTCCATAGGTCAGAAGGAGGGGAACCAACGCGGCGTTAGCTTTTCTGGGAGCGGTAAACAAACAGCTCAGCTGCTGCGGCGCCCAGATCCACATCAACACCCAGAGCAAAGCTGGGGCTGGAAAAGAATAATATTTAGATCTCAGAAGAACTGAGCCCCAAACCTCTTGCTGGAAATAAATGTTTCTGCACCTAAAACCACCTAGGAAATGGCAAAAGTAAATCAACAGCTTTGCTGTAAGAGGAACGAGCGCTCCAGCTCTTCTGCTGTTCCCTCCGTCGAAGAACCGTTACGTGATACCTCGCATGGAGGGCAACCTCAGCAAGTCTGGGGAGGACACCAAGCTGTGTGACGTGGTGACACGCTGGAGGGACGGGATGGCATCCACAGGGACCTGGACAGGCTGGAGAGGAGGAACTGTGTGAACCTCGTGAGGTTCAACAAGGTCAAGTGCAAGGTCCTGCACCTGGGTGGGGACAACCTCAAGCACAAATCCAGGCTGGGTGGAGAATGGCTGGAGAGCAGCCCCGAGGAGAAGGACTTGGGGGTGTTGGGGGGTGAGAAGCTCAACATGAGCCACCAACGTGCCCTGGCAGCCCAGAAAGCCCCCCGCATCCTGGGCTGCATCCCCAGCAGCGTGGCCAGCAGGGCCAGGGGGGGGATTCTGCCCCTCTGCTCCGCTCTGGGGAGACACCCCCCACCCAGTGCTGCCTCCAGCTCTGGGGCCACCAACAGCAGAAGGACGTGGACCTGTTGGAGTGGGGCCAGAGGAGGCCCCGGAGATGCTGGAGCCCCTCTGCTGTGGACTCCAGGAAAGCTGGGGAGGGACTCTTGATGAGGGAGGGGAGCCCTAGGAGGAGGGGGAAGGGTTTGACCCTGAAAGAGGGGAGATGGAGCTGAGATGTGGGGAAGAACTTCTTTGGTGTGAGGGTGGTGAGAGCCTGGCCCAGGTTGCCCCATCCCTGGAGGGGTTCAAGGGCAGGTTGGAGGGGGCTTGGAGCAACGTGGTCTGGTGGGAGGTGTCCCTGCCCAGGGCAGGGGATGGGACAGGATGGTCTTTAAGGTCCCTTCCAATTCTAACCACTCTATGATTCTATGAAAGGCTCTCTTGCTGCAAACTCCCTCATTTCATCCTCATCTAAAAGACATAAATTGGAGTCATAATTACAAATTACAGTTTGAAATTAGGCAACGTCCCTCACGTTAAAGCACGAAGAAGCGTGGAGAGAGCACTGGCCACTTCCACCGACTGCAACGGAGAACGTTCACTATTGTAATACAGACAAACTGGTTGATAGAAATGCATGATTATCCCCGACGAGGCAGCCACGAACGCTGAAAATGATTCTCACAGAGAGAAGAGCTATCAGAAGGATTCTCCTTGACTTGATTTGGAAGCCATCACCTCTAACCTGAGTGTGGACCGGCAAAGAAAGGGAGAAGTACTTTTGCTCCTGCATTAACGAACGGACTCCGTTAAGCCAGGACAATAAAGGGAAGGATGTCCCATACTTACTTTCAGAGCTGTGGAAGGATGAGAAGACATGCTGAGCAGTCTCATGGAGGCTTCCAGCTGCTGGGGCGGAAGGAAGAAGTTGGGAACAACAACAGGACCAGATCTGAGGAGAACTGTTAAGGAAGAACCTTTGGTAGATGCACAAAGCTCCAAGGGAGCTGCAGAGGTGGAATGAACCTCACTGTAACGGCTGCTGATGGATCCCAGATGGTGAGTTTCATGCATTTTCATCAATATTCTATCATCTTGAACGCTTGGTTCTCTCACCTGCCCTCACAGAGCGTGGGACACCAACCCGCTTTCCAGTAACACCTCCCGTGTTTGTAGACAGCTTCATCCTGCCAAAATTCCAACACAACTTAGCGAAGCTCACTGCGAGATTCGGGATCTGCGCAAGAAACACGGGAAAGTATTTTAAAAGCAGAATAAACTGTGTTTCTTTTAATACAGAAGAAACACGGGAGGTATCATACATGGAGAAAAAAAATGCAAGACGACACGTTGAAACTTCCCAAACTGAAATAACTCTCAGGGATCACAGAACATACTGGTTCCAAACGGTAAAGGAAGGCGTCACTACGTGGTGTGAAACACAACAGGGTCTTCCAGCACCTCCTCGGGTCACCAGTTCCAGACTCATTTCCCAGGACAGAGCTCCACGCAGGGAATTTCTCTGTCCTGAGGCCTGTGAGGTTCTAACCAAGAAACAGGACACGCTCCTTGAATGCCATTTCTGTTTAAGGAAAAAAAAGGATACAGAACAAGTTTTGTTTTGATAGACTTTTCTGACTCTTCCAGTGGGTCTTCGCTACTGTCATCGGAAAAGCTTTCGCTGTTTCCCTCCGAGCCTGCTGGGGCCGATCCACTCTTAACACAGATCTCATCAGAACCACCTTCTTCCCCGTCCTGACGTTCTTCATTCACAACCTCATCATTTTCCTCCTTCTTTCTTTCTTCCTTCTTTCTTTCTGGGGTTTTTGGATTGGTCAAACCAAGGTCTCCCGGAAACACCAGTAGTTCTTTGGAGGCTGCATGAAACTCTACATTTTGCTCTACAGGTTTAGCGTTAAACGCTCTGTCCCAATTACAGTTTCCATTTTCTGCAGGGCCGTTGGCTGTTTGATGAACATCTGACAAATGAGCAGGTGGAAACAGCTCCTTCTCCCTTGTTTCCATGCCACTATTCAAGCTTTGAAAGCCTTCTGTCCCTGCCAAAGGACCACCCTCATCTGCGAGGAGGCTAAGGGTGGTGAACATGCTTTGGTTGTCACCTTGGAGCATGCTGGAGAAGGTGCTGCTCCGTCTTTGCAAACAGTCAATATCCACCAAGTGCTGATCTTCAGGCTCCAAGTCTATGGGCTGCTGGTCAACACCCTGCTCCCCTTCAGACAGCACACTGGACCAGGGACTGGTTTTGTCCGTTATTGTTGTTATATCATTAAGAGTTCGTGGTTCTATAACGTCTTCTTCATATTCATCTTCACTGCGTGGCTGTGAAGCACCTTCACCTTCCTGGATGTAGCCAGTTGGCCAAGGATGCTCGTCTACAGGGACAGCTTGGTCCAGAAACTCATGCAACATGTGTCTGTCAAACACGGGTCTCCTGAAAGAGCGTGGCTGCTTCGTTTCACCGCAAACGCTGGCCGAGTCCAGCTCAAGTTGGCCTTGACTTACTTCAGTTCCGGCTTCTTCATCCTTCTGGTCACCCACATGGGTAGCACCCAGCTTTCTGCTGCTGTCCTGATGCACATCAGAAGATTCTTGGCTATTTTTAGTTATAGTCTGTAAGTCTGATTAACAGAAAAGAGCATCAGTAAAAGCACATTCACCTTTTACCTGATTTATCTGGGCTTTTTGTAGAAAATCGTATCTGCAAGAAGGGTCAGGAGCTAAACACGCACTCAAACCCTCTGCAGACGTGGTCACGTTCTGCTCTCTCCACCATAGCCAAGGTCAGGAGAAGGACAGAAATGCTAAGGGGAAAAAAGGAAATGTTCAGGACGAAATTACTGGGAAATATCTGGAAATACCTACATCAGTGTAAAGAAAAACATTGGAAGTTTGAACTCGATACCTAAAGCAAATGGAAAAAATACCTATTGCTTGGCACGACTAAAACCAGTTTGGAGAGTTTAGACCACGCAGGAAGGAGAAAGGAACAATCCAGACAGGAAAGAGGGATAATGGAACCACCTTTTTCTCCCGTAACTTCCCCAGTTTTAATGTGAGGGCCCAGAAGACACAGTTGCTACTGATGTTCTCCAGCTTTCAGTCCAATTTACCAACTTGAATCAAATGACAGACAACTGTTAATTAAATATTGGTAAAACTCAGAACTAACCCCCCTGCACCAGGACAGGGTGGGGGGGACCTGCTGGAGAGCAGCTCTGAGGAGAAAGACCTGGGAGTCCTGGTGGACAAGAGGATGCCCAGGAGCCAGCAATGGGCCCTGGTGGCCAAGAAGGCCAAGGGCATCCTGGGGGGCATCAGGAAGAGTGTGAGCAGCAGGTGGAGGGAGGTCATCCTGCCCCTCTGCTCTGCCCTGGGGAGGCCCCAGCTGGAGCACTGGGACCAGTTCTGGGCTCCCCAGTTCCAGAAGGAGAGGGAACTGCTGGAGAGGGGACAGCAGAGGCTACAAAGATGATGAGGGGATTTGAGCATCTCTCTTATGAGGAGAGGTTGAGGGACTTGGGTCTTTTTAGTCTGGAGAAGAGAAGGCTGAGGGGGGATCTGATCAATTTTTATAAATGCTTAAAGGGTGGGTGTCAGGAGGATGGGGCCAGGCTTTTTCCAGTGGTGCCCAGGGACAGGACAAGAGGAAATGGGCACAAATTTGGAATATCAGAAGTTCCACCTAAACATGAGGAGGAACTTCTTCACTGTGGGGGTGGCAGAGCCCTGGCAGAGGCTGCCCAGAGAGGTGGTGGAGTCTCCTTCTCTGGAGACATTCAAACCCCCACCTGGACACGTTCCTGTGGGACCTGCTCTGGGTGGCCCTGCTCTGGCAGGGGGTTGGACTGGATGATCTCCAGAGGTCCCTTCCAACCCCAGACCATTCTGGGATTCTCTGTTTCCGCGGCTGAACCCCGTTTTCCTCCTTGGCAGTGGGGTCCGGTGGAGGAGCTGTCGACCCTGGTGCTGTCCGGCCACCGCACCATGAACCCCTGTCCCCTCTACGACGCCGCCACCGGCACCGTCATCCTCTTCTGCATCTGCGTGGAGCAGGGCAAGACGGAGCGGTGGCAGATCTGGAGGGGTTGCAGCGCCGCCCGCCTCTGCTTGGCCACCAGCCCGGATGGTGGCCGCCGCTGGAGCCCTCTGCGGGACGTGACGGAGGAAGCCGTGGGGGGCGACCTCTCCCGGTGGGCAACCTTCGCCGTGGGGCCGGGCCACGGGGTCCAACTGGCTTCTGGCCGCCTGGTGGTGCCGGCTTACGCCTACTACGTCCACGGTTGCTTGTTCGGGGTGGTGCGGTTGCCCTGCTACACCCGCCCGCACGCCCTCGTCTTCTACAGCGACGACGGCGGCCGCAGCTGGCACAAGGGTGACCTGGTGGCCGGCCACCCCACGGGCGAGTGCCAGGTGGCCGAAATCGGCGGGAAGGATGCCCCGTTGCTCTATTGCAACGCCCGAGCCTTTGGAGGGTGCCGGGTGGTGACGTTCAGCGCCGACCGGGGGTCGCGCTTCCAACGGTCGGCGCGGTGCCGGGCGCTGGGCGAACCCCCCCAGGGGTGCCAGGGCAGCGTGGTGAGTTTCTCCGTGGCCCCCGGGGTGGAGGCGCCGAGGTGGTTGCTCTACTCCCATCCCACCGACCGGCGGCGGCGGCGGGATTTGGGGGTCTATCTCAACCCCTCGCCGTTGGACGGGGAAGGTTGGCGGCGCCCTTGGGTCTTGCACCCGGGGCCGGCGGGTTATTCCGACCTGGCCGTCTGCCCCGACGGCTTTTTCGGCTGCTTGTTCGAGTGCGGCGCCGCCAGCCCCTGCGAGGAGATCGCCTTCTGCCTCTTCGCCCTGGCCACCCCCTGAGGACGGCGAGCAGAACCTCCAGGCTTCCTAAAACACACCCATTAATGACCCCCCCATTCTTCCCCCCCCCCATCATTTCCAACCGGAGACCTCCCCCCAGGGACATTTCCGATGCGCCGGAGGCTCCGCGTGGCATCGCTTTTATTTAATTAACACTTGGCTTTTTAATCACCCGTCAGATAGATGTTCTTGGTGAACTTGGGGGTGGAAGACCTGCCCGTGGAAGACCTGTTGGCCTGGGGGGGGGGGGAGGAAGGGGGGGGCAGTACCCTAAATGCTGCTGTTTCACCAAAAAATCGGTAGGGTTTTTTTTGGTTTTTTTTTTAATTTTTTTTTTCACCTGGGAGCAGCAAAAAAGCAGGAGGTGCTACCGAGAGCGGCTGGTCCCTTGGGAAAAAAAAAAAAAATCCCCAAAAATGGGGGTTTAGTTAAAAAATATCGGCAATTCCTGCGTCCCCCTCCATGTGGCGGAGAGAAAACTCCCCCTTTTTACCTTTTTTTTTTTTCAGTGGCAGAGAGAGAGAATTCCCCTTTTTTACCCTATTTTTGAGAGAGAGAGATTCCCCTTTTTTACCCTTTTTTTTCAGTGGCAGAGAGAGAGAATTCCCCCTTTTTACCCTATTTTTGTGAGAGAGAGAAGATTCCCCTTTTTTACCATATTTTTGAGGCAGAGAGAGACAATTGCCCTTTTTTACCATTTTTTATCCCGTTTTCTCCACTTTTCCTCGTTCGGGCTATTTCACCCCGTATTCCCATGGGAAAAAGCACTCAAATCTCGATGGGGGGGGTGGGGGGGGGTGGTTTATTCTGCTCCACAGGGGACGGGTTGTGGCATCCCGACGGTGACGGCGCCGAGTGCAGGGGGACGACGACGGTGGTGGCTTCTTTTAGGAGGGTTTTGCCCCCTTTAGGTCGGGTAAACCCCTTTTAGGGGTCCCTCCACTGCGGTGGCCCCTTCCTACGCCCTACAGGGGCTCGTAGCAGTGGAGGGTCAGGTAGGGCGGCGATGTAAAACCCGTGCGTCGTGGACCTTCTCTACCTCTGTGGGGGGGACACACACACACACGCAAAGTGATGGGGCGACTGGTTTTTTGGGAAGATGGGGGGGGGTGGTGGTGGTGATGGTGGTCCCAACATCCCCGTCTTACCGGTAGCGCCGGGGACAACCGAAATGTCCCCTCTGGGTCTCGTGGGTGAAGCAGAAGCGGCGGCAGCGGCCGGTGTTCTGGGCGCAAGGACGGGCGCTGGTGGGGACAGCATCGGGGGGGGGTCCCTGGGGGACGCCGGCAGTGGGGTGGTGGGGGCCGGTGGCCAGGAGCAGGGCCAGGAGCAGGGCCAGGAGCAGGACAGGCATGGTGTGGGGACACCGGTGTCACCCTGGGGTTGTATTTATGGGATTGGGCCCCGGGGAGGTGGGGTTTGGCGGCGGAGGGTGCTGCTGGATGGGGTTTAGCGACGGGCGACGGCTCTTCCTGATGCGGTGGCTGCCGGAGGGGACACAGGGGACCCAGGGGACAAGGAGGGACCCGGGGGAAGGTGGGCAGGAGATGGGGGGAATGAGGAAAACACTGGAGTTTGGGGGTGGGGAGTTGCTTGTCCAGCTTCTTGGGGTGACTGGCAGAGGGATGGAGAATGCGGGGAGAGATGATATGGGGACATGAGACATGGCTGAGTGATGGGGACATGGGGTACAGCTGAGTGATGGGGACATGGGACATGGAGTGATGGGAATGTGGGACATGGATGGGGACTTAAGACACAGCTGAGTGATGGGGACATGGAATGATGGGGACATGGGACATGGAGTGATGGGAATGTGGGACACGGGTGAGTGAGGGGAACATGGAATGATGGGGACATGGGACATGGAGTGATGGGGACATGGGACATGGAGTGATGGGAATGTGGGACACGGGTGAGTGAGGGGAACATGGAATGATGGGGACATGGAGTGATGGGAATGTGGGACACAGCTGGGTGATGGGAACATGGAATGATGGGGACATGGGACATGGAGTGATGAGAATATGGGATATGGATGGAGACTTAAGACATGGTTGAGTGATGGGGACATGAGACATGGACCATGGGAATGTGGGACAAGGCTGGGTGATGGGGACATGGAACGATGGGGACATGGAGTCATGTGAATGTGGGACACAGCTGAGTGATGGGGACATGGAATGATGGGGACACAGGACATGGAGTGATGGGAATGTGAGACATGGCTGAGTGATGGGGACGTGCGACATGGATCGGGACATAGGACACAGCTGAGTGATGGGGACATGGGACATGGTTGAGTGATGGGGACATGGGACATGGTTGAGTGATGGGGACGTGCAACACGGAATGACAGGGACCTGGGACACATCTGAGCGATGGGAACGTGGGGTTGGCTGAGTGATGGGGACGTGAAACACAGCTCTGTGATGACAATGTGCAACATGGTGGAGTGACGGGGACATGGGACACAACTGAGTGACAGGAACATGGGACATGGCTGAGTGATGGGGATGTGGGATGTGGCTGAGTCATGGGACATGGGCACCTGAGCACCCGCTCCGACGAGGTTTTCTCCAAATAGGGCTTTTCCCAGGGTGAGAGAGGGTCTACACTGTTGGTGGGAATCCAGTGGGACGTCCCCAACCCACTGCCTTCACCCCACTGCGACAGGAGAGGATGGGGACAGGGAGAGATGGGGACAGGATGGGATGATTACAGGACAGAGTAGGGACAGGACAAGAGGGGGACAGCATGGAATTCGAGACAGGGAGGATTGGGGACAGGATGGGACAGGGACAAGCAGGAGGAGGCCAAGGCAGGATGGGAACAGGGAGGATGGGGACAGACAGGATGGGGATGGGGACAGGGCAGAATGGGGACAGACAAGAGGGGGAGAGGACAGGATGGGGACAGAAGAGGTGGACAGGGCAGGATGGGGATGGGGACAG
>QJSC01001188.1:47533-96213 GCA_003697955.1 Calidris pygmaea | reverse complement strand
CCACCAGGGATGGGGTCTACTCACCTTGATGGAGGTTTCCCCACCTCTGGTTTGGCCAAAAAGTGAGGACCAGGGATGTGGGTCACAGGATCCCCAAGGAACGGGCCATCCCCACGTACCCACCAGGGATGGGGTCTACTCGCCTTGATGGAGGTTTCCCCACTTCTGCCTTGGCCAAAAAGTGGATGCTGGGGCAAAACTGCCCAACTATGGGGGGGCTCAGACCCCACCACCAGGGGTGTAACCAACCAGGGGCATCACTTAAAGTGTCACCTTGTAGGTTTTATGAGAAGGTCCAGGCCCTGCACCAGGACCCCAAGGCCTCAGTGGACAACCCCTTGCTGGCCTTCAGCCTCATCAAGCGCCTCCACTCTGACTGGCCCAACATCATCTACAGCAATGAGGCCACTGAGAACATCCAGGGTATGGTGGGATGCTCAGCCACATGCCCTCTCTGTCACCTGGGGAGAGCCAGGAGGTGACGGGGACCAGGTGGAGGAGCATGGGAATGGGTGGTGGAGCAGGAGAACTGGTGGTGGAGCTGGAGAACGGGTGAAGGAGCAGGAGAACTGGTGGTGGAGCTGGAGGAGCAGGAAAACTGGTGGTGGAGCTGGAGAACGGTTGGAGGAGCAGGAGAACTGGTGGAGGAGCAGGAGAACTGGTGGAGGAGCAGGAGAATGGGTGGAGAAGCAGCATGTGGGCTCCCTGGGTTTGAAGAAGGGCTGATAAGGGTGATTGCACCCCAAAAGTACATTAATCCCCCTCCATGCACCCCATTACCGGCCCTCAGCACTCCATGCCGGCTTCAAGGAGGTGGAGCAGGAGCTGCCTGGAGCCGAAGACCTGGACGGGGCTGCCCGGGCACTGATGCGGCTGCAGGACGTCTACGCCCTCAGCGTCAAGGGCATGGCCAACGGAGTCTTCCAGCGAGCTGGTGCCGGCTGGCCGCCCCTCTACAACCCTGGTCGGCGCATCTCCCTCTCTGCCGATGACTGCTTCCACGTGGGCAAAGTGAGGGTGAACCCCATCAGGTCCCACAAAGCCTTTCCAGGCTGGGGTGGTGCTTCTGGAGGGTTAGATGTTGGGTTTTCTTCCCACACGGATGTGAAGGGGCCCCTCTGACTCCCACCTGCCATCACCTCTCGGTTCTCACCCAAATAATGGGGCTTCTTGCTGCTTCGTGGCTTGGGAAGAGCTGAGCTGGTGGCCTGGGGGAGACCTCCTGCCCCAACATCCCAGTAGGGTATTGAGTTGGGTCCCATCTGCGGGTAAAAGTGGGTCCGTAAATCCCTGGGAGGGGACATGGGCGCTTTGATAGAGGTTTTTGTTGAGGGCAGAGTCCTCTGAGTGTCACGGCAGAGCTGGGATGGAGTGTCAGAGCGTGGGTTAGGATGGGCTAGGGTGGGGTGGGATGGGAGGAGATGGAAGAGGATGGCATGGGATGGCATGAAATGGAAGTGTAAGTGGAGGTGCAGATGGAGATGGAGATGGGGTTGGAGCAGGATGGATGGGGATGGGAGTGGGACAAGGAAAGGAGCAGGTGGGACAGGATGGGATGGCATGAGATGGAGGTGGAAGCGGAGGTGCAGGTGGGACAGGATGGGATGGCATGAGATGGAGGTGGAAGTGGAGGTGCAGGTGGGACAGGATGGGATGGCATGAGATGGAGGTGGAAGTGGAGGTGCAGGTGGGACAGGATGGGATGGCATGCAATGGAGGTGGAAGTGGAGGTGCAGGTGGGACAGGATGGGATGGCATGAGATGGAGGTGGAAGTGGAGGTGCAGATGGAGAAGGAGCAGGATGGATGGGGATGGGACAGGAAGAGATGGGACAGGATGGGGATGGCATGGGAGGGAATGGAGATGGGGATAGGAAAGCAACAGGATGTGATGGAACAGGATGGATGAGAATTGCAATGGGTTGGGAGGACACGGCATGGGGATGGGATGGAGGTGGGATAGGACAGGATGAGAGAGTAGGGACAGGATGGGAGGGCACAGGAGTGGAGTTGGGATGAAGGTGCTCACGGAGATAAGATGGGATGAGAAGAAGATGGGGGTGGGATGGGACAAGGTGGGGATGGGATGCAGGCCAGGCTGGCCCAGCCGGTGGGCCCGGGTGGTGTGCTGTCTCGCAGGTGGCCTACGACACGGGTGACTACTACCACTCCATCGCGTGGCTGGAGGAGGCCGTCGGCCTCTTCCGCCTCTCCTACGGCAGCTGGAACCCCGAGGACCGGAGCAGCCTGGAGGATGCTCTGGACCATCTCGCCTTCTCCTACTTCATGGTACGGCCGTGAGTCCTACCACCTCAGTGCCTGGTGGAGCTGAACCATGGGCAAGGGGATCTTCATGGGTTCTCCGCTCCCCCCATCCAGGCTGGAAACATCTCCCATGCCTTGAGCCTCTCCAGGGAGTTTCTCCATTACGGTACGTGGGGCAACCTCAGAAGCAGGAGGAGGAGGGGAGAGGTTTTGGGGTGTCCCCACCACCTCTGCATGGCACCAGCCTTCTTCACCCCCTTTCTTGCCCCCACATGGGGTAATTCTCACCAGGGAAGGAGGGTGATGGGGACATGGTGTTTTGGGTGACACCACATCTCCAGCAGACCCCAGTAATCAAAGGGTGGCGAGGAACGTGGCCAAGTACAAGAAGCTGCTGGAGATGGGGACAATGGCGAACGTTGGACCCCTCCAACGCCCCAACGGCACCCGCCTGCAGAGCCGTGACGCCTACGAGGAGCTGTGCCAGCGCCCGAGGGGGCAGGTGGGACTGTCAGCAGGGTGCCATGGTCCCCCATCCCACCACTGTCCCCCCTCTCACCCCCTCCTTGGTCTTCTCCTTCCCCAGCCAGCCCCGGAGCATCTTCCACACCTTGGCTGTTCCTACGAGACCAATGGCAACCCCTACCTCCTTCTCCAGCCTGCCAAGAAGGAGATGGTCTGGATCCAGCCCTACGTGGCTTTGTACCACGATTTCATCAGCGACGCCGAAGCTGAGACCATCAAGGGGTTGGCAGGGCCCTGGGTGAGCCATCCCCATCCAGGGGATGTCCCTGAGGTGGAGGAGGGTGCCCCAAGAGCTAGTGGTCCAGGTTGGACCATCCTGAGGATGTAGAGATAAGAGGGGTTTTAAGGCAGGGCTTAGCCAAAGTCTTCTGCAGCGAGACCCTGGTGGTGGGGGGGGTGAGCCCAGCTTAGCTCCGTCTGAGCCCCCCAAGAGATTTTGGGGAGAAACCAGGTCTATGCATGCACCTAAACTCCTTCCAAGCCAGGCTTGACTTGGTGACACCCACCTGTGTTGGATCCAACTTCTATCACTGGTTCCATCACCCTGGTGGGACATCTTGAGGTGGGGATGTTTGGTAACCAGCTGGTATAAACCCACCAATTTCAATCTCAGTGTGGGGGGGGTCCCTGCTTGGTGTTGGGGTCTCCATCTGCAGCAACATACCCTCCCACCATGTGTCCTCCAGCTGCAGAGGTCCGTGGTCGCCTCTGGGGAGAAGCAGCAGAAAGCCGAGTACCGGATAAGCAAGAGGTAGTAGCCACCCCCCTTCCTTGTCCCCCAACCAGTGGGACCACTGTGGCCCCATTGCCACCACCAAGGTGGCAGTGAAGCCATGCTGGGGTGGCCTGGGTCCTCCACACCCAGCCACATGTGAACCTGGGGGGCTGAAGGTGGGGTGCTCCCACAGCGCCTGGCTGAAGGACACTGCTGATCCGGTGGTGCGGGCCTTGGAGCAGCGCATCGCTGCTGTCACCGGCCTGGACCTGAGGCCACCCTACGCCGAGTACCTGCAGGTGGTCAACTACGGGTTGGGAGGCCACTACGAGCCACACTTCGACCATGCCACGGTCAGGGAGCTGCTTGGGTCGTGCCCCGGGTGGTTCTTGGGGTGCTCTTGGGATGGGCCCTGGGGGGATCCTGGGATGGTTCTGGGGGTGCTCTCTCAGATGGTCACCAGGGTGGTCCCTGGGGTGGTCCCTGAGGTAGTCTTGGGCTGGTGCCCAAGGGGACTGTGTCCTTGGGGTGGTTCCCAAGATGGTCTCTAGGATAGTTCTTCATATGTCCCTGGAGATGGACCTTGGGGTGGGCCTTGGGGTGCTTCCCAAGATGGTCTCTGGGATAATTCCTCATATGTCCCTGGAGATGGACCTTGGGGTGGTTCCTAGGGTGGTCTCTGGGCTGGTCCCTCAGCTGTTCCTGGAGGTAGACCCTGGGGTGATCTCTGGGATGGTGTCTGGGCCGGGGGGTGTATCCCTGGTGTGGTCCTTGGGGTGGTTCTCAAGATGGTCTCTGGGATAGTTCCTCATATGTTCCTGGAGATGGACCCTGGGGTGGTTCCTAGGGTGGTCTCTGGGCTGGTCCCTTAGATGTTCTTGGAGGTGAACCCTGGGGTGATGCCCTTGATGCTCCTGGGATGGTTGCCTGGGGATAGGTCCTGGGGGGTGGCCCCATGGTGATCCCTGGGACGGTACCTGGGATGTTCCTGGAAAGGGAAGGAAGGAAGAGGGGAGGGAAAGACTAGAAGGAAGAGGGAGAGGTTTTCCCTGGGGGCAGCTCAGAGCCACCAGCTCTGGTTGGGCATGAGGTACCTCCAGACGGAGCTGTGGCAGATGGGACTGACTGTCCCCACCTCCTCGCTCTTGGGGCAGTCCAGGAAGAGCCCCCTTTACAGAATGAAGTCAGGCAACAGGATCGCCACGGTCATGATCTACGTAAGTGTGTCCCCCCCCGCCTTATTTCTGGGCCTAGAGAGAGACTGCACTTGCGTGGTCGTCAGTAGGTTTCAGAGTGAACAGGCTTTGAGATGGGTGAGGGCAGCCCTAAATCTGACCGCGGTGGGGTGTTAAATGACCATCTGCAGAGTATTTAAGAGCACGTGCCGTGTCCCAGCAAGGGGAGGCGCTGGGGAGGGGGGGGACCAAGGGAGGTTCTGTGCCTCAGTTTCCCCATTGCAAAGGGGGGGAGGAGAAGAGGGGCCATGGCTCATATTTTTTGCTCCTTTTCCCAGCTGAGCGCGGTGGAAGCCGGAGGTTCCACCGCCTTCATCTACGCCAACTTCAGCGTGCCCGTGGTTAAGGTGAGGGAGACCCACACGACCTCCCCCCACAAGTGGGGATGGGGGACGCCGCTCTCTTGTGTCTCAGCTCTTTGCAGGGACTCGTGGCCGAGCCTGTCCCGATGCCAAACCCCAACCCCGGGGCTCCCTGAGCTGTTTTGGGGGTGCCAAACCCCCGCCCTGGGGCTCCTGGCTCCCTTTGAGGAGAACCAAACCCCCACCCTAGAGCTGCAGGCTCTGTTTTGGGGGGACAAACCACAACCCCGGGGCTCCCAGCTCCATTTTGGGGTTCCAAACCCCCACCCTGGAGCTCCTGGCTCTGTTTTAGGGGTGCCAGACCTCAACCCTGGGGCTCCCAGGTCTATTTTGGGGTTCCAAACTCCAACCGTGGGGCTCCCATCCATGTTTTGGGGTGTCAAACACCTGCCCTGCAGCTTCCATCCATGTTTTGGGGTTCCAAACCCCTGCCCTGGAGACAACCCTGGGGCTCCCAGGTCTATTTTGGGGTTCCAAACTCCAACCGTGGGGCTCCCATCCATGTTTTGGGGTGTCAAACACCTGCCCTGCAGCTTCCATCCATGTTTTGGGGTGCCAAACCCCCACCCTGGGGCTCCTGGCATCCTTCGAGGGGAGACAAACCCCAATCCCACAGCTCCCAGCTCTGTTTTTGGGGCAAACCCCAACCCTGGAGCTGCAGGCTCTGTTTTGGGGGGACAAACCCCAACCCCAGGGCTCCCATCTGTGTTTTCGGGGGTCAAACCCCAACCCCCAGGCTCCCAGCTCCATTTTGGGGTTCCAAACCCCCACCCTGGGGCTCCTGGCTCTGTTTTAGGGGTGCCAGACCTCAACCCTGGGGCTCCCAGGTCTATTTTGGGGTTCCAAACTCCAACCCTAGGGCTCCCATCCATGTTTTGGGTTCCAAACCCCAATTCTGGGGCTCCTGACTCTGTTTTAGGGGTTCCTAACCCAAATTCTGGGGCTTCTGGCTCTGTTTTTGGGGTTCTAAACCCCAGTTCTGGGGTTCCCAGCTGTATTTTGGGGTTCCAAATGCCAATGCTGGGGCTTCTGGGTCTGTTTTAGGGGTTCCAAACCCCAATTCTGGGGCTCCCAGCTCCATTTTGGGGTTCCAAACCCCAAATCTGGGGCTCCTGGCTCTGTTTTCGGGGTTCCAAACCCCACCCCAGGGCTCCCAGCTCTATTCTGGGATTCCAAAACCCAATTCTGGGGCTTCTGGCTCTGTTTTTGGGGTTCCAAACCCCAACCCCAGAGCTCCCAGCTATGTTTTGGGGTTCCAACCCCCACCCTGGGGCTCCTGGCTCTGTTTTAGGGGTTCCAAACCCCGATTCTGGGGCTTCTGTCTCTGTTTTTGGGGTTCCAAATCCCAATTCTGGCACTCCTGGTGCTGTTTTTGGGGTTCCAAACCCCAATTCCGGGGCTCCCAGCTCCATTTTGGGGTTTCAAACCCCAACGGTGGGGCTCCTGGCTCTGTTTTAGGGGTTCCAAACCCCAATTCTGGGGCTTCTGTCTCTGTTTTTGGGGTTCCAAACCCCAACCCCAGAGCTCCCAGCTCCATTTTGGGGTTCCAAACCCCAATTCTGGGGCTCCTGGCTCTTTTTTTTGGGGTACCGAGCCCCGGGGCATCCCACTCTCTGCTCCGCAGAACGCAGCTCTCTTCTGGTGGAACCTGCGGAGGAACGGGGACGGTGACGGGGACACCCTGCACGCCGGCTGCCCTGTCCTGGCCGGGGACAAGTGGGGTGAGAGACGGTGCCTGGTGTCACCCTGGGGTGACACGGGGTTGGAGGGGCAGCTCTGCTGGGGGGTGGCGGGGGGGGGAGAGGTGAGAGGAACCCAGAAAATCCTGGATTAGAGGGAAAAACAGAGCAGGGTGGGAGAGGGGGTTCAAGGGGACAGATGGGGGTCCTTGTCCTTGTCCCTTCTAGTGGCCAATAAGTGGATCCACGAGCACGGGCAGGAGTTTCGGAGGCCGTGCAGCGCCGACCCACAAGACTGAGCCGCCGTGGCCTCGAGGACGTGGCACCCAGGGGTGGCAAAGCCACCCCGGCGCGGCGTGTCCCCGAGGCTGCAGCAAGAGGAGGGAGGGCAGGGGGTGGCAGCGGCGCGGGGTGCTACTGGGGGGGGGAGGGGGGAGGTGGCACTCGCTGAGCCGTGGGCTGAAACCAGTGAAAATAAAGTCAAAAGACACTAAACTGGAGTCTGGGGGAAACACCTCGGTGTGGGATGATCTGGGGAGGGGGGGGGTGGTGTCTGTGTCCCCCACCCACCCCTGATTCCAGCCTGGACCCTCAACGTCTCCTCAACGTCCTCCTCCAGCCCTAAATGAAAAGTCCCTCCGTTAAAAGGCCTGGCATTTGGTGACACGGCATTTCTGCGGTAATCAGTAGGCTTCAGAGTGAACGGCCCGGCCACAGAGGCCCAGAGCCTTCTCAAGGCATTATCCTTCCTCAAATAAACCTCCCGCAAAGCCTGCCTGCATCTCGGGCCCCCTTGTGCAGCCCCACACTCCGTTTTCGCCCCAAATAACAGCACGGGGGATCCCCCTTCCCCTTCCCCTGCACCCCAAGAAGGGTGGGAGGGAGAAGGCAGCCGCTGCCTTCCAGCCGCCCTGGCCCCCAGCCTGCCCACGCTTGTGCCAACGCCGTTCCCCCGGGGGGGCTCCGCAGACAAGCTCCCTTTTTTTCTCCGGCTCGACCGCGGCACCTGCGTGACCAGAAGGCAAAAAAAAAAAAAAGGGAACAGGGCTCTCCGGCAGCGGCTGGAGATCGGGCAGGGAACCTGCTCCGCTCTCCCCAGGCGTCCAGGATCCGGGACAGCCCGGATGAAGCGAGGGTCAAGCAGGAGGAGACCATCGCCCCCCCGTATAAAAACTCCCCGACTCCATCCAGCCTCATCTCTGCCACGTTTGGATGCCATTAAAATCCTCCCGGGATGGAGAGGCGGCGGGTACCGCAGCTCGGGGAGGCTCCGGGTCCCCCCATCACCTCTCTAAATAGAAAGAAAACAACAAAAATTGGGGAAGGGGAATAAAAACTCCAGGCATATCCCTCTCAGGGTTCTCCTGCTCATTTTGGGTTCAAAAATGTGCATTTATCACTCCGGGGCTGTGTTTATCAAGCCCCGGATTAAGCCATCCACATTTAGGGATGAGGAGCAGGAGCTGGAGCACAGGGCTCCAGCCCCCCCACCACCATAGGAGGATGCTACAGGAGCCCTTAACCCTGCTTGAATGTAAAATTTCAGAGCAAATTTCCTCAAATTCCTACTTTTCGGACAGGGCTAACATTCCCAGCCTTTGGGGTACTCTAAAACAGAGGGTTCCGTGACAGCCGGAGTGCCGGGGTTTATTACTTTCAGATGTTTGTGGACACGTGGGAGCCATCGCTGGGGGAGAGGAGGGGGAAAAAGCAAAAGCTGTGGTTAAAAACACCCTCCCCCCGAGGCTGGAGCGCGGAGAAGGGACGGCCGGGGGAATATTTCCAACGCCGAGAGGCACCAGGAAAATCCAAGATTTGGGTTTTCGCCCCAGGAACAGTCGGATCGACACCCTTCCTCCTCCGTAGGCTGCTCCGAGGAGCCCCAGCAGCTCAGCTGAGGGGAAAGGAGAAGCTCCCACTCCGGGCTTTTCACAAATGCTTTATTTCAAGGCGAGAAAAAAGGACACGGAACGAGACACGAAGGGGACGAGGCTGACACGGGACAGGGAGCGCGGTCTGCGGAGAACTGACACACTCAACACACACACGTATTTTCCGTTTGGAAACGGCAGCCGGTGGGAAGAGGTCACCCCAAGGGACTGGGAAAGCTTGGTCTAAACTGGGGCAAAGCTTGGAGCCATCACCCAAGCGTTATCCCGCAGGTTTGGGATGCCTGACGGACACGGCGCAGCCCGACGGACGGATCAGGGATACGATAAGAGCGAGCGGAGCCCCCAGGCGCAGAGACGGGTGTTAGGACACCCCACGGCCAAGTTTTCTCGGAAATGGCAACCCATAAACTGATTTTTTTGACTTTACCTAAAGATCTAGGGTCTAGATTTTTCTCAGGAGGGTTGAGCACCAGTTCAAACCAGTGAACGGCTGGTCGCCAGACACCTCTGAAGGTCTCACCTCCCAAGCCCTTCAAGATAAACGGGGAGGGGAGGAGAAATATCAGCACTGGGGTCCAGGAGGTGGAGAACATCAGCACAAAGCGGTTTGCTCTCTCTGGTCCAGCACCTGCTGGGTGCTCCCCAGTTCACCCAGGTCCCCGTTGAACGTGACAGGACACTGATAAAGTCTGTGGAGTCCTGGGATGGTCTCTCAGAAGGAGAAGCCAAGAGACTTTACCCTCTTGCAATGGCTCAGCCCTGCCCTGCAGAGAGAGGAAAATCACAGAGGTTCACTCCAACCGCCCCAGTGTGGTATTTACTGGGCTACTGGTGTTACCGACGGGATCTATCACCCCACCACCACCCCCGAGAGCTCCTCGACCATGAGCTCAGTTTAAAAATCACTCCCTGCTTTAATAAAGTGCTGCTTTTTCTTTTCCAGAGGGTGTCTCAGTTGCACAGAAAGTCACCTCCAGCCGCAATAAGCCTCGGTATTTTTAATTGGCCTCGGCATCGCCTCCCGCTCCCTTCCCACCTGGACCGGGACGGGCTGAAGACAAAAAAGATAAGGCTTAAAATAAATAAAAAGCAAGCTCCGTACAGCAACGGGATTTGGGAACTATTTTAATACCCAGTGTCTGCGTCGGTACCTACGGATCACCCAGAGCGTTTTCAAGACGGGCAGCCGAGCCGTGGTATTTGAAGTAAAACCACACCACTTTGGCAACGCAGGAAATAACCTTTTTCCAACAATCCCAACGCTCCTGGAACCTCCATATAACGCAGGAGCTGGCAAACCCATCCTAGGTCTGATATGAAAAATTTAAGAAGCGAACCCTGCGACAAACCAGCCTCTCAAACGGCATCTTCCGCTCCTGTCCAGCCTTGGGATTTTCCATCATGAATTTCGTTTCCACCGATCCTCAATCCAACAACTGGAACAAAAGCGAGAGAGCGTTCTACATATAACTCTCTAAGCGAGAGATACCAAAATATTTCCCTGATGAACTTCAACAAGGGCAAGTGCAGGGTGCTGCACCTGGGGAGGAATAACCCCATGGACCAGGAGAGGTTGGGGGGGACCTGCTGGAGAGCAGCTCTGAAGAGAAAGACCTGGGAGTCCTGGTGGACAACAGGGTGACCATGAGCCAGCAATGGGCCCTGGTGGCCAAGAAGGCCAATGGTCTCCTGGGGGGCATCAGGAAGAGTGTGAGCAGCAGGTGGAGGGAGGTCATCCTGCCCCTCTGCTCTGCCCTGGGGAGGCCCCAGCTGGAGCACTGGGACCAGTTCTGGGCTCCCCAGTTCCAGAAAGACAGGGAACTGCTGGAGAGGGGACAGCAGAGGGCTACAAAGATGATGAGGGGACTAGAACATCTCTCTGCTGAGGAAAAGCTGAGGGACTTGGGTCTTCTTAGTCTGGAGAAGAGAAGGCTGAGGGGGGATCTGATCAACACCTATAAATCCTTCAAGGGTGGGTGTCAGGAGGATGGGGCCAGGCTTTTTTCAGTGGTGCCCAGGGACAGGACAAGAGGAAATGGGAACAAACTTCAACAGAAGAAGTTCCATCTCAACACGGGGAGGAACTTGTTTGCTGTGAGGGTGGCAGAGCCCTGGCAGAGGCTGCCCAGAGAGGTGGTGGAGTCTCCTTCTCTGGAGACCTTCAACCCCCCCCTGGACACGTTCCTGTGGGACCTGCTCTGGGTGGCCCTGCTCTGGCAGGGGGTTGGACTGGAGGATCTCCAGAGGTCCCTTCCAACCCCAGATCATTCTGGGATCCTGTGAAATAACCAAAAGCATCCTTTCAATTCAGGCAGTCTCCTCCTGTTTATCTGCTTTAACTCGGAGCCAGCACAATCCTGCAGCCCGTGGAAAAACGCAGCGAAAAGCTGGCTGGGGTTGGGGGAGGATTTTCTAGATGTTCCCATTTTTCATGAGTCAGAGAGAACCTTTCTTCTCTCTGCAGCTACTTTTTTACCACGGTCCGTGAGATCCTGCGCCTGAAACCCATTCATCTCTGCCCGAAAAGGGAGAAGAAATTGCGTAATTACTATTTTTCAGCCAAAAGTACGGTCTCAAAAAATAATACGTGGCTCGATGCAGCCGAAAGGAATTCCCCCTCCAGCCACCCTCCCGCTGTCCCCGGAGTCACCTTTTTTTTTCCGAAGCTAAAAGCACTCCACGAGCTGCCTTTTCTGCTCAAATCAGGGGCCGGGAGCTTGGCAGGGAGCGACGCCACATTAAAGAGGCTGTTGAAATATTTATTATTTTTCTTTTTTTGGTTTTTTTTTTGTTTTTTTCCACTCACTTCTCAAATGGTAACAACAAAATAGAATTCCGGGGGAGCCCACAGGATTCGGAAACAGTCACTCGTTTTCCAACAGTGCTTCTACAGAATAAAAAACCTGATTTTTTTCTCCTGCTTTCCATCCAGTTTCTTGGTGGGTTTGTTGGTTGTTTTTTTTTTAATATCTCGCAAATGAAAGGAATAACAACAGGCAAATGCAAGGAGTTACCGCAAGGAACCACTCAAAGCCAGCTCCTCCGAGTTACTTCATCAGGGAGGAATGTGACTTAACGAGATCATCGATGAGTATGACAACAGGCACATGCTTAACTATCCCGTGAAGAGAGACTCTGGACACACACACACTGAATTATTTAATCTCTACTGATTTGAACACAAGGAGTCAGCTGGAAAGGACCGAGAGTTTTGCCAATCTTCAGGATACAGCTTGGGGAAAGTGCTATTTTGCATCTCAACTACTGTAGAGCCATTTAATCCATGGGCAATTAAACCGGGGGGGGCGGACGTTACATCAAGGTCACAGTAAACTAATGCAATAATTAACACGGTGACTTACGGAGGGAAGCGCCGGGAGCCAGCAATTGCTCTTTTAACACCTGAGTGCGGTGACCAAAGTGCCAGGAGAGAGGAGAGCTCTCTGGAATGAGGCTTTTTTTGTCTCTAATTTCCCACCCTGATGTGTTCGGGGAAGGGACACAGAGCTCAGGGTGTCCAGGGCTGGGCTGACGTGCGAACGAATCGGAGATTCGTGGCTCTCCATCAAGGTAAACACCAACATCAAACCGGGATTTGCCAGCTCTTTGCACCATCTGCCTTTGCTCACCACCACCTGCAACCTCTCCCAAGGCTGAGAATTCCCGATGGCTCTTGTCACAGGACAGCCACCCAGATGCACATCGCAGCTCCCAAATCAGGCCAACGAGAGAACTGTGCCTCAGCAAAACCAGCGTTAAAAAATCCTGCTTTCATCGTACAGCATCACGGGGTTATGGACACAAGGCAAAAAAAAAAAAAGAAAAGATTTCAGACATCCACCAGCAACGTAGCGAGGAAAAACTGCTCCAAAACGTGTCTGCTCTTAGGCTCAAGAGTGATTCTTGGGTGAAAGCAACCCGAAGAACTGTCTGTGGAGGATAATTTGACCCTGAAGAAAAGCTCTCTGTGTGATTACTGCATTTACGGGGAAACATGGAAGGCAGGCAGCGAAAGGATCTAGGAAGTGACAGTGAAACAAGGTCTTTCCTCCAGTACTGGGGGTGGAGCATCACGCAGCAGCTGCCTGTGTCTCTGCATCAACATCAGCAGGACGGACTCCAAGCTCTTCCAGGGTTTTATCTACCATGCTTTTTGTATTCTTTTCACCCAAAAGGCGCCGATCTCTAGTCAGTTGTGTGTAGCAGCTTCAAGAAGGGAAGCATAAACCCATTGCAGGGGCAGGGAATGGCCAAAGAGGCAAACTTTGGCCTCTTTGGCCACAGACCACGTTGTTATGGCTGCTCTTGGGTCTTCCCTTTAAACCTGTTTACGTGTTTGCAGTAGACGGAGTTATCCGGGGCTGTTTTTTCTCAGTTGAGAAATGGAAAGAAGCAGTAAGAAAGCCGCCAGACTCTGAAACGGAGCTCACGGTGCCCCCTCGCCTTTTGGTTTTACAGTCCCCTCCGACATCGCACAAGGAAAGTAGCATCTGGGCTGTTCCTGCAGTTTAACTCATAAGGCTGGCATCGGTGAGACGAAACCTGAGCTCCCAACGAAGCCGATTCCTCATCCGCTTTAGGGAAAAGAAACACGTGTGTGTATATATATATATATATAAACAAACCTAAGGGGCACTTCAAAAGACAATTAGACGATTCCATGGAGAAATCCTGAAGCCTTTGGCTATGCTGCAATGCCCTCGGTGGATCTGGATGGCCAACGGCCCCTTTTGGACCGTTGGGTCCAAGAAAGCCTGAGAATCGATGGAGATCGGTATGATCGACTACTTGGGAATTCAGGAGGTCTTTCCTTGTGGCAGCAGAGAGGAGCCCGCTTCCAAGGGCCTGAAGAGCTTTTCATGGTCTTCAGTACAAGCTGCTTCCCAGCAAGGAAGTCCCTAAGCATTTACACATTCTGGAGAACTAGTTCTAGGGGATGAATCTCACACCAACTTCTCACTGCTGCTGAACTGGAGAGATGAAAGGGTATGGATACATCACAGTGGCCTCTGGTGCAGTTTATTTACAACAGGACTCAGTGCTGGAGAACACCAGGGTATTAACAAGCAGGAAACACGCTAGGAGGGAAAAAGGAGAGTGGAAGAAAAGGTCACACATTAAAATCAAGCTATTCTCTGCAGATATTTGATTACTCAAGATCAAAGAAGGCCAAAAAGAGTCTACCGTGCAGGTTAAAATCAGCATTGATGCATTCATCAATTTAACAACTTGTGAGCTACATAACAGTGAGAAGCACAAAGCTTAATACGTTGCTCTCTATGGCTTAAGGACACAGTAAGACCCAACTTTCTCCAAGCATCTAGTTTTAAAGCTGCTTTTGCTACAGCCATAATAGCAGGAGCAACAAGCTTGGGCCTTCAAAGCCTCACAGAAACAGCAGAGGTTGCCAAATACCTGGTGGAGATTCAACACTGCAATGCAGTACAGCCCTTCGGCCTTCTTCCTCTCTCACCATTTACACATCAACCTACACTGCATCCTTTCATTGGATTTAAAATATGCAGTCCCCAGTCCCGCGTTCCTACTGTTTCATCCCCCAAAGGCACAGGATAAAGGGGAAAAAGAGATCATCCAGCAACGCAGACTAGCATCGCCAGTCCTGCAGCATCACATATTTCTAGGGCTTCCAGCTTTTGTTGAACAATTCTTAGCTAAAGGCAGGAAGACTTTCAGGACTGCTTAAGAAACACCCTTATTTTAGGATCATCTTTCAGATGAACGGTGAAACAGATTAGCACCTTCTATGAGGTCTAAGCATCGCTTTAATTATTAGTTTTATGGTATCGTAACTAAGATTCTGTGAGTTTTTCCGATCAAGCTTATCAGTCACAGAGGTGATCGCAGAGGTCTGGCTTCTACAATTTATTGTGATATAAAACCACATGAGATATGCACGGAACGTCTGCAAAGGGAAGCACACAGCTTCATCTGTCTGATCTAACCAGTATTTCTTGGCCAAAGAAGTGCGCAGCAAGTCGTTTCCAAAACACGGGGCCTCCATTACTTAAATAAAATGCTATTTAAACTAAATACCATAAAGCTCGTAATTCTGCCTTCTGGCAGGCTATAAAGAAAGGAAATCAGCCGGGGAGGATCTGCTTCGCTCCTCCCCTCCAAGGAAGGAGGTTTCATTAATAAGTGAGAAGTTTAGAGAGAAAAAAAAAACAACCATCAAACACGTTACTGGCTGCGATTCAAAGCTGTTTGTTTACATGTGGTTTTTTAGCCTTATGCTAAAACTCCAGCCTCCCACGTGGAAAGCCGAAGACACAGGAAGCAAAGAGCAAAAAGCTCTGCTCAAGGATTGCTCCAGCCCCAGCACCCGCTTACCACTGGAATCCACCGATGGGCTCTGTAAACCTGTGACGGATCAGGAACGTCGCGACAGCTTCAGCAACCTGAGGGAAAGGAGAGGAAAAAAACCAAAAAAAAAATCAGTCGGAATTTGGAGGGACACAAAGACTACAAGAAATCCAGTAGTTTTCAAAGTCTGCGGCATTTACAACAACAGTTTGTGTCCTCAGAACCCCCTTGCTCAATCAAGTTTGTTCCTTTGAAACTAAAAGCTCTGTATAATTGGCTTATATATAAAAGAAGGAACTACGTGTTTTCCCCTTTACTCTGACACTGACCACACAAGCAAGAACCCACACTTTTTCACCACCTCTTTCAGTATTTCTTAAAAAAATGCCTAAGTTTAGCAGGTAAAACGGTCTGGTGAAATCAGGACACAAGGTATTCCTATAAAAAATAAATCAAGACAGTGACCTGGCGGTAATAATACTGCTTAGAATGTAAGAAGTCAGTATATTTAGATAAAAATCCCTATTCCAGATCAGTAAAGTGAGGCACAGAAAGGCTGTTTTACACTCACAGTGGTCAGTGTAGAACAAGCTTTAAAACCAGACGTGTTTCCAACCATGGTCAGTGTAGAACAAGCTTTAAAACCAGACGTGTTTCCAACCACAGGCTCCACTGGCTTCCCCACATTCCTGCCCCTATCTGGACACTTCAGCAGTGCCCAGAAGCAGCGTTGCTCTGTCTGTAAGCTCTTCTGGGAACATTTGTTTCCCATTTGGAAAATGTGAGCCACCCAACTCAGCAAAACACAGACCAACCCCAAAAGGCACTGGTTAGTGCAGGGGAGAGTGGAGAAATCCAGGAGGGAAGGCAGGGAGGGTAAATCCACACTCCGTGTGGTAAGAGTTAGTCATATCATCACTAGCCCGAGAGGTAAATCTGTAACCCAGCCAAGCCCTGTGTCATGAATATGAGCCAGCAGTGTGCCCAGGTGGCCAAGAAGGCAAACCACATCCTGGCCTGTGTGGCCAGCAGGACTGAGGAAATGACCATCCCCCTGGACTGGGCACTGGGGAGTCCCCACCTCGAGTGCTGGGTCCAGTTCTGGGTCCTTCACGACAGGAAGGACACTGAGGGGCTGGAGCATGTTCAGAGAAGGGCAACAGAGCTGGTGAGGGGTCTGGAGCACAAGGAGAAGGGTCTGGAGAACTTCTGAGGGAGCTGGGGGTGTTGAGCCTGGAGAAAAGGAGGCTGAGGGGAGACCTTCTGGCTCTCTCCAACTCCCTGAAAGGAGGGTGTAGCCAGGGGGGGTCGGTCTCTTCTCCCAAGGAACAGGCCATGGGACAAGAGGAAACGACCTCAAGTTGCTCCAGGGGAGGTTTAGGATGGATACTGGGGACAATTTCTTCACGGAAGGGGTTGTGAAGCCTTGGCAGAGGCTGCCCAGGGCAGTGGTGGAGTCACCATCCCTGGAGGGATTTCAAAGCTGGACAGACGTGGTGCTGAGGGACCTGGGTCAGTGGTGGGTTTGTCAGTGTTGGGTTGATGGTTGGACTCCATGGTCTGAAAGGCCCCTTCCAACCTCGACCATTCTGATTCTGATCTTAGCCCAGACTTTCCAGCTACCTTAAAAAACGTGATTAAAACCAAGCTACTCTGTGAACAGCCGGTTAAGACATCATGCCAAAAACCACCGCTGAAGTATTATCTCCACTTCACAGTAAGCAACGGACCCCCACACTATTTAAGCTCTGAATACCATGACTTCAACCCCACAGCGCTGCTCACCTTATCTGGAGCATCTTCATGGACTGCGTGGCCACACTGCGGGAGGACCTGCATCTGAAACTTCCCTGCGGATGGAGAGAGTCATCACTGGAGCTGCCTTTTAAGTGGCCTTGATTTCTAACAGCATTGGTGCAGGCAAACAGCTCTTGTGTACGCAGGAAACATCAGACACTACACCCTTAAAAGCACTGAACTCTTCTAAAAAGGATCTCACGTTCTTTATCTCACTAAATTCATCAGGTAAAGCGGGACCACGGAAGGCACAAGAGTCTAAAACAAACTGTACAATAGACACAGCAGCTTCAAAAGAAAGCACGAACCAGCTGCTTAATTCATCTTCCCCAGGTGTAACTAAAACAAGGTCCCAGGAGTTTAAACGAAGCTAAACCTCTTAAGAGCTTCTCAATGCAGGTGAGACAACCTTTCAGAGCTGGAAGTGTTACCAGATGTACCTTAACGTAATGTTAATCCTGCTTTCCAATACTAGTTGCTCTGGAAATCACTTAAGCTGGGATGAGGAAAAAGAAAAAAAAAATACCAAACCACAAAACCTAAACCATTAAGGCAGATGCTGAATCTGGGGCTGATGTCTGCCAGAAACACCAGACAGTTCTGGATGGTCCCAAGCGTTGTAGCTAAGAACCTCAGGAATGCAGTTAGAAAGGGAAAAAACAGATTAGAAAGAAACCCTCACAGACCATCATTCTGATCCAAGAGAAGCGTGACAGCCCCATTGCTGGAATCACTGAAGACAAGACTGAACAAAAACCATGGCAACAGCCCTTCACAATTTCTAATTAAACCTTTCCCTTCCCAACTTCTCCACTTTGCCTAAAACCACAGACAGAGAAGGCTTTGGGATGGACTCATTCTTTAATGTACGTTTGTTTCAATACAGACTGCACCTGGTAAGAGGCCATTCCAGCTCTCTCTCATGTACCCATAGCAACAAGCTACCATCCAAAAAGAGCATTACAGTAAGGACAGAGTAACAATATTAAATATTTACCTTGCATCTGTCCAATTGTTAGATCTTTATCCAGTCTGTCAACACCTACAATCAAATAAACAGATGTATTGGAGAAAAGCCAGAGAGAACGCGACTGTCTAAGCAGGGCTTTACTCAACATTTTGAAGGAAATATTTGGCTTGAAAAACTCAAAAGAAACATCATCTCTGACACCCACGAGGACTTTTCACTACTGCACCTCAGGAGAGTAAAGTGACAGGAAGGAATCCCAGCCAAAAATGCATGAATACACCCTTCCCTACAGCTTAAAAGGGTATTTACCTTGGTTCACAATTTCCCATCAAGGCACAAAAAGGGCCTAGAACCGGCTCTAGAACATCGATAATTTAACTTTCAGTTGAAAAGTTCAAATCAGACCCTTATCTGTAGGAAAATATCACAGTAGTGGAGGCTGAAGGGCAGCTTGGATGTGACTTGTTTGCTCTTCTTCCTCATCACACAAGTCAAACGCTCACCCAACAGCAGCAATACACAGTAGGTCATTATGCGCTGTTTTCATATTAGAGGCTCTGAACTAATTAATTCCAGGCCTGCACAGACCAAACGGACCAGTTTATGATATTTTAAGCTACGTAGAAAAGCCAAGGTGGAAGAGAGAGGTCTCAGGAAAGACATTAGCCAAAGGCTGACCCTATTCTCTAACGTCACGTGGGACTAGAATGACCAGCCACTGAACTTAAAGAGGATGGAAAAGACACGTACCGGCTAAAAGCAAAAGCTTTGGAGTTGGACAGCTTAGGAAGAGGTTAGACAAACCCCTGAACCAGCCATCCCAGTACTTCTCTGTTTTCGCCAGTTCAATTCGCCACGTGTATAAGTGCTCCTTCTTTGTCTGCAGGGAGGAGAGAGAGCTCTGCGTTAGGCATCAGGAAAACAGCTCAAATAAAATGCACTCAGAGTGTCGCTTGGAGGTGTATATATATATAAAAAAAATACTGGCTCCCTCTGGTGGATTACACACTTCCAGTGAATGAGCCTCCTCAAGCCCAAATTTCTCTCCAACTCACAGATAAAATACACAAGTAGGGAACGAGAAGTCAGCAGGAGCTACACTTACAGATGAAGAGAGGGCAGCAGTTTTTAGGCACTCAATTTGCTATTTTTTTACTGGCACAAATAGCTCACAAATTGTTTGAACGTCCAGACTTGGCTCTTACTCAGGTGAGAGAAATAAAAGGGGCTAAACTGGCTACAAGGATTTTCCTTGAGGAATTTTACATTCCTAGCTTGCAATTGCCTGTACAACCTCCTGAAGGCTACTGTGCCTTGGAAATGAACAGAAATACCAGAAAGACTCAGAAAAAAGCATTCTTCATTCAGGCCAGAAGCCCCATTTCAGGACATATGTGCCCTGGCAGCTCAGAAAGCCCCCTGCACCCTGGGCTGCATCCCCGGCAGCGTGGCCAGCAGGGCCAGGGGAGGGGATTCTGCCCCTCTGCTCCGCTCTGGGGAGACACCCCCCCACCCAGTGCTGCCTCCAGCTCTGGGGCCACCAACAGCAGAAGGACATGGAGCTGTTGGAGCGAGGCCAGAGGAGGCCCCGGAGATGCTGGGATGGCTGGAGCCCCTCTGCTGGGAGGACAGGCTGAGAGAGTTGGGGGGGTTCAGCCTGGAGAAGAGAAGGCTCCAGGGAGACCTTGGAGCCCCTTCCAGTCCCTCAAGGGGCTCCAGGAAAGATGGGGAGGGACTCTTGATGAGGGAGGGGAGCCCTAGGAGGAGGGGGGATGGTTTTTACACTGAAAGAGGGGAGATGGAGATGAGATGTGGGGAAGAACTTGTTTGGTGGGAGGGTGGTGAGAGCCTGGCCCAGGTTGCCCCGAGAAGCTGTGGCTGCCCCATCCCTGGAGGGGTTCAAGTGCAGGTTGGAGGGGGCTTGGAGCAACCTGCTCTGGTGGGAGGTGTCTGTGCTCTGGGCAGGAGGTGGGACTGGATGATGTTTGAGGTCCCTTCCAACTCTAACCATTCTGTGATTCTATGATATGCACTTAATCTGTGAGCATCTGAGGAAAGAAAACCAAACGTATGTTTTCAGGTGACAGTCCAAGACAGAACCAGTGGCACGAGGACAAGACGAAGAATAAAACCAAGAGTCACAATATAAAGTTTTTGATCCCTGGAGTTGCTCCCTTTTATGTTGGAACGATTGGGATACCTACGGGGCTACTTCTCTTGCAAGGGAGCATCCTGCAAACATGAGCTGACAACAGAGCAAGAAACTCCCTACCTCTGTGTCATCTTCTTTCTTCCTTTTGTTGACAGAGCCTCCCCCTTCCTCATCCTCTTCCTCCTCCTCCTCTTCTTCAATAATACCTTCCACTATGGCTTTAGGACATTCAGGACTGGCAGCCCCTTCGCACCTGTGAAAATAAAACCAGAAACTCATTCCCTGCCAAAACAAACAAAAAACTTTTTTTTAAACATGGGTCTTGGCAGATTTTGCCCCAGGGAAATTTTGGCCAGGTTTTCTCCAAGTGACATGACTGTGACTCAGTGCAGCTGCTGGTACTAAGTGTGATCAAATGATAAGAAAATTGCATTTGCTGGAAGAAATTTTCACTTCTAAGTGCATTTATGGTCTGTATTAACAGCATCGTAAAATATACAAGATGATTTTAAGAGCTGTAAAACAAAAAACAAATCACTTACTGTTTGACTTGACCGACCATAGAAACTCTGGCAGATTCAAGATTTCTTATCTGTCCGCTTTTTACACTAGAAAAAATTGGAAGGGCAGAAAGAGTTACTAAAGGGAATTAGAAAACAGGAGCAAAAGCCCTTTACGCCTCACCATTTCCTCAAACCTCCTGTTCTCAGAAGGCGTTTGGGGTGGCTCACGCTACGTGACAACTTCCTCGAGTCCCCCGTTGTCATTGTAACTGGTAATTTAAAAGACACGCGGGAGAAGCGCTGATGGGGAGAGAGTGAAATAGGGTTATACCCACCTCACGGCAGGGGATGGGGAGAAGTCAAAAAAATACGCTGGGTAATTGGTAACAGAACTGGGCTTTCTGTACTCCACTCTACAAACTTAACCGTGAGGCCTCTCCCTTTCAAATTCAGCTCCCAGATGGGTAATTAATTCTTTCTCAATTGGAAATAAGTCTCATTTCGTACAGATTGGGGTGTCTCAAGCTTCTTCTGTAATAGCTGGGACACTTAAAAGGAAGCTGCAGTTCATAAATGAAGCCTTCTCTTAGTTGAAGCTCTTAGAGGACCCTTCTCCAATGTCTAGCCAACTCTCCCAGGAAATTAATTATCTTTGAGTCGCCTCTCTCCCTGTCAAATCAGCCAAGGAGTTGGTGGTAATAGGTGGGGAAGTGAGCACGAAAAGAGAAAACAGCCAAATTATAAAACCTTGTTTCCTTCAGGAGTCAAGCGAAAAAAACAAGTGATTTTGGAGACTATGTAAGCCCATACATACGTTACCTCCACTCAATGGCATTCTCAAGTGACTTGAATGTTTTGGGACGACTCCTTAAGAAGTTCTGCATGCTGTTCAACGCGTCCATGGCTGTACCTAAAAACAAGGTTTTAACTTTATGGACTCTGATGAAATTTATTGACAGGTGCCTCTATACAGAACTGGCTGCCAGGGAGCATCCTCAGAGAGAACTGGAGCTCACCGGGGATTTAAAGCAATTAAGGAGAGTGCTGCCTCCAGCTCTAGAGTCCTCAGCGCAGGAGAGACATGGACCTGTTGGAGCGGGGCCAGAGGAGGCCACCATGGAGATGCTGGGAGGGCTGGAGCCCCTCTGCTAGGAGGACAAGCTGAGAGAGTTGGGGGGGGTTCAGCCTGGAGAAGAGAAGGCTCCGGGGAGACCTTGGAGCCCCTTCCAGTCCCTCAAGGAAGGGGCTCCAGGAGAGATGGGGAGGGACACTTGATGAGGGAGGGGAGCCCTAGGAGGAGGAGGAAGGGTTTGACAATGAAAGGAGGAAAATTTAGAGGAGATATTCAGGAGAAATTGTTTGGTGTGAGGGTGGTGAGAGCCTGGCCCAGGTTGGCCAGAGAAGCTGTGGCTGCCCCATCCCTGGAGGGGTTCAAGGGCAGGTTGAAGGGGGCTTGGAGCAACCTGCTCTGGTGGGAGGTGTCCCTGCCCATGGCAGAGGGTTGGAACTGGATGGTCTCTAAGGTCCCTTCCAACCTGAACCATTCTGTGATTCCATGAACGTAGTACTCCTAAGCCCAAAGTCATACCTGCTCCCACATTAGAGAATCAATATTTGAACAGGTAGGATATGGAGATAGTAAGAGAAGGCAGTAACCACTCACTGGCACCATGAGTTATATAAATAGCCACCCTCCTCCCCACTAACGAGAAACTATTGCACAGAAATAAAAAGCAGCTGTTTAGAGAGAGACCAAGGAATCCTGGTGGACAACAAGCTGCCCATGAGCCAGCAACGTGCCCTGGTGGCCAAGAAGGCCAATGGTCTCTTGGGGGGCATCAAGAAGAGCATGGCCAGCAGGTGGAGGGAGGTCATCCTCCCCCTCTGCTCTGTCCTCGAGAGGCCCCAGCTGGAGCACTGGGACCAGTTCTGGGCTCCCCAGTTCCAAAAGGACAGGGAACTGCTGGGGAGAGTCCAGCAGAGGCTACGAAGAATATGAGGGACTGGAGCATCTCTCTGCTGAGGAAAGGCTGAGGGACCTGGGGCTGTTCAGCTGGAGAAGAGTAGACTGAGGGGGGATCTGATCAATGCTGGGCAATATCTAAAGAGCTGGTGGCAAAAGGATGGGGCCAGACTCTTCTCAGTGGTGCCCAGGGACAGGACGAGGGGTAATGGGCACAAACTGAGCATGGGAAATTCCATCTGAACATGAGGAGAAACTTCTTTCCTGTGAGGGTGGCAGAGCCCTGGCAGAGGCTGCCCAGAGAGGTGGTGGAGTCTCCTTCTCTGGAGACATTCAAACTCCACCTGGACATGTTCCTGTGGGACCTGCTCTGGGTGGACCTGCTCTGGCAGGGGGTTGGACTGGAGGATCTCCAGAGGTCCCTTCCAACCCCCACCATTCTGTGATTCTGTGAAATTATCAGGAAAATAGCAAACACAGAGCCCATCTGGGAAAAGCAAAAGCAGGGCTCACACTAGAAAGACTTCTGCGTAGGCAGCATCTGTTTAGAAGGATGGAATTTGCATTGGTTTAAAAACTGGGTACAGCTTTCTGTTATTCAGGGATTTAGGGATAAAAGAACAACGAGGAAGAGAGAAGCCCATCCAAGGGTGCAGAAGATTGTCCTAGGGGACATGCACTTACCTTCCACAACGTCGATCATGCACAGACCCAGTAAACTCGGCACCAAATTGGCGACGGCTGTGTGCACGGCGATGGCACCCCCCATGCTGTGCCCGATCAGCATGATGGGGGGGGGAAGGTCCCCGTACAGAGCTTCCACCACGTTCCCAACGTCTCTGCCAAATCCAGATAAAAGCACGGTTGGCATCTCTACCTCGACACATTTCTGAAGCAGGTTTGTACACTGGGAGGAAAAAGGACAGATCCAAGAGCCACGTCCAGCTCCAAATCCACTCTGTGTGCTCATTTAACCCACAGGTAATCGAGATAAGTTTATTTTCTTATCACTGTTTCATCCAGGCATCAATGCAGGAAATCGTTCAAGCCGATACTTTCCTAACAAGCATGTCATTTCCCTTTTTATTAACAGAAAGCGTTCATTTAGAAGAAATGCCTGAAGAAGAACATTTTACATTGACATTTGCTGATAGGAATTTCACGTAAAAGGTGAGAAAGCTGTCAAATCCTCTCGCAGGAAAGCGCAGACTAAGAAATTTACTGTTCTGAGAGGAGAAACCTTTTGCAATTAAAGAGGGAAAATACCTGAGCCCTACTGACCAAGGCAAAGATAAATAACATTTAGCCAAGCACAAAGTTATTTGGATTTTCTATGAGCACAGATACAAGGCAAGGGGCAACTTCTCAACTTCTCCTCCTTTCCATAAGGCACCTGCTTTAAACTCAAGCTGTCACTGTTGTAAGTGAAAGCATTCACAAAACCCAAAACATCAGCAGAGCTAATGACTGAACTCTACTGAAGAGCACTGTAGTTGAAGACACTCAAATTATCTTTCCTGATTAAAATCATTCAGAGGAACTGATGACCTGAGCAGTATTTGAGCAACCTGGTCCAGTGGGAGGTGTCCCTGCCCAGGACAGGGGGATTGGAACTCAATGATCTTTAAGGTTCCTTCCAACCTGAATCATTCTATGATTCTACTGCAACTAGAAAATGGAAAACAAGTAAAAAAAAAAAAAAAAAAAAAAAAAAAAAAAAAAAAAAAAAAGGTTGACCAGCTTGTTTGCTCTGTCAGAGAAAATTGCTTGAGGGTTTGATTAAAAAAAAAAATAAAAACTAGCTGTAATTTAAAGTTCCCATTTAAAGACAATACAGGAATAACTTTCAAGCTCACTGGCAAGAGGAGAGAAAGGTTTAAAAGCAAAAGGGACTTGTTTTTCTCCCCCCAGATCTAAAAAATTCTACTCACTTCATAGGGCATCTCCTCGGGACAGTAACACACCAGGAGCTGACAAGCCGTAAGCAGCAGCAGTCAGCACACAATGGGAGTCAGAATCCATTTCACACATGGCCTCCCCACAACAAACCCACTGGATTTGTTCATACCAAGTTTACAAAATCCTTCGGGATTTAATTGTAGCTGGAGCAAAGGGTTTCTTTGTACTAAATGCGGGCACAAGGTTTAACGTGCTTAGCAGTGGGGATTTGTTTTTCTTACAGCTTTGTCGAGAGGGGGATTTGCATCCCGAAGTGGGTCGGGATAGTTGGAAAAAGCAACTCTCTCCACACATGGAATTCTCAGGCTGTGACCCACACTTTGGGGATGTCACCAGTCCAAGGTGGGCACACTCCGTATGTTCAACCGAGGAGCCCAGGAAGAACCAAACTGGTGATTTCAAGCTAAAATCCAGTTGGTTATGTCCGAGGAAAGAATTATACCCTTCTATTAAGACATTTCTAGCAAGTGTTATAGCGTGTTGCAGGTTTAATGTGCTCACTGTAACGAAGCCACTGATCTTTAAAGTGAATTTAAAGACTGAGGGTACCCACAGAATGGCTCCGGTTTGGAATCGGACTCAGCTAGAAGATTTCAAATAATTTCAAATAAACTTCAAACTGTCCCAAAGTGGATGGAAAAGAAGGGACAAGTACCAGAAAAATGTGAAGTGAAACTATCTTCATTCCTTGAATGAAAGCTGTGTGTCCTCAAGCAGTTTATTGTTCAACCAAGGAAAGAAAATAAAGGTTTAGGAAAAGTGAAATACTGAAGAGAGAGTGAAAGTTTCCTTACTTTGACATAGTCTCTGCAGACAGATCTTCAGGATTCCTAACTTTTGTTTCTCCTGAAAGACCAAAAAAAAGAGTAAAGTTCACGGAAGCTGGAAACCTTCAGCTCCCTCAGGAATTAGAGCAGCAACTGCACAAAGCTTTTTTGGCACAGTTATTAAGAGCAAATCTACTGCAGTTAACATGAATAATTAAGAAACCCAGGATTAATAGGAACGGTTGGTACTTTATCGCATTATAGCTTACGGGTAGGAAACGCTCCCCATAACTTGTTCCATATTTGTAATGTATCTTAAAACTAAAGAAGAGACTTTATTTCTAATGGTAAAGACAACCTATAGGTTATGAAAATATGAAGGAGGAGGTTAGTGCCGGTCTATAGCCAGGAACAAGTCCACCATCACCTCACACAAAAGGCACGGGGAGTCTCAGCTCTGGCACCTGAGAAAATGTGGCTGTGGAGCTCTAGAAGCCACTTTTCCACCCCCGGTTTTGAATAACTGGGGGAGACTGGTTTTGAAATACTGGGAAGACCTTATAGCAGCTTTCCAGTATCTAAAGGGGGCCTAGAAGAAAGCTGGAGAAATAAATTCTTTGCTGTGAGGGTGGTGGAAGCCTGGCCCAGGTTGCCCAGAGAAGCTGTGGCTGCCCCATCCCTGGAGGGGTTCAAGGCCAGGTTGGAGGGGGCTTGGAGCAACCTGGTCTGGTGGGAGGTGTCCCTGCCCAGGGCAGGAGTTGGAACTCAATCATCTCTAAGGTCCCTTCCAACCCAAACCATTCTATGATTCTATACCTTAGTCATCTTGGGAGATATTTACATCTTCTTTAAAAAACAAGGGTGTTTAACATGCTTACATGATCTTAAATTTATTTCTTTTTACTTACCATGGCCTCGGAGATCTAAAGCCACGATCCTACACTGAATCCTGTTAATGATTGCAGACTGCAAGAAAGGACAAAGATAATGTAATTTGCAAAGTGCCACACCTTGCCTACAAAAGGATCAGCAACCTTAAGCCCTTCCTGAAACAACAGCAAAGGCTCAGAAGCTGTGACAAAAACCCCTCTACTGTCAACCAAGTGGCTGAACCTGGATTGTACGAGGTGTCACAGAAAGCAGGCAAGAATATTCTGTATAAACTATCCTTAATTAACCAGAGCTCCATCCTTTCTACCATTGTTAACGTTGTCTCTGAGGACTTTTATTTCACTGTGCATTACGTGTGTCTCCTGAGATAACAAATTCAAGCTCTGTAGCACCTCTGAAAACCAAAACGCAGCAGTGGGATGACAGACACCAAAGAAATGCCCCCCTTCCCCAAGCCCTGCACGTTACAGAATTAGTCTTGACTATACAGCAACCACAAAGATGAAGCAGCTGCTCTGCAGCTCACATTCAATTTGCTCTCAAAGAACAGAAGTTTTACAGTAAGGCTTAGATGTACAAAAATTAATTAGTCCAGAAGGGTCAGGGGGAACGAGTGAGGAACCTTTTTTGAAGTAAGGTAGGGCTGCAACACCATCATGGCTCTATTTGTCCCTGACAGCTCAATTTACTGGAAGTTCTTCCAGGCATCACAGTGATTAAATGGCATTATTTGTTGAAAGGAAGATTTTTGTGCTAAGGAATCATTGATTAGTTAAATAACAGCCCTGTAGGAGTGAGGAAATTTGTTGAGGGACTCTTCATAGAACCACCTACATAATAGGCAGAGATCTGAAAGCTGCCCAGTCCTCATAGTTTGGTTGTTGAGTTATTCAGCTCATAAATGACTGCAGCAGTCGCTCTCCCCAAACCCTCTGAATCCACAAGTTAATATTTCAGAGCCCCTACAGACACCCTGAAACCTCAATCTGCAAGGTGCTTATGCACCTAAGCAATAATTTAACTAGTCAGAGGAGCACTTTGCTGCTAAAAATCAAATTATTGTCAATAGGGAGGAAGGAAAGAGGAGCATCAAGACGATGGGAGAGAATGGGACGCTTTCCAGTGCCCTGAGTTTTATCCAAATAGGAGCACTTTGGCCAAGAAAAGTACAAACACATCATCCGGGAAGCATCCAGGCCAATATTCAAAGGAAGAAAGGAGCACATCGCTCCTGCAGGCTGTGATTTTATTCATAGGTGGTTACTCTCAATGCTTCCCAATTTAAGCTTTCTCTTGGCTTTTTTTGGGAGGGTTTTTTTTTGGGGGGGGGGCGGGGTTTAAAGTTCTGGTTCGTCCCAAAGATTTAACACTCACATTGCTTGGGACAGACTTTCATTTCAAAAGGCACAAAGGAAATAATTTTCTAGGAGCCACACAAAGCCATGAGCTAATTGTCGTGGCAGTTGTTTTTCTCTGGATGCAGTTCCAAGCGCAAGGCGTAAATCTATGCAAATCATGTATACGAGCTAACTTTGTTAATTGCTCACAGTAACAGAAAAAGCCAGGGAGTGTAAGGTGCAGCGTTGTGACTGCAATCACACCCCTAAATCCATTTCTGGTGATTTTTAAATGTAAAAATGGCGTTGGTGTTGCTACTGGAAATAGAGAGCCTGGAAAAGGTGGAAGTGACTTTAAGAAGCCCTTTCCTTAGGTTAGAAAAATGTGATTTCATTAAAGGCCTCCAATTATAAGCAGTGACCTTCAGTACAGCTGTTTAAGGCACTTGTATACCCTAACAAAACCCACTAAACTAGCCGAAAAATAACAAATATGATGCAGCCAAAGAGGAGATGCAGAGAATTCATCCGTGAGGTCGCACTTCCATGAAAGTCATCCCTCAGCATCCTTCCGTTAAGGGCACCAAGAGGGCTTGAAGAGCTCCTGGATTAAAAAGGTCCCAAATATAAAAATCACACACTGCAAGTCATTTCCTTCAAATCCTTTAAAAGTTTCCTTCCTTAACTCCCTTTATTTTTTAAAGGGAATGGATGGGGAGAGGAATTTCGGGCAGTCCCCACGCTCACTCCTGTCCTCAGTTCCGTTTCAGAGAGTTGCTTGAGCAGCGAGATCTCTCAACAAATCAAACAGGACCTCAACCATGCAAAGATAATTTCCAGAAAGAAATTCCTTGCTGTGAGGGTGGTGAGAGCCTGGCCCAGGTTGCCCCGAGAAGCTGTGGCTGCCCCATCCCTGGAGGGGTTCAAGGCCAGGCTGGATGGGGCTTGGAGCAACCTGGTGTGGTGGGAGGTGTCCCTGCCCAGGGCAGGGGGGTTGGAACTAGATGATTTTTAAGGTCCCTTCCAACCCAAACGATTCTATGATTCTCTAATATTGTTATGAGGACATAAAACTGTTGAATTTTCACTGGCAGGCATGAAGAAGCAGCCTCCTGTAAAAAATTGGATACGCCATCATGAGAAACATCTTGGTACCTCATTAAAAAACACCCAAGCCATTTGGCAGATGTAGTTTTGGTTACTGCTGGTAATTAAAACCCAGAAGATAAACCTTTGCATGTGCTTTGCCTATAGAATAAATGCACTCACGGTGAAATATTTAGAAGATTTGAGTCAGGTGAGCATGAGGAGAGAGTTGGGCAGAGAGGAACCTGATGAAATTCAACAAGGGCAGGTGTAGGGTGCTGCATCTGGGGAGGAATAACCTCATGGACCAGGAGAGGTTGGGGGGGACCTGCTGGAGAGCAGCTCTGAAGAGAAAGACCTGGGAGTCCTGGTGGACAACAGGATGCCCAGGAGCCAGCAATGGGCCCTGGTGGCCAAGAAGGCCAAAGGGCATCCTGGGGGGCATCAGAAGAGTGTGAGCAGCAGGTGGAGGTCATCCTGCCCCTCTGCTCTGCCCTGGGGAGGCCCCAGCTGGAGCACTGGGACCAGTTGTGGGCTCCCCAGTTCCAGAAGGACAGGGAACTGCTGGAGAGGGTACAGCAGAGGACTACAAAGAGGATGAGGGGCCTGGAGCATCTCTCTGCTGAGGAAAGGCTGTGGGACTTGAGTCTTTTTAGTCTGGAGAAGAGAAGACTGAGGGGGGATCTGAGCAACACCTATAAATGCTTAAAGGGTGGGTGTCAGGAGGATGGGGCCAGGCTTTTTTCAGTGGTGCCCAGGGACAGGACAAGAGGAAATGGGCACAAACTTCAACAGAAGAAGTTCCATTTCAGCATGAGGAGGAACTTCTTTCCTGTGAGGGTGGCAGAGCCTTGGCAGAGGCTGCCCAGAGAGGTGGTGGAGTCTCCTTCTCTGGAGACATTCAAACCCCACCTGGACACGTTCCCGTGGGACCTGCGCTGGGAGGTATGTATGTATGCTCTGGGTGGCCCTGCTGTGCCTGAGGAGTTGGACTGGGTGATCTCCAGAGGTTCCTTCCAACCCCGTATCATTCTGTGATTCTCTAAGGCAGTTTTCTGAACCCATTTTCCATGTTTAAGACAGCTGAATGGTTAGTTGCCTCCCACACTCAGAGGACCACATTCGCATACATACAGACTTGCACAAAGCAGCGCTTTACTTACAGTAAATACAGCCCAGGAAAGAGCAGAATGGCCTCCACCATGTAACAGCAGTAAGACGGGTCCCTCCAATCCGCTTTTGTAAATTCGAAAAGTGTATGAACAGTTAAGGACATTTCATAGAGTTGAAGTTAGTTACTTACCTGGATGTACTTTGGAGTCTGCAATACCCGAAAGTGATTTGTTTTTACTCTCGTGCACGCGAGGCGTCATTTTTCCCTCTGAGAGACAGCTACATCCAAGCATAACCTGGACGAAACCTGCTTTATTTAAGCTTCAGGAGTTGTTTTCCTGCTACCCAGGTGTCCTCCTCCCAGACCCTTTTCCCTCTGTGCACAAGGGTGAATTGAACAACTTAAGAGAAAAATCAAACCATGATCAGTGTGCACTTTGGTGCATCTCATTTTGATTTGGTTTATTTTCTTATTACTTCCAGGGAAAAATGTCAGATAAGCCAGTAAATAAGATTTTTAAGGCAATATAATTACCCTCTGGAACACACACAGCAAAGATGCTTCCCTAGGGTAGGTAAAGCCCCCTCACAGTATATATATATAGATAAAGAAAAACCAATTTAACTGATTTTAACTAAAACCTATGTCACTTAGGGAAAGGCAAAGAACTGGGAGTTGTGAGATGCGTGTTCAGTGCCCGAAACTGTGGCCAACAGATTAGACAAGGCACATCACCTCCTTTGTGCTGTTCTCTGTCTGATCCTCAAGAATATGGTTGAGTGATATATTTTTTTTTGCTTATTTCTTATTTATTTTTTGTCAGAGCTAGGTTGATGGTTGGACTAGATGATCTTTAAGGTCCCTTCCAACCTAGACAATTACTCTATGATTCTATATTGGGGTGGAAAAAAGCATTCCTCTGAATCTAACCGTGCCAGATGAGGTTACCAAAGAGGCTGCTCATCGTTTTTCTGCTGAAATCTGCAGGTTCTTTGGATCTGCTGGTTGCAAACAGTTCAGGCAGGTGCTCCCTGCGCCACTGCCATTACAATGAGCTGTGTCAGCTTGAACAATTGCATCGGCTGGGGTTTGTTCACACAAGACAATCTGAGGGGTGTTGGTGGATGAGAAGCTCAACATGAGCCACCAACGTGCGCTGGCAGCCCAGAAAGCCCCCTGCATCCTGGGCTGCATCCCCAGCAGCGTGGCCAGCAGGGCCAGGGGGGGGGGATTCTGCCCTTCTGCTCCGCTCTGGGGAGACACCCCCCCACCCAGTGCTGCCTCCAGCTCTGGGGCCTCAGCACAGGAGAGACATGGACCTGTTGGAGCGGGGCCAGAGGAGGCCCCGGAGATGCTGGGAGGGCTGGAGCCCCTCTGCTGGGAGGACGGGCTAAGAGAGTTGGGTGGGTTCAGCCTGGAGAAGAGAAGGCTCCGGGGAGACCTTGGAGCCCCTTCCAGTCCCTAAAGAACGGGGGCTCCAGGAAAGCTGGGGAGGGACTCTTCATCAGGGGGGGAAGTACGAGGGTTAATAGTTTGACACTGAAAGAGGGGAGATGGAGCTGAGATGTGGGGAAGAACGTCTTTGGTGTGAGGGTGGTGAGAGCCTGGCCCAGGTTGTCCAAAGAAGCTGTGGCTGCCCCATCCCTGGAGGGGTTCAAGGCCAGGTTGGAGGGGACTTGGAGCAACCTGGTCTGGTGGGAGGTGTCGCTGCCCAGGGCAGGGGGGTTGGAACTTGATGATCTTTAAGGTCCCTTCCAACCCAAATCACTCTATGAGTAGTGGGAGCAACACTGGTAGCATCCACATCTCCCACAGGAGATGGGCACCAGTAGATCCTGCAGTCCCAGAAGAGACAGTGTGTGCTTATAAGTCAAATTTCTTGAGGGTGCATATGACTGTGCACAGGTTTGTTTGGGTGTGTACAGGAAAAGAACCTCCTGGGATTAGTTGGAAAGGCATTTAGAAATTTTTACGTATTTATTAACATCTAAATGTTTAATGTTGAGGTTTGTTGTACTGCTGATACTGATCCTGAACCGATTGCCACTTAACTACCTGTCTTTAATAAAATCAATAAACGTCTTTGATCCTGACATGGTTTAAACTAGGGGAACTGATGAGTATTTCCCTGCAAAATATGTTGGAAACAATTTTTTAAAATTAATGATTACTAACGAAGCAATGCCAGGAACTGACCTTGCTAATACATCTTAACAGTCAGCTTAGAAGCTCTAGTTACCGATACTGATCCCTACAAAAGAAAAAATGGAAAATGAGAAGAAAGACATGAAAAAACTGAAGAAAAGCCCGGTAAACTAAACAATACACGATACCGCCCCAATCACAGAATATAAGAAAAGTTCAATCTGGAAAAAAAAGGATATATCCTTGCCAGTTTCATTTTCTACCACAACGTCCTCCATAGATTCAAAGTACTGGCTCCAAAGCACCGGTGAAAAATCACGCTTTCTTCCAGGGCTGCAAGGCAAGAAAAAAAAAAAAATCAGTAAGAAAGAGATATTTTATAAATCTTTCATTTAAATTGGCATACAAGGCATCTACACACATTGGCTAGAACAGGACGGTGTTACACAACTGTAGAGGACTGGAAGCAAACGATGAAAATACTTAAATTCCCATACTACAATTTTATGGTCAGTACGGAAATCCCCTTTTTTTCCCCCCGTAATTGTTGCTCCTATTGAGGAGATCACAAAGATGCACAGGAAAACTAGTGGAGAGACAGAGAGAAGGGTATTTTCCTCATAAAGCAATACAAAGAAGACCGAACAACAGCGATTTAGGCTACACAGACCTAAGCCATGGGAAAAGAAAAAGAACCTCCCAGTTTGCAATGACTCCACAGATCAGGCGCTTCAAAAGTCAGAGTTAAAAGTCATTAAATACCTTTGTATTTAATGGTCTTGCTCTAGCCTTAAAGCAAGCCCGATGCTGACATGACTGGGAGCACCCCAGTGCCTGGAACACGGGAAACCATCCTAAATTTACAACTCAGCCCATGAATCGTAATTTAAAAAAGAATAATACGTCCCTCTCAGAAGTCACCTTGACACCAGAGTATTGAAAAGCAGTGTGTCAGCTACTTAATGAAGGTTACCACTAATTTACCATGTACAACTCGTCATGAGATTATAACTTTCCTAGAAATCTCTAATTTTTTGGAAAAAATATCATTCAAACAGAAAGTCAACCTGTCCCAAAGGCTGGTAGAAAAACTCGTATGTAGAAGAAACTTAAAAACACTGCTGGGAGCAGAATAAATAAAACCCACCAGGTTTAAGTTAACAGCAGCACGTTTTAATTACAGCTCAAGTTCCCTGGAATTTATTGCAACCATTCAAACTTTAGCATATTTGTAAACAGATCTAGTATTTAAATACTGCGTGGAGGGCAACATCAGGACTGTGAAGGAAAAGAACAAGACCGAATTAATTCAAATTAACGCTTCCATATCCATCCTGCCTCGGTTAAGTATAAGGATCACGAGAAAAGCATCGCAATAAAGACCGATAAATACTTTTCAAGTTGCCTTCCTCCGTCTTCTTAGAGCTACAGAGGCAACTGTCTGTGATTCTGAAAATACCCTATGATAAAAACATTTCATTAGGAAGGATGCTATTATAAAAAAACATTTCCTTAGGAAGGAGTCCAGCAATGCGAGTAAAAGGTAGCCAGTCCAAAAGGCTAAAGTTATTTTAAAAAAAGGTAGGACCTTTAGGATGGGCTTTCAGGCTCCAGTTTGCTCCAGGTTTTGTATTTATTCCCAGGTCGCTGTAATTCCTTTACAAGTCATAACCTACCCATACAGAAACACTGCTTTATTGTCATCAAAACAACTCAAACAACCCAGAAAGGTACAATCTGACCAAACACATTCCAACCATTGGAGACTTCTGGATGCCCAGTTCTATCCATCACAAACGACGGAGCCCAGAAGGAAGATTTCTTTTTCTATCACATTGTTTGCCAAATAATTAATGAACGAGCACTGCACAGGCAAGAAAATCCTAATGGTGGACACCGGGGGAAGAGAAGGTGCTTTGGAGAGATCACAGAATGATCTGGGGTTAGAAGGGACCTCTGGAGATCATCTCCTCCAACCCCCTGCCAGAGCAGGTCCACCCAGAGCAGGTCCCACAGGAACATGTCCGGGGGGGGTTTGAATGTCTCCAGAGAAGGAGACTCCACCACCTCTCTGGGCAGCCTCTGCCAGGGCTCTGCCACCCTCACAGGAAAGAAGTTCCTCCTCATGTTTAGGTGGAACTTTTTATGTTCAAGTTTGTGCCCGTTTCCTCTTGTTCTGTCACTGGGCACCACTGGAAAAAGCCTGGCCCCATCCTCCTGACACCCACCCTTGAAGGATTTAGAGGTGTTGATCACATCCCCCCTCAGCCTTCTCTTCTCCAGACTAAGAAGGCCCAAGTCCTTTAGCTTTTCCTCACCAGAGAGATGCTCCAGGTCCCTAACCAAAAACTATTGTGTTAAAACCACTAAATCAAAACTATTGTGTTAAAAGAGGACTCGGTGCCATAAAAGAATTGGGCATCCCTGTGGACTGGTCTATGTCTAGGAACTACTTCTACCTGGAGAGGTTTCTTCCTTTTAGGATGAGCTGGAATCTTCCTGCCAATGCTCCACACACCCAGGGAATAATACCTCAACAGAAGCTGTAAAAATAAAACCCCTGGTTTTCCCAGTAACACATTTCCAAAACGTGAATCACGGTCGTTATTCGCCATAAGCAGCAGGACTCAGCTCCTCTTTATAATAAGGCTAATTTCCGCTGGAGTTTGTTGACAGGTAAACCACAGAGCACTGCAAAAAAAAAAATATATCACTCCTTAAATTAGCTGTTCCCGTAGTACTAATGCCAGGTCGTATCCAGCACCTCAGGGAGTGCAATTCCCCTAAATTATTGGATGAACGCAGAAGACCTGTTCTGCAGACGTCGTCTAAATTGGGACTCTCAAAGGTGCCCAGTTGACAAACCGGTTTCTTTTTGGCTTCCATCGAAAGGTGCAGCTGTGCCCTCTCTCCTTGTCTCCCCATCGCTAACAAAAGGCTCCGCAACCAGAATTTTCCTGATGACTCAGTTGATGTGAAATCTGTTTCTCCGGCTGATATTCACTCAGCGAGGCTAAAAGAGTAGTGCTTAATTTTGGCAGTGACATAATTAGGCTAGATTCGAGCCCAGCGTAGAGGATGAGTAAGAGTGCACCATTTTACCAGGCTTTTTGCACTTCAGCTCTTCTGGGGGAGGCAATCAGCACAGAATATTAAAATCAAGCATGGGCCGGCGGGGGATGAAAGACCTTCACAGAAAAAACAAAATAATAATAAATCTCCTCTGCTGAAGGAAGTTTCTCCTGAATTCTTGGCTTCCTAAAGAAATAGAAAGGAACAGACAAAGCAGCTTTTGAATTTTGTAGAAGCAAAACTCCTATTTCCCCTGATATTTCTAGACTATGAAACATAAAGCAACCACCCCCTGAAGGGTCCCAATTCATTTCTGTGGGTTTCCAGACTTCAGTATTGTTCTTGTCAAATATCAATTAAATACAATGAGATATCACACACCTACATAAACCCAGCAAAAATGAATCCCTTTTGCTGCCTCAGCTTCATCTCATTCTCTGATTAAAGAAAAAAAATATCATATTGAAACCTTAGCGTTTCAAAGAATGCTGTAGATCAGGAAGAACAGAGCGATATAATATTAAGATGATAAATCGTCATAATATTGGGAAGAACCAAGCACAGGTGTGTCCAAGTACCCAATTTTTATACTATAAAATTACTATAAGCAGGATGGGGATCTCCTGAGCTTGCGTTTTGGTCCCCAGGGGTCAGTACTGGGTCCAGTCCTCTTCAATATATTCATCAATGACCAGGATGAAAGGATGGAATGTACCCTCAGCAAGTTTGCTGATGTCACAAAACTGGGAGGGGGGTGTGACACACCAGAAGGCTGGGCCACCATATGAGACCTGGACTGGCTCGATGGAGAGTTGGGCAGAGAGGAATCTGATGAAATTCAACAAGGGCAAGTGCAGGGTGCTGCACCTGGGGAGGAATAACCCCATGGACCAGGACAGGCTGGGGGGGACCTGCTGGAGAGCAGCTCTGAGGAGAAAGACCTGGGAGTGACAACAGGATGCCCATGAGCCAGCAATGGGCCCTGGTGGCCAAGAAGGCCAAGGGCATCCTGGGGGGCATCAAGAAGAGCGTGGCCAGCAGGTGGAGGGAGGTCATCCTGCCCCTCTGCTCTGCCCTGGGGAGGCCCCAGCTGGAGCACTGGGACCAGTTCTGGGCTCCCCAGTTCCAGAAGGACAGGGAAGTGCTGGAGAGGGGACAGCAGAGGGCTACAAAGATGATGAGGGGACTAGAACCAGGGCCTTAGAACACCCTTCTCATGAGGAAAGGCTGAGGGAGTTGGGTCTTTTTAGCCTGCAGAAGAGAAGAGAAGACTGAGGGGGGATCTCATCAATGCTCATAAATAATTAAAGGATGGGTGTCAAAAGGATGGGGCCAATCTTTTTTCAGTGGTGCCCAGGGACAGGACAAGAGGGAATGGGCACAAACTTGAACACAGAAAGTTCCATCTCAACATGAGGAGGAACTTCTTTCCTGTGAGGGTGGCAGAGCCCTGGCAGAGGCTGCCCAGAGAGGTGGTGGAGTCTCCTTCTCTGGAGACATTCAAACCCCGCCTGGACACGTTCTTGTGCAACCTGCTCTGGGTGGACCTGCTCTGCCTGAGGAGTTGGACTAGATGATCTCCAGAGGTCCCTTCCAACTCTATACCATTCTGTGATTCATCCTCAGCACCGTGTTGCATTCAGTGAGGGCAGTTTCCATCAGCTCATCACATAAAATACACGTCCCTTCCAGCCAGAGCTACTTCCACAACACCTGTGACAACAGTGCCACAATTTAATTAGGCTTTGAGAAAAAAGGATTACTTCTGCTTGCTTTTAAGCCCACATTATGATACCGTTCGCCTGTTCTTCTCTAGAATATTAATGACTCTATTCACCCCTATCATATCTCCCTTGCCTGGGCCATGTGTTTTTCAAGCTGAAAGTCCTACTCTATTGATTATCTCCTTGTCTGGAAGCCATCCCAGACCTGATCACGCTCTCTCCGTACCATTTCTGGTGCTTTCTGGAGATGGAGAGAGCTGCCCACAGATTGGATGATTTCCCTTCTCCTGGTTCTTCAATAGGTAGGATGTGCAGTTAACGACAACAAATTTCATCACCCTTTTAAAATGCAGCATTTCAACGCGGTGAGGCTTTTCCCCAGCATGTTACGGCTGGTATTAGGTTTGATTGTCCTGAGTAATTCCAGGATTAAATAATTCCAATAATTGCAAATATCGTCACCCACCTGGCTACACCCCTTCCAACACAATCCATAAATCTGGCAAACAGCAGGAACTCCCTGGTAACTTCCCTTGTACTGTGAGATCAGAAAGTTTTAAGCAGGCTTCTTACTCATAAGACAAGCAGAACATGGGGAAATCCTGGAGCAAGTTGCTGATTAATCGTATCACACCAAATAAAGAGTTTTGACAAATTAATCCTCTTTTGAGAAAGCAGGATTACAGTACGGACAGCCACTATTACACGAGGCAAGGGAATGCAGTAGCCCGTTGACTAGTGAAAGGACATTAAACCTGTGTAGGAGAGGTATGAAATCGCGTGAATCATCGGTAACACAAGTTTGGGATATTTAGAATCAAAATTAATCATAACAAAACCCAAGAAATGATCTTCTCACCGTTGCACACCAATGCTACACGCCCAAATCACAACAACGTGAAGTAGCCTGAGCTGTCACTGGTGACATCTGGCTCAGGATTTGTCACAAACGACAAAACCCATGTCATAGTCTCATAGAACCATAGAACGGTTTGGGTTGGAAGGGACCTTAAAGACGATCCAGTTCCAGTCCCCCTGCCCTGTGCAGGGACATATCCCACCAGACCAGGTTGCTCCAAGCCCCCTCCAGCCTGACCTTGAACCCCTCCAGGGATGGGGCAGCCACAGCTTCTCGGGGCAACCTGGGCCAGGCTCTCACCACCCTCCCACCAAAGAAGTTCTTCCCCACATCTCATCTCCATCTCCCCTCTTTCAGGGTCAAACCCTTCCCCCTCCTCCTAGGGCTCCCCTCCCTCATCTAGAGTCCCTCCCCATCTCTCCTGGAGCCCCCTGCTTTAGGGACTGGAAGGAGCTTGAAGGTCTCCCCTTCTGTTCTCCAGGCTGAACCCCCCCAACTCTCTCAGCTTGTCCTCCCAGCAGAGGGGCTCCAGCCCTCCCAGCATCTTCACGGCCCTCCTTTGGACCCGTTCCAACAGGTCCACATTCTTCCTGTGTTGATGAGGACTCCAGAGCTGGACACATTACTCCAGGTGAGGTCTCCCCAGAGCGGAGCAGAGGGGCAGAATCCCCCCCCCCCAAGCCCTGCTGACCACGCTGCTGGGGATGCAGCTCAGGATGCGGGGGGCTTTCTGGGCTGCCAGTGCACGTTGCTGTCTCATGTTGAGCTTCTCGTCCACCAACACCCCCAGGTCCTTCTCCTCAGGTCTGCTCTCTCCTGTTTCTACCAGGGAGTGCAGATTTTTAAGCATTCAAGACTGCCAGAGGGAATATTGAGGACAACAATAACCAAAATCAGCTACCGACCCCCAAGCCACACAGCAAATGTTCATTAATCCTGCATGAGCAAGACCAAGTATAGAGGGACTCATCATTGTTCCTTTTCTGACAGATGAAGAAGAGATCTCAAAACTAATAAAGCGAAGTCACATACCCAGGCACAAGGCAAGAAAAGCCATTTACAGGACGGGACACGTGGTCCTGTGAGGCACACGGTTGCCAAAAAGCTGGTGGTTTGTCGGGTGATCGCATTCTTTGGTGAGAGCACGGTGACCCCGGTCATGGCGTGATTCTCAGGCATCTAAGAACAATCTCAACTTGGAGCACAGACCGTACTACTGCTGCACAGGGTGGTGGTGCCACCATGTCTGGAATCCTGTACCAGCAGCCGGATCAATAATTTAAGGATAGAACTTGAGAGGATTCAAAGAACAGAAGTAATTAAGACTGGGCATAGAGCAAGAAGGTTTACAGAACCCCATCAGTTAAACACAACACCAGGAGTGATGTGGGGCAGGGGGTGGAGGAGGAGTAAAGAATCATAGAATTGTCAAGGTTGGAAGGGACCTTTAAGATCATCGAGTCCAACCATCAACCCAACACTGACAACACCACCCATGCCCCTCAGCACCACGTCTGCCCAGCTTTTAAATCCCTCCAGGGATGGAGACTCCACCACTGCCCTGGGCAGCCTCTTCCAAGGTTCGACAACCCTTTCAGTGTAGAAACTAAGTTAACTTCATCTCACTTGCTCAGATTGAAGGGGATTTTTAGCTTGTTTTCTCAAACAGATGTCTTCATGAGATCAGACAACCCAGAGAACTTTGTGTCAGTCTCAAGCCTCTTTAGGTTGACCTGATGCAGTTCTTCCTCTTGGAACTGGTGGACAAACAGAAAAGGCGACCCAATGAGAGCGCTGATACATAGTCACCGTAACAGAATAAACCTCCAAGACTAGTGAAGAAGACATCTCCTTCCTTCCCAGTTCCTCCAGATTTAGCCACTCCCTGTGATCAGATCCACCTGAAAATAAAAATGGCTTTCATAGAATGGTTTTGGTTGGAAGGGGCCTTTAAAGGTCATCCAATCCAACCCCCTGCCATGGGTAGGGACATCTTCAACTAGATCAGGTTGCTCAAAGCCCCAAGGTTCAACCTGGCCTTGAACATTCCCAATGATGGAGCGTCCACAGCTGCTCTGATCTTTCCCAGATCTTTCAGCCGTCCATAATTCCTACGCAAAAGTGAGATTAGATTGTCAGCTTTCCACTTTGCTTGGGGAAAACCTGAACAGGAAATAAAAACAACAACAAAAACCCCAACAAGGGTCACAATCCAAAGACTTAGGAGTATTTTTGTATCTCCTTCCAACACCATTTCTGACAGCAGAGGTCCAACACAAGCACTACCGGTAACATTTTCATGCAAGAGGCAAGGCAGATCCATGGAGAATCTCTCAGGGATTGCAAGAGGAACCCATGAAACCACAGCCAAGCCCTTCCCTGGGAACTTGCCACTCTACTTCTTGCTGTACTGTTTGATTTAGTGGCATTAGTGAATGCTTCAAATTCGGATTATCAAGAGTTAACACCTCCAGAGAAAACGTTAGTGGTTGTGTATCATATATAAAATATCTGGGAAAAATATATACCAGGAATCCTATGTTTGCAGGGGAATTGGAGCAGAAAGGGAAGAGGAGCTGGGAATTAAAAACTATTGTCACCTCCAATACAAATATGCGCAAATTGCAATTTAAAGCAAAATATTTGCCTCCAAACAACGGTTGGGAAAACATAAGCGACCTCTGATTTAATAGTGAACCCCCAAAAAAGCAGAATAAATGTTGTAGTTTTCCACAAAAACCCGGTGAGCACAGGAAGCCGGGCAGTGGCTGATTCCAGAGTAACATTTCTCTGAAGAAAAGAATTAGTATCTTTGATTTGGTATTTTTTCTTAGAGCTTCCTTTTTTTAGCGATACATCAACACACATACAAAATTAGAAGCAAGCCCAAAAACCAGCAGCTGTGATTTTGCACCTTCCTATGCTCAAGCTGTATTTTGCTGACCAAATATTTAAACCGACACAACTAATTGCTGCTTTTTAAAGTATCCGGCGGACCAAAACAGAAACGGATCCAACATAATAACTCTTCTAGAACGATCCTTAAACTCCAAGCCAGCCAACCAGCATATTACACTGGAATCACAAAACAAATTCTGGGCACCCTCTGCAGCTCGTTTTATCCTATTGTGCGGTTTGTCCTCTGAAAATGTACTGAAAAATGTGCTGAAAATCACGTCCTGAAAATGTGCACACGCTGCAAGCGATCCCGGAGCGACAGGAGCCCACGCAGCTCAACAAACCTCTCCCCAATTTTGTAAAGGGGTTTTGTATCAGGTATTTCCCTAAAAAAGAAAAAAAATGTTGTACCAAGAATGGGGAATGATATTTAGAAATGCCCTTTTTTTTGCTGACCGACAGTCCCTGTTTAAAACTACTAACGCAATTAAAGAACATCATGTGCATCAATCAAGGTACTTAATTCTTGAACCGTATTTGAACCTGACCAAAGCAAATCAAACATAATTTATATGTAAGAACTGCTGTGGTTGACCAGCTGTATTTAAAAATTCACAATATTGACAAGGACAGTATTTTAAGTTCTGCCTTGATGATATTGAATACAGAAAATGTTTCTTCATTTGAAAAGTTTCAGGGGAAAAAAAGGATTAGCAAGGGAAAAATTAGTTGAAATGTTCATGATTGAATTACACAGATCTGATCCAATTCTAGATAATTTCAAAGACTGTAGGAGATCACATATAATTTTTCTTCACGTATTGGAAAAGAACGGGAAATTCTTATTCATTTCCAAATGCCATCCGGATCCTCAGCCCTGAATAAGATAATTTGGAAAGCAAAGTAGTGAAAAACTTCAGACAAAATAAAGACAGTGAACGCATCTGCTGTTCCAGGAGCTGCTTCCGTGCGTCTCCTTCCTTTTGCTTCATTGGCGATTTTGCAAACTCCATTATTTCATTTCCCCAAAGAACTCTTGCCCATAAAGTTTGATTTTATTTCCCTTTCAAGCGAGCAATTTCAAACACCACCTCGGAGAGGTTTGCTCCTGAAAACAAATGGACATCGAAAAATGAACGTCAAGTTCGTCTCGGTGGCGTGATTTTCATGCTCGAGTCGAAGAGAGGCACCGTCTTCTTTTAAAAATGCCTTTTGGTAACATCATTTAGTCAAACGATTCCGTCGGAGAGCACTTCAACACAGGCAGGAGAACGCCACGCTCGCAAAGGAGGGTATTGCTGGGAGAGACGGGAGGGGGCTATAATTTAGATGAATCAAAGGACCAGAAATCAATGTGATGTGCTGTGAAATACGACCAAATTCGAAGCGTACATCTTGCGCTACGGCAAAAGCCAGTCAAAACTCCGTTGCAGCAGCCATTTTAACTTTTACTTAAATATTAATAGCCGTTTTGCACGCAACGGAGGACTCGGCATCCCACCCCGTCTGCACTTTCGCATGTGTTATTACTTTGATATCCAGTGGGAAGCGTGGAAGAGGCTGCAGCTGGAAGCAAAGGTTGACAGCGAAGGAGAGGAACACTCGGCTCCGCGTGACAGTCCCACGGGCACCGCACAGCGATTCGCTTCGGCCACTTTGACTTCTCGAGAGTTGGGCAGAGAGGAACCTGATGAACTTCAACAAGGGCAGGTGTAGGGTGCTGCATCTGGGGAGGAATAACCCCATGGACCAGGAGAGGTTGGGGGGGACCTGCTGGAGAGCAGCTCTGAGGAGAAAGACCTGGGAGTCCTGGTGGACAACAGGATGCCCAGGAGCCAGCAATGGGCCCTGGTGGCCAAGAAGGCCAAGGGCATCCTGGGGGGCATCAGGAAGAATGTGACCAGCAGGTGGAGGGAGGTCATCCTGCCCCTCTGCTCTGCCCTGGGGAGGCCCCATCTGGAGCACTGGGTCCAGTTCTGGGCTCCCCAGTTCCAGAAGGACAGGGAACTGCTGGAGAGGGGACAAAGATGATGAGAGGCCTGGAGCATTTCTTGTACGAGGAGAGGCTGAGGGACTTGGGTCTTTTTAGTCTGGAGAAGAGAAGGCTGAGGGGGGATCTGATCAACACCTCTAAATCCTTAAAGGGTGGGTGTCAGGAGGATGGGGCCAGGCTTTTTCCAGTGGTGCCCAGGGACAGGACCAAAGGAAATGGGCACAAACTTGAACATAAGAAGTTCCATCTAAACATGAGGAGGAAGTTCTTTCCTGTGAGGGTGGCAGAGCCCTGGCAGAGGCTGCCCAGAGAGGTGGTGGAGTCTCCTTCTCTGGAGACATTCAAACCCCACCTGGACACGTTCCTGTGGGACCTGCTCTGGGTGGCCCTGCTCTGACAGGGGGTTGGACTGGATGATCTCCAGAGGTCCCTTCCAACCCCAGATCATTTTGTGGTGCTCGAATGAGACTCTCCAGTAAAGAGACATAAAAAAGTGATCACGCTGGAAAACAGCATAAAAGAATTTAAAAAAAAAAAAAAAAAAANACTCTTGCCCATAAAGTTTGATTTTATTTCCCTTTCAAGCGAGCAATTTCAAACACCACCTCGGAGAGGTTTGCTCCTGAAAACAAATGGACATCGAAAAATGAACGTCAAGTTCGTCTCGGTGGCGTGATTTTCATGCTCGAGTCGAAGAGAGGCACCGTCTTCTTTTAAAAATGCCTTTTGGTAACATCATTTAGTCGAACGATTCCGTCGGAGAGCACTTCAACACAGGCAGGAGAACGCCACGCTCGCAAAGGAGGGTATTGCTGGGAGAGACGGGAGGGGGCTATAATTTAGATGAATCAAAGGACCAGAAATCAATGTGATGTGCTGTGAAATACGACCAAATTCGAAGCGTACATCTTGCGCTACGGCAAAAGCCAGTCAAAACTCCGTTGCAGCAGCCATTTTAACTACTCAGTGGTTTTACTTAAATATTAATAGCCGTTTTGCACGCAACGGAGGACTCGGCATCCCACCCCGTCTGCACTTTTGCATGTGTTATTACTTTGATATCCAGTGGGAAGCGTGGAAGAGGCTGCAGCTGGAAGCAAAGGTTGACAGCGAAGGAGAGGAACACTCAGCTCCGCGTGACAGTCCCACGGGCACCGCACAGCGATTCGCTTCGGCCACTTTGACTTCTCGAGAGTTGGGCAGAGAGGAACCTGATGAACTTCAACAAGGGCAAGTGCAGGGTGCTGCATCTGGGGAGGAATAACCCCATGGACCAGGAGAGGTTGGGGGGGACCTGCTGGAGAGCAGCTCTGAGGAGAAAGACCTGGGAGTCCTGGTGGACAACAGGATGCCCAGGAGCCAGCAATGGGCCCTGGTGGCCAAGAAGGCCAATGGTCTCCTGGGGGGCATCAGGAAGAATGTGACCAGCAGGTGGAGGGAGGTCATCCTGCCCCTCTGCTCTGCCCTGGGGAGGCCCCAGCTGGAGCACTGGGACCAGTTCTGGGCTCCCCAGTTCCAGAAGGACAGGGAACTGCTGGAGAGGGGACAAAGATGATGAGAGGCCTGGAGCATTTCTTGTACGAGGAGAGGCTGAGGGACTCGGGTCTTTTTAGTCTGAAGAAGAGAAGACTGAGGGGGGATCTAATCAACACCTCTAAATCCTTAAAGGGTGGGTGTCAGGAGGATGGGGCCAGGCTTTTTCCAGTGGTGCCCAGGGACAGAACAAGAGGAAACGGGCACAAACTTGAACATAAGAAGTTCCATCTAAACATGAGGAGGAAGTTCTTTCCTGTGAGAGTGGCAGAGCCCTGGAAGAGGCTGCCCAGAGAGGTGGTGGAGTCTCCTTCTCTGGAGACATTCAAACCCCACCTGGACACGTTCCTGCTCTCGGTGGACCTGCTCTGGCAGGAGGTTGGAGGAGATGATCTCCAGAGGTCCCTTCCAACCCCAGATCATTCTGTGGTTCTCGAATGAGACTCTCCAGTAAAGAGACATAAAGAAGTGATCACGCTGGAAAACAGCATAAAAGAATTTAAAAAAAAAAAGGGGAAAAAACCATCCCAGACAAGTCAGTTTTGTCCTTTTTTCACCTATTCAAATGCAGTAGTAGGTGATATTTCTTTACAAATGAAAAATGAATTAACCTTTTAATAGCATATTACCAAAAAGATGTAAGACTTTATTTTTGGTTAAGAAGTCCTCGGTATAAATGCCAAAAGCTTTTTTGCAAAACAAATAATCTCAGAATAAGCTTGAAAACAATGTTTTGGAGCGAGCATCCCAGCCCATAACTTGCCTTTCCCGTCAAGGCTGATTGAAGCCTGAGAAATCTCAGCCCTTCAGTAAATTATTCTTCTATTTTCCTACAGTAATATCACTTGCTCCACCCTCTGTTTTTCTTATGCTCTGCTTTCAACCACAACATCCAGTCACATTAACAGGGCCCTGCCCGGTTGATAAAGAAAGAATAAAAAGGAATGCCCAACACGCTAGTCAGAGGATCGCTGCAGACGAAGCAAAGCATCAAGCCATGGAAAAATCAGCTTGTCAGCACTGTTGGATATTAAGTTTAAACTCATTTTCGTGGCCCTGCTTCCAATTTGGAAATTCAAAGTGCAGAAATAAAATAGATTTATAAACATGAGATGCTTAACACAGCAAACAAATGTTTTCCTAAGTTTATTTCTGTTCCCTGTAAAAGTCTGAATTTTAAAGGCCTATTTCAGTATAGCCCTGTATGTTTACCAGCCACATAAGTCACACACTCATTTTTCTCCGTGTAATTGATCACATTCTCTTTAGGTGACCTGACTATGGAATATTGCACTTGTTTGTATTGAACTGCATCCTGCTAAGGCTAAACTTAGCTAAATCTAAAAAAATCCAGTTCTGCTAAGATGTATGAATGAAGATATCATCTACAAATGTAAATGAAATATTCTTTCCAGTTCACAGGTGTGTGAAAGTGTTGAAGCTCCACGTCCAGTTTTGGGCACCACTGTCCAAAAATAAAAATACACCTTAAAACAATGGGAAAGCAGAGATCTTGGGGGAAGAAGAAAATGATAAAAGAATCAAATATTGAGTCTACAGACTGATCAGGTTCAGAAGCAAAGGTCTAGATGCTGCTGACGTCCAGCCACCCTTATCTCCTGTGAGTTCCATCGGCAGTCAGAGACCAGTAAATGAGACACTGGCACAAATAGGTTGACAAATTCAACTCCAAGAGGTTCTTCAGACCAACGTTGGAGCTCTCTGATGCCCCACCCCATTTCAAAAGCCACCTCACCACCTTGGACTTTGCTGTCTCCATATTCCACTTTGTCTTGTCTCCTTTTTTACACTGACAGATGACGCCGTTCTCATCTCGGACCTGCAGTGCCTCAAACAACGGGAACATCACCCGTAAAGGGATTTACTTGATGGCAGAGCAATAAACTAAAAATACATCTACAACACCGTTATGAACTATTCCCTGCTGCTCTGAAGGGGAAGGACGAGGGAATTCTTGATCCTTAACCGCAACACCACGTTTCATATCAGTGCTTTCAGAAAGTATTTGAAAAGGGAAAAAAATAAAAAAGTTTTATAGCATTATAGAACAATAGAAAACAAACTTCCCTTCATAATCATTTCCCTAACAGGAAATGTTCATAAACCCTCTGAAGATCGGCAAGACAGGAAGCATTATGTAAATTACTACATAGGATTGCTACTAACGAGCACTGCACGAACATAAATATTACCAAACTGCACAAATACCCCACAGGCGTCCATCATCAAATCCATTTAAAAATCCCTGGAAATGCTCAATTGCAATTTGTTTGTTTACCTGCGATGAGTAAGCGAAGCAACAAATATCATGGGGGTTTTGTCAGCACCTCATTAAGTCAGTAACTTAATAGCCCTTACTTTTGTCTGTTTTTCTAATAAAAATTATCATGAGGATGGAAAACACATCCCGCAGCACGGCATCGTTTTGCAAGAATACAGCCAATTAGAGGCACATGAAAAACAAATGAGCTCCTTTAGCTTACCCACTCTGAGGTCTCACAGCAGAGCACAGATCACCTTATTTCGCAGGAAATTAATTTTGGAGTTTTTATTTAACATGGAGACACCCGCCTTCAGGAAATATCTGACAGAAGTTGACAGCAGCAGCAAGACAAACTACAAACTGATTTTCATCCTGTTTAAGGCCATCTTAGCATCAACATTGGAAGTTTTTATATTTATTATTGAAGTAGGAATACTCAACTGAACAAGCAATGTGTCACAGTGTTTGTCTACAGCGCCATCGGTGCATGCACTGATGTATGGAGAGAATTAGACGGGGTGCTGACAAAGTTTACAGTGCATGAAACCAGTATAAAGTGCATTCAAAAATTACACACAATAACCACAAGGGATGAGATTCTTAGCAGGAGAAAACAAGAGGAAGAAATAAAAAACCTTATTTCTTTTAGGTGGAGAAATAAGAACTTTATTTCTTCACCTAAAGCAGAAAAAAATGTGTGTTTGGAAGGTTTTGTAAAGCATAAGGGTTTGTTTGGCTCTGAACTGAGCCAGCATAATTAAATAATATATTTAACATTAAATCTAGCCTTATATGTACCATGTAACCTTCAGCACGCTCCTGTGAAATACAACACTCCCCACAACAGAAACGGGTGAACTAGTGGTTTAGTGACTTGCTCACAACCCCACGGTTCAACCCAACCTCAGGAAACAGCCCCCAATTTCAGATAACCAGGAGATACAGAAAAGCAACCCCCTCTGATATTCACCTAAAGAGGCTTCTTTCTGATTTCCATGCCTATTTCTATACTAACAGTACAAATCAATCCTTAAATACTTTTTTGCTTAGCCTCAAAGCCATGCTATTAATCACTTCCACGAAGTGTAGCTTTAAAATAATCGATATTAAAAGAAATAATGATTTGTCAGTATTAGTTCATATACTAACTACATCTATCCAAATATAATATAAATAATAAGATGCGAAATAAATGTTTTAAAACTGTGCTTTAAAGTAGAGGGGAAATAGTCCTCTCCCATCCATAAATACCTAAACAGTTTATTTCAGCCACAGCAGAGTAGCTGTCTTTTTCTTTTTTATTTTTTTTTTGTTGTTATCTGATTTCATGCATCAAGGCAAAGGAGATTTCCTGTAGGAATCATAGGATATTTTTATCCTCCAAATAGAGCACTTCGTACCGTGCAGGAATCGTGCAGCGCACACCTGGACCTCGCAGAGGCTGGCGTTCCTCCAGAGCATCAACCCCTGGTCTTTGTCACAACCCAGACCTCAGATTTTGCACTTCAACAATCAGCTACGTACAAAAAGTCCTACAGTCCTGAAAACGCCTGTTCTCTAGATTTAGTAAAATCTCCGTCGTTCTGCCATTCTGCTTAAATTTACACTTTTGCCCAGGGCTGCTGAAGTGTTCTGTTCAGCATCCTGAGCCCAAATCCCCGTGACTATTGCCAGCTGCCTTTGCTTTTCTCTGCAGTTAGAACTTCCCTCCCCACAATCCAGCCATAACCCTGCCGCAAGATCATCTTGTTCCCCTTTTACCATAACAAGATACCTGCTTGGAAGAGATACTTCTCCCTCACGCTTTTGGAGATGAAATTACTAAATTCCCTTCAAAGCCATCCCATTCACAACCCATTTTCTCCCTCTGACTCATCGCTAAACAATAAAGCTTTTGCAAAGGTTGTTCTTGTCCAGCGAGTCCTTTTTAGTTGCCATCCACACAGCTTAGACACTGGTCAATCTTCTCTCACAGTTTCCAAAACATGTTCTCACTCCTGCTTAAAAGATTTTTGCGTTTGTACCAGACTATCCCAGATTTTCCATCACCTGAAGCAGGGGCTTAAGTCACTTGGCAGAGCTCACTTGCTGTACATGTTCACCTAAGCTTCTGCTGCTGAGAAATAACATTTAAATATACCTCTCTCTCCCAGCCACGCTTTTACCGACATTGAGGTGCCACCTAGATAAATCACGAGGTGTTAGACCCTCCCTTCAAACACAGATGGCAAGAGGACTCGGAGAAAAGGGCTGCTGAAGAGCAATCCCAGCACCAGCCACCTTCTCCTGACACTGAGGATACTCTTCGTACAGTATCTCTCCCTCCTTGCCAGGGAGAGGTGGATGGAGAAGACCAGTCCGGATGCTGCTCTCCTGGGGCACTGGTGAACAGGCAGGGCCAGCCCCAAGGACTGGATGGCCTCTCGCATCATGTCACCATCCAGAGAGAGCCACCACACTGCCAGCCACCTCCTTTGGGCTGCCACCTCCTCACCCTAAACATCCCCCCCTCCCCAGCAAATAGCACCCGCTTTTCTCCCTTTCCCTGCCAACTCTCCCAGGAACAAACACACACCCTGAAGTTCCCTCTCCCACCCACCCCCCGCAAATACCCCAGTAGGAAACACCCCAGCCCCT
>QJSC01001188.1:0-46798 GCA_003697955.1 Calidris pygmaea | reverse complement strand
GACACACCGCGAAACCACCACCACCACCCCTCTACCCAAAACCGGCCCCGCCGACTGCCTCGACCGCCGCCAACCCTCGCTCCACCGGAAGCGGCCTCCCCTCACAGCGCCGCCGCGCGGCACCACGGGAACCGCAGCCCGTGGCCGCCAGGGGCATCCGTAGCGCGCCCGCGGGTGGGGGGGGCTTCTGGGAAATGTAGTCCGCCTCTCAGTGGGGCGCTACGGGGCCGCGGTGCATGACGGGAGTTGTAGTCCCGGCGAGCGCCGCTCCCGCCCAGGCGGCGGTTGCCGGGCGGCGGCGCGGCTTGAGGAGAGGCGGGAATGGGGCAGAGGAGGCCGCGGCCGCCCGCCCCGGCGGCGGGGGGCTCCCGGCGGAAGGGAGGTGGGTCGCTCCCTGGAGGGAAGGAGGGGTCGTGGGGTGGGATGAGGGGACGGTTGGGAGCGCGGCCCAGCCCGGTGGCCCGTGTGGGGCCGGGTGGCGCCGCGCCGCTGACACCCCTCGGTCCCCTCATCCCCTCAGGTACCGGCGATGTCCCCGCGTCCACCAGCCTGCCGCCGCTCGTGGAGGGCCCTCTGCGCTGCTTCCTTCGCTGCACCGTCTCCCGAGTCCTATGGACGGCCACCAAACCGCCCGCCGTCCTCGTCCGCCTGAGGTGGTGGGGAGAGACCTCCGACGGTACCGTCTTCCAGCCCGCCGGGCGGCCGGGACAACCGGCGGGGACAACCACCGCCCGCTACCCTGTCCGCTGTGGACCAAGGCAGTTTGCTGCCTACCTGACAGGTAGAGCCCCTTCTTCCTGCTCGGGCCAGAGTTGTGGGGAGACCTGCAAAAGCCAAGGAGTTATTTACCTGCCAAGTAACCCCAGTCCTGTTTTTACTTACGGCTTTTTAGGTCATTTTTCTGATTCGGGAGGCTTTTGATCTCAGCCTGGAATTGCTGGCGTCAGTCTCTAGTAGTCAGGTTTAACATTCAGGTCTGCAAACTATTGAAGTCTCCTGTAGTCCCCCATAGAGTCAAGCTCAGATGATTTTTAGTATTATACATATCATATTGAAGAGGCATTTCAGTGTTCTAAAGGTATGAAGAATAAAAAAAATACTCAGATGAGCTTGTAACGTTATTAAGGTACTTAATTTGGTGATGGTTCTGTGGGAAGTTGATGCAAACCTGATGTCTAAAGTCTGTCCATAAAACCCGTGCCTGCTGTTGCTACTTATAGAGTAATAGAATTGTTCAGATTGGAAGGGACCTTAAAGATCATCCAGTTCCACCCTTGCCCTGGGCAGGGACGCCTCCCACCAGACCAGGTTGCTCCAAGCTCCATCCAACCTGGCCTTGAACCCCTCCAGGGATGGGGCAGCCACAGCTTCTCGGGGCAACCTGGGCCAGGGTCTCACATCCCTCATCATAAAACATTTCTTCCTCATATACAATCTAAATCTCCCCTCTTCCAGTTTAAAACCATTATCCCTCGTCTTATCATGAGTAGTCCTTTTGTAGTAGACTGGATATCTTGAACTTTTTAAGCTTAATTTATTATCAGTGTAACATTTCTTTACCTGCTGCCTTATATTATCATAATTTCATGATACACCGTTATGTTAACCTCCAGCATCTCTATCCTTTGAACAAAAACTTTGAAATTGTATTTAATTGTGACTGTCTTGTGTGAGACTGAAATGAAGCTGTTCCTAATTTTTGCAGACATGTCTGTGCTTGTCCTGGAGGTAATGACCAAACTTGACCATCTTCCAATTGGCAGAGTGCAAATCACCGGACTGTCCCAGCTCTCTCCCAGCCATCCCATCAATGGCTTTTTCACCATAGTTTCACCAAAATCTGAGAAACTAGGAGAGCTGCAGGTAGTCCTTACATCTTTTCTTTTTCTTTATTATAAATTGTATTGCTTTGAAAGCTAGATTCATAGAATGGTTAGAGTTGTAATGGACCTTAAAGACCATCTTATTCCACCCCTCGGCCTTGGGCAGGGACACCTCCCACCACACCAGGTTGCTCCAAGCCCCCTCCAACCTGGCCTTGAACCCCTCCAGGGATGGGGCAGCCACAGCTTCTCCACGAAGCCTGGGCCAGGCTCTCACCACCCTCACACCAAAGAAGTTCTTCCCCACATCTCAGCTCCATCTCCCCTCTTTCAGGGTCAAAACCTTCCCCCTCCTCCTTAGGCTCCCCTCCCTCATCAAGAGTTCCTCCCCAGCTTTCCTGGAGCCCCTTGAGGGACTGGAAGGGGCTCTGAGGTCTCCCCAGAGTCTTCTCTTCTCCAGGCTGAACCCCCCCCAACTCTCTCAGCCTGTCCTCCCAGCAGAGGGGCTCCAGCCCTCCCAGCATCTCCGGGGCCTCCTCTGGCCCTGCTCCAACAGGTCCATGTCTCTCCTTTGCTGAGAGCTCCAGACTTACTGGTAGGATCACCAGGAACATGCTGTGCTGTGCACACTGCAGACCTGCTCTCCGTCCAAGGCGTTTTGAACTAAGACAGCAAATGAAAAATAAATACCGATGGTGTAGACTCTTATTTAGAAGGATGTGTGGCGTTGGTAGTTCAGCTTGATAAAGAGAATTTGTAATCTCTCTGCTGAGAGTGAGTTTTAACAGTGAATTTGAAAAGGGATGCTCAATTCTAACACTTCTCCAGAGCTTCAGTGGGCTGAAATTGTAGAAGATTTTGAAATCCAGGGTTAAGAAGGTCATGTTCTGTTTTGCAGCCCCGGCTCTGCACAATTTATGCTGAAAGAGAGTTGCCTGTGATTTGAAAACACAGAATGTGAAATAAGTAGTTGTAAATATATCAGAGTTCTACACTGTTACAAAACTGTATGGTGTAACTGTTACTTTGTATAGAAAAGTTTTCCGTAGCCTGAAATGCAAAAATTGAATAGAGTTTGTGTTGCGCTTAATTAAGACAAGAACGAAGTATTATTTTCACGTTCTGTCTTTCAGGTCTCCCTAGTTCTAGAACCTCTGCCCGCGCTGTACGACACCAGCAGCTCTCTCCCAACCCCAGATGCGAGTCTGGACATGGCTCCTGCTCAGGGAAGCAGCAAACCCCAATTTCTTGCTCCATCCCAGCAGCCCAGGCAAACACGGGTGATGATTGCGGACCAAGAACCTGTTAACAAGAGCAGAGCCCCAACTCCCAGGTATCTTTTCTTTCCCATGACAAAATTCTCATTTCTTTGGCTGTTCACACACTTTTTTTTTTTTTTAAGCAATGACTTTTCAATTGTGAGTTATGGAATACTTGGTCTTTTTGAATTTGTGTTTGACATGAAATCCGGAACATTCAGCATTTCAGACCTTACAGGGACAGTTTCTCATCTGCTATAAATTCCCATCCTCTGTTGATTTAATTCAAGCCATTCTAATTTCCCCAAGAGGTGCTACAAGTCTTTTATTTACAGCTTGAGTTGGGTCCCTCTGATGGTGTTAGTGGATGATGAGTCGTCTTTAAAATGACAAGTCACGTTTCTTTTGGAGCATGTAGTGAGGGGGAGCAGCTGCAGCACTAGGGAGAATTTATCACAGAAGCATAGAATTGTCCAGGTTGGAAGGGACCTTTAAGATCATTTAGTTCAACCATCAACCTAACTCTGATAAATAAAAAAAACCAAAAAACCACATCACTAAACCGTGTCTCTAAGCACGATGTCAACTTGTGTTTTGAATCCCTCCAGGGATGGTGGCTCAACCACTGCCCTGGGCAGCCCATTCCAAGGCTTGATAACCTTTTCAGTGTAAACATTTTTCCTAATCTCCAATCTAAACCTCCCCTGGTGCAACTTGAGGCCATTTCCTCTTGTCCCATGGCCTGTTCCTTGGGAGAAGAAACAAACCCACCCTGACTACACCCTCCTTTCAGAGAGAGTGAGAAGGTCTTCCCTCAGCCTCCTTTTCTCCATGCTGAACCCCCCCAGCTCCCTCAGCCCCTCCTCACCAGACTTGTGCTCCAGACCCCTCACCAGCTCCGTTGCCCTTCTCTGGACACGCTCCAGTCCCTCAAGGTCTTTTTTGTGGTGAGGGGCCCAAAACTGGACCCAGCCCTTGAGGTGGGGCCTCCCCAGTGCCCAGTCCAGGGTGGCCATCACCTTCCCAGTCCTACTCACCACACTGTTCCTGGTACAGGCCACGATGCTGGTGGCCTTCTTGGCCACCTGGGCACACTGCTGGCTCATGTTCAGCCCACAGTTGACCAACACCCCCAGATCCTTTTCTGCCAGGCAGCTCCAGCCACTCTGCCCCCATGGGGTTGGTGGGACCAAATTACAGAGATTATAGACCTGATTATAGAAATTTGAATCCCTTTATGGATCCGCTTTAGCTGTTACTGAAGTAATGTTTCATTTTTCAACAGAGGAAAAGACCATTTGCTCTTCCAAGAGAACTCTGAAAACACAAAGGACGCTTTTGCTACTTCTCGTCACCCTCAGATTTTACCAGATGAACAATCGAAAGCGAATCCTTCCAAACGGCAAGTGTCGTTTCCCACCGGCGCTGAGCCCGAAGCCTCTGCTGGAACAGGCACGCGGGTGCTCTCTTTGCATAACCCAGCTACAAAAGACTTGCTTTCAGGTTTGTATACAACTGGCATCATTATTTTTGTTTTGGATTTCACAATAAATAGTTGTTGATAATATTTCAGGGGCCTATCTAGAGATAAAGACTTAAGGAAAAGTGGTACTTTGCTCGCTCTCACTGCATTATTTCAATCAGAAAATGGTAATAAAAGGGTCTTTACTTAAAAAGTACTGATTTAGTCTTGTTGGAAGGTGGCTTGAGCACCCTGATGAGGGAGAACGTGCTGCCCTAGCCCTGGGGGAGGATCTGACCAATGCTTGTAAATACTTAAAGGGCAGGTGGCAAGAGGATGGGGCCAGTCTTTTTTTCAGTGGTGCCCAGGGACAGGACAAGAGGAAATGGGCACAAACTTGAACAGAAGAAGTTCCACCTAAACATGAGGTGGAACTTCTTTGCTGTGAGGGTGGCAGAGCCCTGGCAGAGGCTGCCCAGAGAGGTGGTGGAGTCTCCTTCTCTGGAGACCTTCAAACTCCACCTGGACACGTTCCTGTGGGACCTGCTCTGGGTCCCTGCAGGTCAGGGGTTTGGACTGGATGATCTCCAGAGGTCCCTTCCAACCCATGTGATTCTGTGATTCTGTGATTTGGAGGGATAAATCAAAAGGAAGGTCAGCTTCACAGACTCTTTAATCATTGACACGTCTTTCGAGCCAGCCATCAAAGGTGCCACTCGTGTTCAAACAGTTCTTGGGCGGATTTTTATGTTGTTGGTATTTCCAGATGGAAAATTATTTGTTTTCCATCACCTCCGGTTCGCAACCCTTCTAGATCGCAGACCGCCTGGCGTGGATTCAAATCAGCATCAAAGTAGGGCACATTTCCATACATGTTGTCTTTTGAGTTATTTCTTTTATATTTACAGAGAAGACCCAAAATTAGACTCCTGTGGAGACACCCTAAGGTGACAGACTGCTCTTCCATAAATTAATCTTACTGCTGTATCTTAATAGTGCCTGAATCTGTGTGTGCAGATGAGTTACTTGTACAGCTCTGGGCAGGAGTACGTCAGGTTGTCTTTGTAACAGCAGAAAAGAGAAGTTTCTTGATTGTAACTGGCACATTTCTTGTGTTTACATGCCACTTTGAAATTGCGTTTGAATTGCTGACTTCGAATCCTTCTGCTTATTTCTCAGCTCTTTTGGATCAAGGCAATAAACTCCGTGATGCCATGGTTGTTTCTGCGCTGAAATCTAGCCCGGACATGGAGATTGAACTGAACGAAGTGTCTCCTTTTATACAGAGAGATGATTTCAAAGCAACAGGAAAGTAAGCTTGGAAAAGCTTGGCGGGGGGGAGAGTGAGATTTAAGTTCTAAACCAGAAGTTTTGAGGCTTTATCAGGACAACTTTAAATATTGAGATCCATGTGATGTTTTTTGGGAATTCTCATTCAAATTCTCATTGGGAATTCTCATTCAACTCATTCAAAGTTTTGAGGCGTTTAAATACTTAGACCCATCTGATGTTTTTTGGGATTCTCATTCAAATGGAAAATTACTTTCTACTCGTGAATAAAAGCCTACATTTTGTGAATTGATTTTAATCGTCATGTAATAAGCCTTGATTTAAGTCATTGTTTTGAAGTTCGTTTCTCAGTATATTTGTATTTACTACAGAGTTATTTGATGAGGAAATACTAAATATTGATAAGGAATAAGAGTAATGTAAAGAACATAGCAAATTAAATGATACCTCATCACAGAGAACAGGTTTTCTAAGAAATGTACGTAATTAGGGACAAAAATTGAGTACTTTTGCATATTCTAGTTTGCATCTCTTGGTGCCAAAATACCCGTGAAAATTTGCACCTGTAACTGTGTTCTCAGAATTAATAATCTTTATCTTCTTCTAACTTTTTTAGCAGATTAGGGGAAAAAAGTGTGCCTTTTCAACTTCTAACTCCCCCTTTGTTTAGTACTAGGCTTAGAAAATGGTCTCAATTCAGTGACATAGAAATTTCAAAGAATTAAGACGAATGCATGTTTTTTACAGGAGAAACTTCAATTCCTTATTTTTAGGAAAATATGAATATTGCCTTGAACCAGAAAATAATGTCATTGTCTTTGTCAGTCAGTGACGCTGTTGCAAACACAACTTAAATTATTTCTACTGAAATTGTTCCAATTTGTTTAAAAGTAGATGATTTTTGGACTTTCCAGGAAAAAATGATAGAACATAATTTATAAACATCTTGCTTGTCTTTCTCTTCTTGTTCCCAGCAGCTGTGCTTAAACTGCAAGATTAAGGCCAATCTTTATGGTTGGACTCGGTGATGTTAAAGGTCTTTTCCAACCTAAATGTTTCTGTTTCTCTGATATATTGCAAAGTGGAAGATTTTGGATGGGACTTGCAGCAGACCGTGGGGTTACAGGGAGTTTTTGTGTATCTAGAAATTAAGTTACAAACTGGAGAAGGCCATACATCACATTTGATTTTTATCCTTGGGGGATTAATCTTGAATGTACCTTAATATCTTTTTATTTTTCCTTTTCCTGCTCTCTGTGCTGCAATCGCTGTTATCCAGGAGCCCAAAAGGCTTGAATTCAAATTATGTGCCCTCTCCTGGAGATCTCCATCTCTTCCCATCTGAAGTTTCAGGTCAGCAACTTGACTTAAACTCAGAGGAGAGAGCAATACAGTTACTGTTGGGCAGGTGAGTGTGATGCGCTGCAAAATTGTCCTTATTTGACTAATTTATACTGAAAAATGTCTCTTGGCTCTTCAAGTTCTGCACATTTTTGGAAGTGTAAGCACAAGTCTGGAGCACAAGTCTGGTGAGGAGCAGCTGAGGGAGCTGGGGGGGTTCAGCCTGGAGAAAAGGAGGCTGAGGGGAGACCTTCTTGCTCCCTCCAACTCCTTGAAAGGAGGGTGTAGCCAGGGAGGGTTGGTCTCTTCTCCCAAGGAACAGGCCATGGGACAAGAGGAAATATCCTCAAGTTGTACCAAGGAGGGTTTTGGATGGATATTTGGAAAAATTTCTTCCTGGAAAGGGTTGTGAAGCCTTGGCAGAGGCTGCCCAGGACTGTGGTGGAGTCTCCATTCCTGGAGGGATTTAAAAGCCAGGCAGATGTGGTGCTGAAGGACATGGGTCAGTGGTGGGTTTGTCAGTGTTGGGTTGATGGTTGGACGAGATGATCTTAAAGGTCCCTTCCAACCTCGACCATTCTATGATTCTATGATCTGCTTGAGCCCAGTGCTGCGTAAGCACTCTTTGGCTGTATCCAGAGCCAATATAGCACAAATCCAGTATAGAACAGACAATACTGTCAAAATTCATAAGACGTTGACTGCAGAACTTCCAACACGAAGTTACGTTTCTTTCTCTTGTGTCCGCAGTGCTGATTTATCTCCTGTGCATTTCTGGGATCGGACAGGTTCCCTTTTGGATTCTCTCTCTCTCGGGAGCGAGGTGTACGACAGCGAACTCAACGATCCCCATTACGACCAGAGTCTGCTCGAGAGCCTTTTTTACACAGCTCCTGTAAGTGGAGAGCAAAAGAAAGGTGCTAAATATGTAGTTCCTAAGGTGAAGAAAATCAGAAGGTTTCAGTATTAGTAAGGCTTAATAAGCATTAAGTATCATACAGAAGCTTGTGAGAACATTGCTTAAAATTAATCCTATTAAAAGAATACTATTAAGACTACAAAGTCAAGCTGCAAGTTTGGAAATTACTAGGATTGAGGCTGTCCATGAAAACTTTTTTTTAAACTTCTGAAAAATTTGAATACAATTTTAATTGATTTAATTATGCAATCCACAAGTTGTTTTTTTCTTTGTCAAAACCATTGTGTATCTTGCCAGACAATGATAATTAACTTCTTATTTTATGTGCGTTATTTCCATTGCAGAAATCTGATTCCAGTTTGAGTGATTTCCTCAGTGATGATGATGTTAACAGCTCCAAAAAAATAACCAAGGTAGAAACTCTCAAGAAAGCTGACCCGGTGAATCCACAGAAGGATTCTAACGCCTTTGATCAGGATCTGAAGGTGACAGAAATTAAAGCCAGGTAAATAGTTACATTAGTGACTTGTTTTGCAGCATCTTGAACATTGTAAGGTAGTACTAAGTTTGCAGTAAGTTTCCAGACAACATCAAGTTATGTGGGAGTCTTGATCTGCTGGAGGGGAGGAAGGCTCTGCAGAGGGATCTGGACAGGCTGGATGGATGGGCCAAGGCCAATGGGATGAGGTTCACCAAGGCCAAGTGCCGGGTCCTGCCCTTGGGTCACACCAACCCCCTGCAGCACTACAAGCTGGAGCTGCCTGGCAGAAAAGGACCTGGGTGTGTTGGTCAACTGTGAGCTGAACACGAGCCAGCAGTGTGCCCAGGTGGCCAAGAAGGCCACCAGCATCCTGGCCTGTGTCAGGAACAGTGTGGTGAGTAGGACTCAGGAGGTGATTGTCCCCCTGGACTGGGCACTGTTATGGAGACCACCAAATTTGTTGTAAAAAGTACATTTAAAAATGAACATTTTCATGAATGATCACAGAATGATCTGGGGTTGGAAGGGACCTCTGGAGATCATCCAGTCCAACCCCCTGCCAGAGCAGGGCCACCCAGAGCAGGTCCCACAGGAACGTGTCCAGGTGGGGTTTGAATGTCTCCAGAGAAGGAGACTCCACCACCTCTCTGGGCAGCCTCTGCCAGGGCTCTGCCACCCTCACAGGAAAGAAGTTCCTCCTCATGTTGAGACGGAATTTCCCGTGTTCCAGTTTGTGCCCATTCCCTCTTGTCCTGTCCCTGGGCACCACTGGAAAAAGCCTGGCCCCATCCTCCTGACACCCACCCTTTAAGGATTTGGAGGTGTTGATCAGATCCCCCCTCAGTCTTCTCTTCTCCAATCTAAAAAGACTCAAGTCCCTCAGCCTTTCCTTGTAAGAGGAAATATGTAAGAGGAATAATATGTAATATAAGTATATGTATTATAATACATAATATATGTAATATAAATGGATGTAATATGAAATTAAGTAATATGCCACCAACTATGATTTTCCCTTCATGGGGTCATGTTAAGAATGTTTGTGTAGTCCTGATTCTCAGTTTTATTTCCCCTGTTAGGCCACTTGCTTCTCCAGAAGTTGACAGAGAAGCAGGTCGTGTCACATCCCTGAGCGCAGACAGGTTGGCGCTGCTGCAGCGAATCCACCTGGCCAGAGTCATCGTGGAAAGCTTGAAAATCCCTCTGGAGAGCATCCAGATGACCCCAAGGAAGAAAGGTTTAACGGGGAAGCCTCCAAGGCCTGCACCAGTTAATAAATGGTAAGAGGGGATTGTTTCTCACCGGCTTCTTGTGCCTTCAAGGTAGATTTCTCTGAGGTCAGTTGTGCTGTCCAGAAACTCCAGGTTTCTTAGGTCTTCCTGTTTCTCTGCTCCTCGCAGGAAATTGTTTACTGTAGACTCCTGAGAGTTAGAGATGTGAATAATTTTTTGAGGAAGTATAAATGTGCTTCAATACACTGAAAACAAGAGGTTTGTGGGGGTTTTTTTTAAAGAAAATCTGACATATACGTAATCTTTTGAAGGAATTACTAACATAGGTAGTTCAATTATTCTAAAAAAAATAGAGTAACAATAAATTGTGAATAAGAAATTTGCCTGCTATGTTGAATTCCATTATGTACATTAGATTTCTGATGGATTGTGACCATCCATTCGCTTTTTTATTGGTAGCACCTTCTTTGTGGAGTACCACTTTCCCGTGGGAGCCTCCAAGGATGAAAAAGGACAGGTCTCCATAACAACAGAAGTCGTTCGAGTAGCCTCAAGTAAAATCACAGATGATGGTAAGAGCATTATTTCCCCCACCCTTGTATTTAGTATTGTTGATTCCTTCATCTCTTAGAAATTATTTAGTAGCATTTCCTATGTGTTTTCTTATCTGCCTGAAAAACACAGTATGATTAGTGGCACCTCTGCCGGCAGAGTTGCTGCGCTGCAGGTACTGGAATGGTCCTCTCAAGGAGGAGGAAGCCAAGGGATTTTTAATTTTTTTTTTGACTTCCAAAAAGTATTCATATGGGGATTTTCAGATTTCTTTTCCTGGGGACGTAAGAGCAGGTCAGTAAACTCTTTCCTTCATTTCAACGTAAACCCAGTATCCTTTCTGCAATAGTATGAGGGTGATAAAGCAATTTTAGAAATATCAGAGATATATCTCAAATAAATCATTTTTTCAGGTGCTCGAGTATGTCACGTAACATACGCAAGAGCTCAGAGAGTCTGAGGATCCACGACACCTGGAGTCCTGTGCTCAAATCAGTAGAAATTAATCTTTTTACTGAGAGTCACCAGTGTTTGTATCCCTGAGAACAATTTATGTTGTGTTTCTCTCCTCAGTGGGCAGGGAATGCTGTATGAGCAAGATGCTCTCTGCCCAGTCTTCCCAGAAACTGCAATTCTGGGGTGACTTTCAAATGCCTCTCCCGTATGGTCTTTCTTTTCACCCATCTTTCTGGGTGGCACTTGAGAGATCTAGGAGTTCTCTTGTATATTCTCTGTTCACGTCTTGAGAAAACATCTCATTCTTCAGAACCTGGGCTCTTTGCAATCCAAAAATACTACAGGCTCCTGCACTTTGTCTTGTGTAATTACAGTCATAGAGTCACAGAATGGTTTGGGTTGGAAGGGACCTTAAAGACCATCTAGTCCAACCCTCCTGTCATGGCCAGGGACACCTCCCACCAGAGCAGGTTGCTCCAAGCCCCCTCCAACCTGGCCTTGAACCCCTCCAGGGATGGGGCAGCCACAGCTTCTCGGGGCAACCTGGGCCAGGCTCTCACCACCCTCACACCAAAGAATTTCTTTCTAATGTCTAATCTAAATCTTCCCTCTTTCAATTTAAGACCATTACCCCTCATCCCTCCCCATCTCTCCTGTAGGCCCCCTTCAGGTACTGGAAGGTCGGTACTTTGGAACTTAGAAAAATAGATAGGGCTGAAAATAATCGGAAGAAGCCATCAAGTCAATCCTCTGAACCGTTATCTTTCCTGAGAGCTGTTTATCTCATTAATCAAAGGTGCCCAGTTGGAAAAATTCCACAGCCGTCCCAGGCAAGCTGTAGAATTGCTGCGCTTCCTCTTTGAAAACTTTCCTTATGTCTAACCTGAGTTTTTCTCATCACAAGAATACTTTATCCATTTTGAACACACCAAACTTAATACTTCAACGCTGTTGTACTCCTTATTCTTCTTTACACCACTTTATTCATAATCTTTTCTTGCAGATAATACTTTTCTCCTCAACTTGCAGTTATTCTTGCAGCTCAGCTTTGACTCTCGCAAGATTTATCCTGAAATATGTTGCTCTAAATGAGACAGGGATCTTCCACTGAAGGAGGGAAAGTCTTACTGAGTGCTAAGATCAACTTGGTATCAACTGCAGCCCTTAGATGCTGCTATAATATTAATTTTGTGGTGCTTCTCTGCTATTTTCTGGCCTTGGAAAATGAAGAAGGGTTTACTTTGGGCTGGATGTTAATAAGTAATGCAAAATTAAACGAGTGTGTGTGTAACAGAGCAATCTCCAGGGGAAAGTTGATTTAGATTCAGTTAATTTTGAATAATTGTTGCTCCTGCGAGCAATTAAAGTAAAGGTAAATGAGCTGCAGAGTTGTAACATAAATTAATAGGTTGAAACCTCGGGAAGATTCTTGTTGAGGGTTCCAACGACATCCTTTTCCCCTTCAGCTCCCAACCTTGCTTGGTCTCTTGATTCTGGCAGATGTGGAATCACTCTCTGTGTGTTTGTCCCTGCTTCTCCAAAGTGCCATCACTTTGCCCTCGTACCTTCTGAGCTTCATGTGTCTACTCGCCCCTCGTCTTCTCTGCAGAGACTCAAGTTTTCTCTGCTCCTGATCACGTTCAAAAGACAAATTAGCTCCGAGTCTGATTAAGAGCTCACAAGTCTCTGTCTTCCTTGCAGTGGTGACATTTCAGCAGCGGTTTGTGTTCCCTCTCCGTTTCAGTGGGACGATGATAGAGCACTGGTGGAGCTCAGACCTTGCTTTTAAAATCTACATGAGAAAAAGCACACAGAAAAAGGTACTTATTAAAGGTTGTTTATATTTTGTGCGTTGAAAAGCAAGGAGATTCTTTGCACTTCTGTTTCCTCCAAAGGCTTACGCAGAAAGTAATGGCTTCTCTAAGTCTTCTGCGATGCTTCATTGCAGTCGCTGCCACCTCAACCATCAGAAGCCAAATAAAGTAACGTGGTTTGACTGAGCCACCTCTTAATCGACCGTTGCCAGATATCCTGAAGGGAAACGAAATTATTTGCAGATCCTATAAATTGAACTAACTGCCATTCAATCTTGTCACCCAATAAATGATTTTCTGAGTTCAAGACTGACAGGCGGGGAAAAAAAATGGTCCTTCCCTCATCTTTAAAACCCATCTCTTGCCGCTTGAGCATATTGGATCAATTACAAGTCTTTTAGAAGAAAGCAGCTCGTTTAACAATACAAAATGAGTTAATGTGGATGCAGTCGATAGCACGACTCTGCCCAGGGTGAGGGGAATAACATGGGGTGTGAGAAACTGGTGTAACTTGTGCATTTGGGAGGGGGGAAAAGGTATCTTCTCTAAAAATATTTGCATAATCATCTGCATGTGACAGAGACAGTGAGAGGTGTCAAGTCAGCTCCTGTTTTGCTTTAATCAACACCAAGGGTATCTGCCCATCTGTTCTAATAGGAGCTTTTCTTTTCATGGGTGAATAAATTACATCTTTAAATATGGCAATTTTTGCTCGGTTACTAGGATTTGGGATGTTCATTTTTGCATTAACCTGGAACTGTTTGCTGTAGGTACCGGGAGAGTTTTCCTGGTTGTTGTCCGAGTGATACGTGAAATAGGAATTAAGGGAAACTGTCCTTCAAATCCTTCTTGGTAAAAATAGTGGTAGAGGAGTGGGGAGGGTAGAGGAGGAACCACAGCTTCGCAGGAGGTTTTAGTTTCCCTACAGACCCTTAGTTCTTTAAAGCTGACGGAAATCTTGCAAAATGGATTCTTTTTCTGCCCTCAGCCGGTGGCCATTGGCTCAGCAGCCCTTCAGCTACTCAAGGTTATTCAGTCGGAGCTGCTGTCTCTCAGCTGTGAAATACCTGTGGAAAAAGAGGGAGGTCAGCCACAAGTTGGCCCACTAAAGGTATGTCTTTTACCACATAGAGTTTAACAACCTGTTGTTACCAATTTGGGCTGGATGTTCTCTCTTTTTTATTTTTTTTTCATTTTTCTTCCTCTTTCATTTCTTTCTTTGTCGTAATTCACCAGGTCTCAGATATGAAGGTTCGTAAGACCAATACAAGATAAGACAAACCTAGTTTTTCCCTTAGGGTTTCTGAGAAATCTTTTGAACCTCCTCCAAGTCTAAGGATATTGTTGTGTGACATTCCCCTGGGTCGATAAATCAGGACTTGGATACAGAAACCACTCTACAGGCAGATTTTGAGTGGCCCAGTATTCAGGGCTGGGAGAAGCTTTGGCTTCTGCTCCACGCGTGACATGAGCTGAGGTTTCTCCTGATGCTGAGGCCTGATGCTCCCCATCATTGGTACCACCTTGTCACTTCAGGAGTTAGCTTTTCCAGTCAGAGTTTCTGCCAGCACGTTCCACTTCTGATTGAGAAGGATTTAGAGTCCTGACATTTGAGAGGCTTGTCAGTTCTGAGGATAAAGAGATCTCTAGATCAGCAAGTGAAGGGTTAAGAGAGCATTTGGGAATTTTACATTCAGAGCTCCTAAATTATTCCCGGCGAATGTGAGCGTGGGTTGTTTCTGTCACTGTAGTTCATGGGATGAGTGATATTTTCTGTCAGAGGGACTGTGAAACTTCGTTGAATCATAGAATTGCCCAGGTTGAACGAGACCTTTCAGATCATGGAGTCCAACCATCAACCCAACATTGAAAACCCACCACTGACCCATGTCCCTCAGCACCACGTCTGCCCGGCTTTTAAATCCCTCCAGGGATGGTGACTCCACCACTGCCCTGGGCAGCCTCTTCCAAGGCTTGACAACCCTTTCAGTGAAGAAATTTTTCCTGGTCTCCATCCTAAACCTCCCCTGGCACAACTTGAGGCCATTTCCTCTTGTCCCATGGCCTGTTCCTTGGGAAAAGTAACTCCCAAGTTACTCTCTTCCAGAGAAGCCATTGAGCAGAGCTGCCAGCAGAGGAGCTTGCAGAAGGATGAAACATAAAATGTAGAGTTTAGGTGTGGGAGAAGGTAGGAGAGAAGAAGTGGTGTGTGGTGCAGGAGGGAATGGAGCAGAACAGGGTGTGAGAGGAGAAAAGTGGAGAGAGGCATCATGAGGAATTAATGAACTGAAGTTCAACGCAAGAATTTATGGAAGGGGAAGCTCGTACTTAAAGCTGATTTTGGTCGCCCTGTCTCTTAGTTTTCCCTTGCTCAGTGTAACACACATCTATCAGCAGTACATGTGTGTCCAGCTCTCCTGGCCAGGGCACGGAGGATAAAGGATGTCACCTACTGAGCCCACCTTGTGTTCCTTGGGTTCTTTCTGACAGATGGCTTTCAACTCCTCATCTTTGGACATGTTCTTTGTACCCTTTAGGAGTACGTACCGTTTGGGATCTTCTGCCCCAATATCTTGCCTCATCCCTCCTAAGTCATTGGCAAAATTCTCAAGTCTGAATATTTTGTTTTACTTATTTGGGCATTTTATGGCTCCAGTCCTTTTCTTTATCCTGTTGTCTTGTCTTCTGGGCTTCGGTTTGTTCCTCCCCTTCTTGCTGTCTTGTGAATGAATCCAGTTGGTCTATGATGCTTTGTAGCAATTAACACTTCCAAATTAACACTTGCAATTCCTTTAACCACTGTTCTGCTCTTTCTTTCGTTGCTTTCACACACACATTTTCATTCATACCAATCTAACTATTTCTCTTGAAAATCTTGACAACATGAAGAGGGAATTCAGGTACAGGACAGAGTGTTAAATAAACAAAATAAAACCAAAAAACCCCCAACCTCAGAAAGAAGACAAATGCAGTGGAATATGTTGACCACTGGAGAGAAAAAGGAGGAGCCCACAGAAGGGAGAGGAGTTGGGGGCAGCTAAAATCAGCAGGGGAATGTAAAAGTGAAAGAGCATTTAGAGGGAAACACTTATTTTTCATAGTGTTTTTTTTCAAGCAGCAAGTGCTGCAGCAAAGGAGCAAATGGCAGTTGTGATACTTTGTCACAGCACTTCTCACAGAATCACAGAATGATCTGGGGTTGGAAGGGACCTCTGGAGATCATCCAGTCCAACCCCCTGCCAGAGCAGGGCCACCCAGAGCAGGTCCCACAGGAACGTGTCCAGGAGGGGTTTTGAATGTCTCCAGAGAAGGAGACTCCACCACCTCTCTGGGCAGCCTCTGCCAGGGCTCTGCCACCCTCACAGTGAAGAAGTTCCTCCTCATGTTGAGATGGAACTTCTCATGTTCCAGTTTGTGCCCATTTCCTCTTGTCCTGTCCCTGGACACCACTGAAAAAAGACTGGCCCCATCCTCCTGACACCCACCTTTAAGTATTTGTAGGCATTGATCAGATCCCCTCTCAGCCTTCTCTTCTCCAGACTGAAAAGCCCCAAGTCCCTCAACCTTTCCTCAGCAGAGAGATGCTCCAGGCCCCTCATCATCCTCCTAGCCCTGTGTCGGTTGACATTTGAGGTTCTGCTTTATTTGATAAAACCACATGTAGTTTATTTTGCAGTGACCGTTGGTCACTTGCAACCAGGGACAACTAAGGGTGAGCCTCCTGGGGGTTGGTCTAACAGTTCTTGAACAAAACATGCAGTGCTTTTTCCTGAGTTTACGTTGCAGGTTTTTTGTCTTTCATATGGGACACTTCTCCTGATGAACCCTCTTTTCCTCGCACGACGCAGGTGTCCGTAGAGCTCGCAGCCGACAACAAAGACTTCACCCGCAGCGCAGCCCGGTCAGCGGCGGCCGCGCAGCGAGTCCTGGCTCACGCCGTAAGAAGTCCCCGGTTGGAATTCCAGGAGCCCAATGGGAAGAGTGTAAATGCAGAAAGTCCTCTCCGCTTGAAATTTAGCAGCCGTGAGGACTCGCAGAAGATGGGAACAGCCGGAATAAACGTCGTGCAGCTGCCACGGGCTGTACCGGTCCCTGTAGCCCATAATTTGATGACCCAAATAACTGCCTCCGAGGAGGAGGATGGGTTATTACTGCACGTGCTGTTGATGGTGCCAGAAGGAAAGGATTTTGTCGCTGGAGACTGTGAGCTCCACTGCTCTTGTAACGTGTATTTAAACTGCAAACTGCTCAGCAGCGAGGAGGCAACGAGATCTGCTGTCGTGTGGGGCACAACACAACCTGCCTTTAATTTTTCTCAGGCAAGTCACAAGTTTTCCGCTTAACACTGATTAAAATGTGCTTTTCCAGACTGGCAAACGTATTTCAGAGATGTTATTTTTAAATAGAATCATGGAATGGTTCGAGTTGGAAGGGACCTTAAAGCCCATCCAGTTCCAACCCCCTGCCCTGGGCAGGGACACCTCCCACCAGAGCAGGTTGCTCCAAGCCCCCTCCAACCTGCCCTTGAACCCCTCCAGGGATGGGGCAGCCACAGCTTCTCGGGGCAACCTGGGCCAGGCTCTCACCACCCTCACACCAAAGAAGTTCTTCCCCACATCTCAGCTCCATCTCCCCTCTTTCAGGGTCAAACCCTTCCCCTTCCTCCTAGGGCTCCCCTCCCTCATCAAGAGTCTCTCTCCATCTCTCCTGGAGCCCCCTTGAGGGACTGGAAGGCCACTATAAACTTCTCTGCTTGGCTGTGTCCAGTATATTAACAGTATTTTCCGTATTGTTTTGGCCGCATTGCACCGTTTGAAATGCAGTTCCTTGCATCATCCAAATAATAAAGACCTTTGAAGTACAAAAGAAAAATACTTAGAAAAGTTTAAAAGGTTAAAACTGAAAAAACATTGACTTCTTTTTTCCATTTTGGCAAGAAAACACATTACTGATGGCATCCTAATATGCAGATGTAGAATTTTTTTGGTTTGTTCCGTTGCTCAGTGTTCTTTCTTTTTATTCTCAATGGAGATATCGGCACAGAAGTGTGAGTTACTGTCCTGGTGTGGGCCAGAGCCTTCTCCTGGCAAACAGCAGCATTTCAGGCATTTTAATAATGTTATGAGTTCTTAATTTTTTTTATAGACATCTTTCTTTGGAAATGTGGGGATGCTCCAATGCATTTTTTTTTTAGTTTTTAAGAAAACCTAGTGATTTGTGAGACTCCTTAGTCTGAAAAGAGAGAGATGTAAAAACATAGCAAAGGACATCCAAAACAGTTGTCTGAAATGATTCATCTGTTGTTTAATAAACAGGCGTTTAAAGATCAAAGCAGTGTTTTTTTAAGATAGCGTGTGATAGCAAATAGCACCAAGTGTGTTCTGTGTCCTAATTCTGTGTCGAACTCTTCCAGGTGATGCCTTTTTCATTGACTTCCAAACACTTGGAGCGGCTGAAGAACAACGTCATGATTATCGAGGCGTGGAACAAGACGGGAAGCCCTGGCTGTGACAGGCTCCTGGGATTGGTGAAACTTCCCCTGCATCAGTTTTACATCTCCTTCAAGTAAACACCTTTCTTCCAGATTTTGTTGGGTTGGGAAATGTCCTAACTAACAAGATAGAAGGGAAGGGTGGTGTCTGGGGTTTGCGTGGAGGGGTCTTAATTATATTTTACAGCAAAAAGCATTTTTGTCCTGCCAGGTTTCCTCTGGCACTCTCCTACCCTGAGCAGTATGTGGGTAAGTCACACTGTCCTCAAACAGAAATATGAGGTTGGGTGGAGAATGGCTGGAGAGCAGCCCCGAGGAGAAGGACTTGGGGCTGCTGGTGGGTGAGAAGCTCAACATGAGCCAGCAACATGTGCTGGCAGCCCAGAAACCCCCCACATCCTGGGCTGCATCCCCAGCAGCGTGGCCAGCAGGGCCGGGGGGGGATTCTGCCCCTCTGCTCCGCTCTGGGGAGACACCCCCCCACCCAGTGCTGCCTCCAGCTCTGGGGCCTCAGCACAGGAGAGACATGGACCTGTTGGAGCGGGACGAGAGGAGGCCCTGGAGATGCTGGGAGGGCTGGAGCCCCTCTGCTGGGAGGACGGGCTGAGAGAGTTGGGGGGGTTCAGCCTGGAGAAGAGAAGGCTCCAGGGAGACCTTGGAGCCCCTTCCAATCCCTCAAGGGGCTCCAGGAGAGATGGGGAGGGACTCCTGATGAGGGAGGGGAGCCCTAGGAGGCGGGGAAAGGGTTTGACACTGAAAGAGAGGAGATGGAGATGAGATGTAGGGAAGAACTTCTCTGCTGTGAGAGTGGTGAGAGCCTGGCCCAGGTTGCCCCAAGAAGCTGTGGCTGCCCCATCCCTGGAGGGGTTCAAGGCCAGGTTGGAGGGGGCTTGGAGCAACCTGGTGTGGTGGGAGGTGTCCCTGCCCAGGGCAGGGGGTGGGACTGAATGGTCTTTAAGGTCCCTTCCAACATGAACTATTCCACGATTCTAGACAAGTGGACAGTAAGAAATAAAGACCTTATACTACATGAGATTTTGAACCAATTTAATTTGTGGCCCTATGAAGGAGTAAAACTATAAGAGATCAAAGTGACTGCACAGGAATGTGGCTTTCCAGTGGTGATTTTCCAGAATTGTTGACTGATCAAGTGATTTTATTCCTGATTATGCTCTGTGTAGATCCCATTGCTGGGGATAATGCTTGTGGTATCAAAAAGGTCTCTGAATAATTGTGGTATCAAAAAGGTCTCTAAATAATTCCTGTTTTAATTCTTATCCTCCCCGGTGGGTCCCTCCTGAGCTCTTCCTTCTTTTTGGTTCAATGTTCTGGCTTCTTGTTCAGTCAACTAATATACCTGCTTAAAACAATTTAAATTCATGGAAAACAGAAAAGAATCTTTTTAATGCAAAGGATTAATCCCTTTTATTTTCATCCAACTAGTGATAGGTGGAAATCAGATGGTGCTGGAAGTGACTGGCCACAACTTTGTTAATTATTAGTGTGCCATTTGTGTAATTGTTTAAGAAAACCACTGGAGTTTACTTGTGTGTACCTTCAGTGTATTATTAGTTTTAACATTTCTCCTGGAGACTGTCCCTGTTCCTTCTTTTCTTCCTGCCCAAGTCCATCCCCAAAGGCAAAGAACTGCCTCATAAAAGTATAATGAGGCTCAGTATATTAATAGGAGCCCCTTTCCAGTTCATCGCCTCGCTCACGGGTCTCTGGGCTTAGAGTTAAGGCTGTGTTAGTTTTTGGAAAGCTGTGCTTTGTCATCGCTGAAAATAGCCTTTTCTGCAGCTCATGGGGCTGTACTTTGGGAAGACTAATGTCATGGAGGCAAATTTGGGAGGAATGGAGATAGGTTGGTTTCTGACCGCGTTGAAAGTCCCATCTAAAATGAGCTTTGTGTGATCATCTTCATATTCAGATGGCTCGTTCTCATGCTGGGGCTTTTTTTGTTTGTTTGTTTTTCTTTTGTTTTAATCTGTTCTAGGGATCCAAAGATTTCCCACCTGCTTCTTCAAGCTCAGTACCCGGTGGTTGCCGTGGACAGCTTTATGCCCGTGGTAGATGTTTTTACCGGCAGCAGAAGCGGAAACCTGAGGGTCATTCTGGCGATGGGGTCGGCAGATCAAATCGTGGCACTGCAAAGGCTGAAAAATGAAGAAGGAATGGCTCCTCCCGTCACACAGCGCCCTTTCCACTCCCTGGACCCTCCTCCTGCAAAGCCCACAAGGGTATTTTTCAGTAAATTCCCATTTTGGGGGGACAAGTGAAAAGGATTTTACCCGTGGGTTCACTAACGGACGGGTGATCCCTAATCTCTTTCGATCCTGTAGCCAATTTTGTTAAAAATCACAGAATCCCATGGGGTTGGAAGGGACCTCTGGAGACCATCCAGTCCAACCCCCTGCCAGAGCAGGGCCACCCAGAGCAGGTCCCACAGGAACGTGTCCGGGTGGGGTTTGAATGTCTCCAGAGAAGGAGACTCCACCACCTCTCTGGGCAGCCTCTGCCAGGGCTCTGCCACCCTCAAAGTAAACAAGTTCCTCCTCATGTTTAGGTGGAACTTCTTATATTTAAGTTTGTTCCCATTTCCTCTTGTCCTGTCCCTGGGCACCACTGAAAAAAGACTGGCCCCATCCTCTTGACACCCACCCTTTAAGTCTTCAGTCTTCTCTAGAGTACAAAGACCCAAGTCCCTCAGCCTTTCCTCGTAAGAATGATCACATTCTTTGCAGAATTATATTATTTGTACTTTTTTCTTACCCACTTTCCCTCACCAGTCTTGTCATTATTACCTTTATTACTGCCCTGCATTAAGCTTTTGATGTTTCTGCGAACTTCAGGGAGAAAATAGGAGGTAGTGGTTCTGAGCCCCCAGCCTCAGGCTTCATACAATCTCATGTTCCCAGTCCTCGGGCTCCTAAAGAGTCATCCTTTCCGTACGGATCTTCTTTGTTTTATTAGGACTTTGACCAAGAAGGGGAAGACCTGATGGAGCACGTGTTTGAGATCCACGTGGAGAGCGTGAAAGGACTCACTCCCTTGCAGTCCACCGTCTGGGGAGAGGCTGACTGCTACGTGCAGTACCATTTCCCAGTTCAAGAGACTGGTTCTGGGGCTCTGCAAGGAACCGAATTGCATGAGGATGGTAAGGTTTTTTTTTAAGGATACATCCTTATTTAGAGCATTGCTTTATTTAAATATTGCCTAGTAATGTTCTCACTGCTGAAATGAAAGGGTTTGTATTCTCTGAGCTTCCACAATGCAGCCAGTGCTTCCTTTCCTCAAACCCACATAGAACTGAGGCAGATGACAAAGCTCCCAGAAAAAAAAAAAGACAGTTCTGCATCTTTTCACCTGGTCCCTTTTAATTAACAATCCTAGAGGGCTTTGCGAACTCAGACACTTCCAGATTCATGGGGAATACTAAGATTGTATTAGGGCCAGAGAGATGCTGGGAGGGCTGGAGCCCCTCTGCTGGGAGGGGGGGCTGAGAGAGTTGGGGGGGTTCAGCCTGGAGAAGAGAAGGCTCCAGGGAGACCTTGGAGCCCCTTCCAGTCCCTCAAGGCGGAGGCTCCAGGAGAGATGGGAAGGGACTCTTGATGAGGGAGGGGAGCCCTAGGAGGAGGGGGAAGGGTTTGACACGGTTTTAATGGTTTTAAATTGGAAGAGGGGAAATTTAGATTAGATATTAGGAAGAACTTCTTTACTCTAAGGGTGGTGAGGCACTGGAACAGGTTGCCCAGAGAAGCTGTGGCTGCCCCATCCCTGGAAGTGTTTTAAGGCCAGGCTGGATGGGGCTTTGAGCAACCTGCTCTGGTGGGAGGTGTCCCTGCTCATGGAAGGGAGGTTGGAACTCAATGATCTTTAAGGTCCTTTCCAACTCTACTCATTCTATAATTCTATGACACTGAAAGAGGGGAGATGGAGATGAGATGTGGGGAAGAACTTCTTTGGTGGGAGGGTGGGGAGAGCCTGGCCCAGGTTGCCCCGAGAAGCTGTGGCTGCCCCATCCCTGGAGGGGTTCAAGGCCAGGTTGGAGGGGGCTTGGAGCAACCTGCTCTGGTGGGAGGTGTCCCCGCCCATGGAAGGGAGGTTGGAACTAGATGATCTTTAAGGTCCCTTCCAACTCTAACCATTCTATGATTCTATACACAGGCCTTTGAAGATGCTCGTTTTCATGGATACACCAAGAGAAGACTTGACTGGTTTAGATCATTAGGATTACCAAGGAGTATTTAAATACTTGCAATTGTAGAAAAGGACTTTGTGTTGATCTAGAATGCTTTAAATCACTAATGTATGCTCCATAGCAACTCCAGCCACATCTAACAGTGGTTTTCAGCCCGTAGCAGTAGTAGTAATTTCATGAGAACACATGAATGGCTTATAAAAGATTTGGGAAGTAAAACTCAGGAGAACAAGCCTTTTGGCTGGAAACTTATTGTCCACGGGTCCTGCCTCCTGAAGGATGGTGAATAAAAAAAGGTCGAAAGACCCAAATGCAACCGTTTTTAACCAACTCTGCTTGACTTGTAGGCATCCAATTAAAGCCGTTTCGCACAGCAACCGCTTTGTGCGTTCCCGATCCCGTCTTTAACGATGAGCATCATCATTCTTTGGTGGTTCCTGCTGATGTCCCAGTCCAGAGGCTCCTGCTCGGTGCTTTTACGGCACCAGGAGCGGCTGGAGGAGGAATCCAGTTTGAAGTCTGGTGCAGGTACAGAATAACATCCTGTTCTTTGTAGATTTCATGGCAATAGAGAGAGAGACATACCTGGTGTTGAAAAATCTCTAGCTGTGGGATGGATATTTAATAATAAGCGAATAAATGGTGAGCTCATCAACATTTGGTGATTAATATCTGCATTTAAGACATAGGAGCCTTTTTTCCCCTCCGGGAGTGCTGATTACTCTTCTCTTCTTAGAACTTCACTAGAAAGTGTGTGCTCTTACTTTGATTTCTTCCACTTTGTTATCAACATAGTGATCTAAAAGCACTGTTTAAACACTCGGCACATCTAAATTTTACTTAATAGCACCCTGGCAGTATAATTTCATTGTTTTGTGGGTGTTTTTTTGTCCTTGTACAAGTCCCCGAGTACAAGGGAATATACTACAAAATGTTTGTAAGTTGGAATTGTAGCTTCTTTGGCAACAGAAAGCAGAGACCGTGAAGACAGGTAGCTTTAAAGAAGCATAATTATAACAATTGTGTGTCCATTCTGGAGTGAACAAACCAAGCTATTTAAAATTTGTAAGTTCGCATGAGAATTGCTACATGCTGGATGTGTTTTCATTAATGGTGGTAATTAATTGTTAGTACCTGGCATTTCAAAAATGTCCTTTGGCTCTGTTTCCTGAGCACGATTGGACTTTGGTTAAATCTTGCCCTGACTGATCACTGGTAGCGGCTGGTAAATTTAGGCTGTTTGGGGTGAAAGGAGCCAATTATCAAGTCGGAAGAATTCTCCAAACACCCTCTTGCCAGTTGGCAATATTTGAAATGGAAGAAGGTTACCAACAGATCCCTGTAATTTACACTCAGGAAATGGTACCATAAATCTGTTCTGCAAGTAGCAGTTTTATTTATTAACGGCAATTGAGAGCGGAGAATATTTGGTGCCGGATCCTTCTCTTGTTTTCCTTGGGGATGACAATGGTTTTTAGAGTTTCTGCTGGTTGACTTGCTATTTTTGCAGCATTATCTACTTGAGCACTTACTGTTTGTTTGTTTTTTTTTTTATTTGGAAATGCACTTACTTGAGTTTACCCCTTAGCTGTCAGGGGACTAACTAGTGTTTGAAGACACACAAATTAAAGTTGACTTACGTACAGTCTTGGGAGAAATAATGATCCTTTTGTCATCTTGGGAGAAATAATGATCCTTTTGTCATCATCAAAACAACGTGATTGAGGCTGCTTCTTGGTGTCTCACCAGGTATTATTACCCAAATGTCAGAGACCAGATGGTTGCCAAAGGGACCCTGCCTTTGTCCCGGCTGTGTGCCCTGGTGACTATGCAGCATCGTGAAGAAATAGGGATACAGACTTTTAACCTTCCCTTGGTCCCCAGGACTGATTCCTCAGAGGAATTTCACCTGCGGTCTTCAGGTAAGGAAGGCTTGTGCGTTTTCACTCCATATTTAAAAATGGAAAATCTGTGTATTTGCTGCTAGGGGAAATAAAAATATACATTTGTGATGGCAGCTGATACCAGCCCCAAGTGTTCTTCCTCCCAGCTTTCGCTATCACCACACCTAGTGAAAAACAAGTGATTAAACACAAACAACCCTCAAACTCCTGACAAGTTTTAAAAAGCCCTCCCTCTGTATTGAAGTGCTTCGTTGCCACGTAAGCCGTAATTAAACTTCCCGAGTCAGGCAGGGAACGGGAGATCTGAAGGAGGGCTGTTTATGGTACATGGTGTGGGCAGAGCCGTCTTTCTTTTCTGCTGTGGTTCTTTCAAACGATACAAACGTCAGGTCTGGGAGGGCCACGGAGGGAAACCTGAGGCAGTTTCTTGGAAAAATTGGCCATAAAAAAAGCTGGGGCCGGAGAGGGAGTTGAGTATCCTTCAATTATTTTATAATAAGTTGGCCAGGCGCAGCAGCAGAATATCTGTCTCTTTGAAGATTTTGTCACTGCAGTGCTATAAAAAAGACGTGTTGAAATACTGCAGGAGGATATTTTAAAAAGTATTACAATGAACGCGCACTTGAGGACGCGGCTGGGTTAAGGAGCCTCTCCTGGTTTCACTCTGCCATAAATTTGCCAACGGGAAGGAGCCGTTAAAAGCATCTGATCTGTAGGTCAGGTTGCAGGATGTAATCCTTAAATTTCCCCCTGTCAAGCCCTAAGTTCTGTCTGAAATAGGGCATCTTGCACAATCCCAATGGAATCCCAAGGACGTGGATCTGCTGGAACGGGTCCAGCGGAGGGCCACGAAGATGATCAGAGGGATGGAGCACCTCTCCTAGGAGGACAGGCTGAGAGAGCTGGGGTTGTTCAGCCTGGAGAAGAGAAGGCTCCAGGGAGACCTTATAGCGGCTTTTCAATATCTGAAGGGAGCTACAGGAGAGCTGGGGAGGGACTCTTTGTCAGAAAGTGCAGTGATAGGACAAGGCATAATGGTTTTAAACTGGAAGAGGGGAGATTTAGATTAGATACTAGAAAGAAATTCTTTCCTGTGAGGGTGGTGAGACACTGGAACAGGTTGCCCAGGGAGGTCGTGGCTGCCCCATCCCTGGAGGGGTTCAAGGCCAGGCTGGATGGGGCTTTGGGCAACCTGCTCTGGTGGGAGGTGTCCCTGCCCATGGAAGGGGGGTTGGAACTAGATGGTCTTTATGGTCCCTTCCAACCCGAACCATTCTATGATTCTATGATTTCATATGGATTTATCTTTTGCATTGATAGAGTAAGCTTTGTATCAAGCGATATAACTGTGTGGATTATATTGGATGTAACTGCATGAAGAAGCTGACCGTTCCTTTCTTTCTTTCATTTAATCCAGGCTTGCTTGATGTGAGCGTGAGATACCAACGATCCACGAAAACAGCAGCCGGAATAACTGCTCAAGCTGTTTCTCTTTCCGTACAAATACACAGAGCAGCTGGTTTGCAAGCGGCGGCCAGGTAAAGCCTATTTCAAAAAGGAGAGGTTTCCTCTTAAAATAGCTTTATCTGGAGGCAGTGAAATTCAGTGAAATTAGATTAGAACAAATTGTAACTGGCCAACTTTCCATCTGCAGAGACCAAGATTCAAACCGGGTCCTGATGAGAAGTGAAAACAACTTTACAAAGAACATTGGTGGTTATTTTTGTCCTTTAAGCTGCAGTACAGTGTGGTAGCATTCGTTCTGCGGAGGGCTAGAGACTGTGAGGGTACATTTTTCTATATTTCCATGTTTTTCTACACCAAAGGCAGATATAAAATGGTACCTATTTGGGCTCTTGGTGTTACTGATGCTATTGAAAAGCTAGCTGAGATTCGTTTTCTTGAATTTCACTGTGGAAACATCAATAATCTAACTGGTAAATGAAACGTGTTCCTTTTCTCCTGAAGGCCACTGCTGTAAGTGCGTGGTATCACCTGAACTTAGTTCCAATATGTGATGGAAGGGAGCAGAAACCTCCTGCAAGGGGGTTGGAACTCAATGATCTTTAAGGTCCCTTCCAACTCCAGCCATTCTATGATTCTGTGATTTTCAAGAGTTAAGAAAGAAGGGTCTAGAAGAAGAGGAGCCAATTTCATGAGAGAAGGATGTCTCCTGTCACTCCAGAGCGCTGCTCGCTGACCCTTTGGCAGTGTTGCTGAGCTCCTGATCCATCTTATATTCAAGTAGACTCTGTAAGATGAGGGTCACTCCCGTATGGTGCCTGGAGAAGTTAAGAAAGTGGAATGACCTCACACTCTTCATAGAATGGTCGAGGTTGGAAGGGACCTTTCAGATCATGGAGTCCAACCATCAACCCAACACTGACAAAAACCACCACTGACCCATGTCCCTCAGCACCACGTCTGCCTGGCTTTTAAATCCCTCCAGGGATGGGGACTCCACCACTGCCCTGGGCAGCCTCTGCCAAGGCTTGACAATCCTTTCGGTGAAGAAATTTTTCCTAATCTCCATCCTCAACCTCCCCTGGCACAACTTGAGGCCGTTTCCTCTTGTCCCATGGCCTGTTCCTTGGGAGAAGAGACTTTCAGGTGTAGGGCCTGAGTAATACCCAGGTCTGTTTTACCAGTAAATAATTCCATCTGCTGATTTCACCTCCTTTTGCTTGTCAGTACTAAACTGTAAAAACAATTTGGCTTTTTGCCTTTTGCTTCATTCTAGAGCAGGTTCTCTAGGAAGTTATCCTCCAGCTTTTTCTACAGCTTGGGATGGTTTTAAAGGCGCTGAGTACTTTCTCAGCCACTTTGGTCTCAGATCCTGACAGTGATAAGAGCACAGTATTCCTGGTATGTTCAGATGGAAAAAAAAAAATGGAGAAAAATAATATGCAGCCAGAATCCACATCTGTTTTGATTTACATCATTCACTGTTTTGTCCAATCTTTTCACCGTGAAGACTTGAAACCACTGCATTAATTGCGTTGATTCCTAGATTCTTTGTACATTATATTAATTCTCTGTTTTTTTTTCTTTTTTTGATGCTGGATGAAGGGCTGTGGCACAAAAGAACCCTTCAGTCCAGTACTACGCAGGTGTGGGAGTTAACGCTTACGTCTCTGTGCACCTCTCCTTCCTGCCCGAGGCAGAGAGACGCAACACGCGAGCTGTGGCTCGTACTTTCTGCCCCGAGTTCCAGCAACACCTTGAGTTTCCCTGCAACCTCGTCATCCAGAAAAGCAGCGGAGAGGCCTCTTCTCTGGGAGAACTCTTGCAGTCTGCCAATATCCTCTTCTCTATCTACCATCAGAGCACCAAGTCAGGTAAGGACAAGCGATGACGATGATCAAATGCTGTTGCAGAATGGTCCAGTCCCCTTAATTTTTAGTTTAGAACAGAGAATATTCTGTGCAATCCCTAATAGATGTAATTACCTAAACTGTCTTCATAGAAGGCTTTGGGAGATACTGTTCTCTTTGTGCAAAGAATGAAGGTTTCTAAGAGTCTCAATCTCCCCTCTACCAGTTTGAAGCCATTACGCCTTGTCCTATCACTCTACCCCCTGATCAAGAATCCCTCCCCAGCTTTCCTGTAAGATACCATTCCCTAAAGATGACGTTGTTTTTTACTCCAGGGGGAGAAAAGACAGGAGTGGAACGTTGGTAGGGTCACTGAAGACAGGTTGAGAGTTGGGGGGGGTTCAGCCTGCAGAAGAGAAGGCTCCAGGGAGACCTTTGAGCCCCTTCTAGTCCCTCAAGGGGCTCCAGGAAAGCTGGGGAGGGACTCTGGATGAGGGAGGGGAGCCCTAGGAGGAGGGGGAAGGGTTTGACCCTGAAAGAGGGGAGATGGAGCTGAGATGTGGGGAAGAACTTGTTCAGTGTGAGGGTGGTGAGAGCCTGGCCCAGGTTGCGTGGAGAAGCTGTGGCTGCCCCATCCCTGGAGGGGTTCAAGGGCAGGTTGGAGGGGGCTTGGAGCAACCTGCTCTGGTAGGAGGTGTTGGGAGGTTGGAACTAGGTGATCTTTAAGGTCCCTTCCAACCCGAACTATTCTATGATTCCATGATTCTATGAACTGCCCAGGAGTTCCCACTGGTTACTTACTGTTCATCTGTGGAAATATCCCCTAAAAGTTTCTCCAAATACAGTGGTGGTGGAGCAGGTGTCCTGTAAGGGGTGTGCAATGGAAATGCCTACACACACGTTTTGTTCACACCCCTGTTTCTCACAAATTTTGGCCTGGGCCATTTGTTTTGGCTTTGTCCTTGTTTTGTGGGCTAGAAGTGTTTTCAGTAGGACAGCTCAGCCATTTGCTCTTGAGGCAATACAGCTTGCTTTCAAAGGAGACACTGTCTGAATTGCTTTTAAATCTTGCATTCTAATTCATTGTCTTTGCAAAATGATTTATTTTCCAGCCGCTGAGACACTGGCAGCTCGGGCATCAAGAGATTATCTTCTTGGGACAGTCACGATTCCAACCAGAGACCTGCTGAGAAGAAGATCAGGTAATACAGCAGCCTTAAACTGCTGACGTTGTGGGTAAATGCTACAGTAATTGCTTAAAACAATTTTTATTCCCTTTTTGGGGGATTTTATTATTATTTTTTTTTTCAGACCAAAGTTACACTTTATTAAAAATCCTGTATCAGAAAACACATTTAAGATTTGTTGTTTGAAGGTCAGTTTTCAGGGTGCAGGATGTGTGGCAGCTGAACGAATATTAACCTCCTTAGTATTTTATTCAGAGCCATTTATTTTCTACCTTAAGATGGAAAGTCCAACAGTCATGGTGTTGAGTGGAGGATTAGTGATTGCTTTTGAGACGTCAAAGCTGGAAACAAAGGCTATCATAGGTTAGAAAGCAGTTGCATTAATTTTTTTCTAAGCTAACTGTAAAATATCTCCTCTGTCTAGAGTTCGTTTGTGATGATAATGTCTTGGAATAATAAATTTTTCAATATCATCTTGGTTATTTCTGCTTTAATCTCAGTATAGTTCTAGTTTTCTCCAACATGAAGTTTTGGGTTTATTTTTAATGGGAAGAGAGGAGGAGGAAAACAATGAGAATCCCATCAATCTCCAATTATAAAATCAGGCATATAGTTTTGTTGTAAAATGAGCATTGTTAAAGAAATGGAAAGTAAAATGACTTTGGGGTCGCAATTACCGGTGAGGTTTTCTGAGATCAAACAATTTGCTTCCTTTTCAGGTTAGAAATCACTTGACAAATTCCAAACTTTCACAAGAAATAAACGCTTCAAGTCCTGGCCCTTCACAAATGACCAGAGAACGAAAAATTCTTTACTGATGTTTTTAAAAGGTAGGATAAGTCTAATTATGATTATTTTCTTTTTGCTCCTGAAGGTATTACGGGCTGGTACCCGGTTGCCCTGTCGGAAGATTTAATGCCTTCGTGCTGCACAAACCTCATGCAGGCCATCGTGGGAGGACTGGAACTTTCTGTCACCTTTGCTCATCAGGAGGACAGAGAACGTGTTCTGGAGGCCGCTAAGCTCTTGGGATGGAACAGCCAAGAAGACAGCGTGGATGAGAGCGACGAATGGGAGCAAAATGCCAAGCCGGTGACCGTGACCATCTCAACTCCAAGAGTGTGGCTGCCGGTGCACTGTGTGCTGCTCGCAGGCCAGACCCACCTCGATAAAAGCACTTACTGCTACCTCAGGTATCAGCTTTACAACCGGGAAGCCACGTGGACTTTGCTTCGGAGGCCCAAATTGAGTGACGACACCAAGAACGTTACGGTGAACTTTAAGCAAGCAAGCAAGGTGACTCTGAGAAGGAGCCAAGGACTTCTTTGGTTCTTCAGAGAGGAGAAATTAGAAATCCAGGTGTGGTGGGCGTACGGTAAAGAAAATGATGTGGAAAGGCCACTTGATACAGATCGTCTTATTGGCTCTGCCTACGTGGACCTTTCAGCGTTAGCAGAGGGGTCAAGGACGACGTTAAGTGTTAGTGGTGAGTTCCTAAAGAACGTCATCGTGTTTCTTTCCTCTTTATCGATATTTTAGTTTGGTTACTTCTCTAATCACTTGAAGCAAAGTATTTACAGCTTTGTTTTGTCCCGTGTGCGACAGGCATTCAGCTCCTCCTTTCACTGAAGATAAACAAGGTTAAAATTCTCTGAATTCAAAACTAAGCAAGTTCAAACGGGTGAAAAATTGGGTGATGATCAGTAATGGGGAGAGCAATTGGTCTGTGTGGGTTGATGATGAATATTTCTTCAGAATTACAGTTTGGGCATCATAATAGAGTGAGAAACAGAATAAGGTCTCTCTGGGAGGCTGAGTGCCTGCGGTCAGAGCACAGGACTAAGCACTGAGAAGGTTGTGGAAACTTCTCCTTTATTTGATTATTTAGGCTGTATCCATCAGCTACCACTTTGCAGGTAGATTTGTGGACAAGTCATTGGCTCTTCTTTGAAGGAACAAGAGATAAACCCAATTTTTATGCTGTGTATGTGTTGTATTCTCCACATGTCTATAAAATTATGCAGAGGCATTATTCCCAGGGCTCTCGGGGAGTTGATGTGCTTTAAACGAGTTATCTGAGCTGCCAGTGAAGTTGTACCCAGTTTACAGAATCACAGAATGATCTGGGGTTGGAAGGGACCTCTGGAGATCATCCAGTCCAACCCCCTGCCAGAGCAGGGCCACCCAGAGCAGGTCCCACAGGAACGTGTCCAGGTGGGGTTTGAATGTCTCCAGAGAAGGAGACTCCCCCACCTCTCTGGGCAGCCTCTGCCAGGGCTCTGCCACCCTCAAAGTGAAGAAGTTCCTCCTTGTGTTGAGATGGAACTTTCTATGTTCAAGTTTGTGCCCATTTCCTCTTGTCCTGTCCCTGGGCACCACTGGGAAAAGCCTGGCCCCATCCTCCTGACACCCACCCTTTAAGGATTTAGAGGTGTTGATCAGATCCCCCCTCAGTCTTCTCTTCTCCAGACTAAACAGACCCAAGTCTCTCAGCCTTTCCTCAGCAGAGAGATGTTCTAATCCCCTCATCATCTTTGTAGCCTCTGCTGTCCCCTCTCCAGCAGTTCCCTCTCCTTCTGGAACTGGGGAGCCCACAACTAGCGGCTGAATATGAGCCGGCAGTGTGTCCAGGTGGCCAAGAAAGCCAACGGCATTCTGGCTTGTATTAGAAATAGTGTGACCAGCAGAAGTAGGGAGGTGATTATGCCCCTGTACTCGGCACTGGTGAGGCCACACCTCGAGTGTTGTGTCCAGTTTTGGGCACCTCAATACAAGAGAGATATGGAGGTGCTGGAGCGAGTGCAGAGGAGGGCAACGAAACTAGTGAAGGGCCTAGAAGACAAATCATATGAAGAACGGCTGCAGGAGCTGGGACTGTTTAGTATGAGGAGGCTGAGGGGAGACCTCATCACTCTCTACAACTACTTGAAAGGACACCGTAGAGAGATTGGTGCTGGTCTCTTCTCACAGGTGATTAACGATAGAGAGAACGGTTTCAAGCTCCAACTGGGTAGGTTTAGACTGAACATTAGGAAGGAATTTTTCACTGAAAGAGTGGTCGGGCATTGGAATAGGCTGCCCAGGGAGGGGGTTGAGTCACCGTCCCTGGATGTGTTTAAGGGACGTTTAGATGTGGTACTGAGGGATATGGTGTAGGGGAGGACTTTGTAGAGTAGGGTAGATGGTTGGACTCGATGATCCCAAGGGTCTCTTCCAACCTCAATGATTCTATGATTCTATGGTCCCAGTGCTCCAGCTGGGGCCTCCCCAGGGCAGAGCAGAGGGGCAGGATGACCTCCCTCCACCTGCTGCTCACACTGTTCTTGATGCCCCCCAGGATGCCCTTGGCCTTCTTGGCCACCAGGGCCCATTGCTGGCTCCTGGGCATCCTGTTGTCCACCAGGACTCCCAGGTCCTTCTCTGCAGAGCTGCTGACCAGCAGGCCACCCCCAACCTGTCCTGGTCCCTGTGGTTATTCCTCCCCAGATGCAGGACCCTGCATTTACCCTTGTTGAACTTCTTGAGGTTCTTCTCCACCCAACTCTCCAGCCTGTCCAGGTCTCGCTGGATGGTTGTGCAGTCTTCTGGTGTGTCACCCACTCCTCCCAGTTCTGTGTCATCAAAACTTTGGGGGATTGTTCACCTGTTTTTAACCTTTCCAAGCTGTTACTTCTACCCACTAGCTGGGTGATACCTTGTATAGAAATTCCATTGAAAATCAAAATGAATTCTTCTGGTCCGATGGGAGGTCGTTATTGTAGTGAGCTGGACCAGCCATTTTCCAAGATCCTGGTTTTTCTTGTTTAGCTGGTTGTTTGTGGATTCTCTTGCAGGGGTTTATCCGTTGTTCAGGTCCAACGCCGCAGACCTGGCAGGAGCTGCCGTACGTGTTCACGTCGTCCTTTCTTCCACTCCCGCTGCTCTGCCCGGTGGAATTCCCTGTGCTGAGGAGTACAGCGACAGCGAAGATGAAGGCACCGAGAAAACCCCTGACCTGAGCCAAGAGGTCTCTGAAAATCAGAGTCACAAACTGGGTGTTGTAAGTTCAGAAGTCACCGACGGCAAACCGCGAGGAGACGACCTGATGTTTCTGGAAAACACAGTTGCTGTCAATATCCTTGTGGAAAGAGCAATGCATCTAAGTTTAAAAGGTAAATCACCACCACTCTTTTTTTCCCCTTCTTTCTTTTCTTTTTTCCCCCTTCTTTCTTTTTTTTTTTTTCCTGGGATCTGTTCGAATCAGGTGCTGCACGGAGCAATTTAAATCCTCCAACTTTTTCCAGCACAGTGAATGGATGTGAGGACAAGAGGAGATGGGCACAAACTTGAACATAAGAAGTTCCACCTAAACATGAGGAGGAACTTCTTCGCTTTGAGGGTGGCAGAGTCCTGGAAGAGGCTGCCCAGAGAGGTGGTGGAGTCTCCTTCTCTGGAGACATTCAAACCCCACCTGGACACGTTCCTGTGGGACCTGCTCTGGGTGGACCTGCTCTGGTCAGGGGGTTGGACTGGATGATCTCCAGAGGTCCCTTCCAACCCTACATGACTCTGTGATTCTGTGATGGGTTTTAAGTTGGCTTCATAGTGTTGCAACCCCAAGAGCTTTGCGTCATCGTATAAGCACGGGGGAAGCAGGAGGTTAAACTCTTCAGCTTCTCTCTATTAATAAAATCCGAAATATAAATAATAGAGCGTTCACTTACAGCTGCCAGCTGAGTCCTGAAGTTAAGCATTATCTGAGTCACTTATCCCCAAGACGCTCATATCTCAAAGACTCCTGGAAATTTGCATTATTAGCATATAATCAATTTGTAAAGCTGGTTTATTCGTGCTATCTGGAGGCTGCCAGGCGTGGCGACGAGGAAGGGCGGTGGAAGGGCAGAGCAGTCCGAGCTCACCCAGGCTTGACACGCTCCTTCCCGCTCTCCGGAGCGGGAATTACAGTTTGGTGGCCGAGGGTCACCAAAGAATTGCTCTTTGCTTTTAAATTTATTCCAAATCTATTAAGATATTTCCCCCTAGAAGGTGATGTTTGGTTCTTGATGTGCAGCGATGGAACGCACGTTTTGCAGGGGTTTGGAGTCTTTTGTTATTCCCTTAAGTTGCTAATGAATCTCTTGGTTAAAGATGAGTTAAACCCTTTAAGATCCATCAGGTGCTCTACCTTGGGCACCTCTAGCACTGCATGACTTGATCACTTTGTGTTTGCTCAGCGCTTGGAGTCATCCAATTTTGTTTGGGCCACTGCACGCTGCCAAAATACAAATATGAGGAAGGAACTGACCTGAAGTGAGTTCACTGGAAACGTCTCTGTGAAGATCAGCTCCTTCACAGTCCAGGTGCTACGCCAGACAGGAAGACTCAGGGTTTTATTGCACGATAACACAACTGAAAGAGGCAAATAGAAACCATGATTTAAGTGTAAGAAATTCTGATACTCACTTCCCAGTGACGGGACAAGGGGAAATGGGCATAAACTGGAACATAAGAAGTTCCATCTAAACATGAGGAGGAACTTCTTCACTTTGAGGGTGGCAGAGCCCTGGCAGAGGCTGCCCAGAGAGGTGGTGGAGTGTCCTTCTCTGGAGACATTAAAACCCCACCGGGACACGTTCCTGTGGGACCTGCTCTGGGTGGCCCTGCTCTGACAGGGGGTTGGCCTAGATGATCTCCAGAGGTCCCTTCCAACCCCAGATCATTCTGTGGTTCTGTGATACTGTGTCCCACAGGTGGCTTTTTTTAGAATGACAGATCACAGAATAGCAGGGGTTGGAAGGGATCTCTGGAAATCCATCTAGTCCAACCCCCTGCCAGTGCAGTGTCACCCAGAACAGGTTGCACAGGAATGCGTCCAGGTTTGAATATCTCCAGAGAAGGAGACTCCACACCCTCTCTGGGCACTCTCTTCTGGACCTCTGCCACCTTCACAGGAAAGAAGTTCTTCCTCATGTTCAGATGGAACTTCCCATGTTATACTTTGTGCCCATTACCCCTTGTCCTGTCACCAGGCACCACTGAGAAGAGTCTGGCCCCATCCTCTTGCCACCCACCCTTTAAGTAGAATCACAGAATTGTCGAGGCTGGAAGGGACCTTTAAGATCATGGAGTCCAACCATCAACCCAACACTGACAAACCCACTATTAAACCATATCCCTCAGCACCATGTCTGCCCGGCTTTTGAACACTTTCACGGACTAGTGACTCCACCACTTCCCTGGGCAGCCTTTTCCAAGGCTTGATATCCCTTTCTGTGAAGAAATTTTTCCTAATATCCATCCTAAACCTCCCCTGGCACAACTTGAGACCGTTCATAGCCTTTGGAAACCTGATGCAACACTGTTTGCTACTGCAAAGTTTCTGATGGGATAGAGGAGGTTTCTTCTGATGGTGTACACCATTGCAATATTTCCATCTTCAAACAACTTATTATTTTAGGGGATCTTAGTTTTGATCAGCAAGGTCTTGGAGAAGTCCAAAGCTGAGTCCTTGGAAAGCAGAAAGGAGGAAACAATCTGTAATAACCGAGCGATGGTTGGTTGCAAATTCTGCTCTTGTTTCCCCTTGGCTAAATCCATTTCTCCAGCAGATTTTTCCAGCTACAAATTCACCATCAGAGCAGCTCTGTAAGCAGTAAAAGAGCATTTTACTACAGCTTTACAAGCCGTGATACGCCGCAGCAAATTAATCTTGCTAATGTGAACGTGACTCAAAGGATCCAAACCCGGAGGAAGGATCACATGCAGAAGGGAAGAGACCTTAAGCATCTCTCCTCATTTTTGGGCTATAATTCCGTGAAAATGATTGTATAATTTCTGCAGCTTTTATTCAACAATCTCTAATCCATTCTATCCAGCAGCATCCAGGGAACATCTACCTCCATCCCTTGACCTTATGTTCCTCTGATGATAAACTCTCTGCCTCTAAGTGCAAACATAACCCAATTAACTCAGACTAGTTAATTCATTATCTGCTTTCTCACAAACCTTTTCCCAGGTTATTCCAGGGTGAATGAGGGAGAAAATGCTTATGGTTTCCACAAGGAGGCTTGTAAAGGTTTCAGTGGTGCATTGCAAGGTGAACACCATCCTCGTTGCTGAGCTGGGCAATCACAAAGGTCCAGTTTGTGTGTAGATTAAAAATGGTATTTCCTGAAGCTACTTAAAACCAATTTCAGCCAAGCCTACCTGCTGCCCCTTAGACTACTGAACCCTGGACATGAAGGCAATTAATTTTTCCCTCCCTAACTCTGATATGACAGAATCATAGACTCTTAGACCTTTAAGATCATCTAGTCCAACCATCAACCCAACTCTGATAAAAAACCATCACTAAACCATGTCACTAAGCTCTATGTCAACCCGTCTTTTGAATCCCTCCAGGGATGCTGCCTCAACCACTGCCCTGGGCAGCCCATTCCAAGGATTAATAAACCTTTCAGTGTAAACATTTTTCCTAATATCCAATCTGAACCTCCCCTGGTGCAACTTGAGGCCATTTCTTCTTGTCCCATGGCCTGTTCCTTGGGAGAAGAGACGGACCCCCCCTGGCTACACCCTCTTTTCAGGGAGTTGGAGAGAGCCAGAAGGTCTCCCCTCAGCCTCCTTTTCTCCAGGCTCAACACCCCCAGCTCCCTCAGAAGTTCTCCAGACCCTTCTCCTTGTGCTCCAGACCCCTCACCAGCTCCATTGCCCTTCTGTGGACACGCTCCAGCCCCTCGATGATGTTTGGCCAAATTATTAAAGCCTTGTCTACGCTAAACTTTCTTCCCTCCAATTCCCTGTTGGTGCAGCAGCAGGGCTGGCGGGAGCACACGTGACTGGAATTTGACTTTCCATGTGCTCTGTCCCTGCTCAAAGCATGTACCACAGGAAAATACCTGGAAAGTTTATTAATCCTTGGGTCTCATTAACACCGGCTGGGCGTTTTCTTACTCACTCAACCCAAGTGAGCTTCCCCTCAGCAATCCAGCTCTTAAATCAAACTGCCTTTGGGAAAGCTGGATATTGTCCATATTTTCTAGCTGGGATTGCCAAACTCTGTGGTTCCAGCACGGAGCGTAGATCAAGCACTGGAATAGTGTCCTCAACCTGGTTTTTATTCCTAGCTTTGCCTCTGGCTTCTCAGATCATCTTGGGCAAACTTTTTTTTTCCCATTTCTCCCTTGAATGTTCCAGTTTCTGCTCTGAAAAAGGTTCATGTAATATTTGCCGCCGTCGTAAATGCAAAGTATTTTCAGCTCTGCCAGTGAGAAGGAGCATTTTCTAGATGGAGGGTTTATTTAGTAATTATCTGCTTTCGATTGCTAAACTGCCTTTAGACTTTCCTTTTATTGTTATTAATAACAAATCTGTATTTAATTCCGTATAATTTTAGGGAGTCCATTGACCGAACGTGAGGTGACAGCGCCCAGCAGCTGCGTGTCGTTTGCTGTCGCGGGTGCGGACGCTCCAATAACCACTCCAGTTATAGAAAATACAGACTCTCCCATTTGGGATTTTCAACAACAGGCAAGGTAAGCGCCATGGCCCCGCGTCTGACAGCCAGGCCAGGTGTGAAAAGCACATATCCATTTGGGGGGGTGTTGTTCTTTCTCTGAAGAGAAAGATCTAGGGGTCCTGGTGGACAGCAAAATGACAATGAGCAAGCAGTGTGCTCTTGTGGCCAGGAAGGCCAACGGGATCCTGGGCTGCATAGGGAAGAGTGTGGCCAGCAGGTCAAGGGAAGTCATTCTCCCCCTCTGCTCTGCACTGGTGAGGCCACAACTGGAATCCTGCGTCCAGTTCTGGGCTCCCCAGTTCAAGAGGGACAGGGAACTACTGGAAAGACTCCAGCGAGGGGCAACAAAGATGATTCAAGGATTGGAGCATCTCCCTTATGAAGAAAGACTGAGAGAGCTGGGACTCTTTAGTCTGAAGAAGAGAAGGCTGAGGGGAGACCTTATCAATGCTGAAAGTATCTCAAGGGAGGGTTGAAGGAGGAGGGAGCCAGACTCTTTTCAGTGGTTCCCAGTGAGAGGATGAGGGGCAACGGGCACAAGTTGGAACATAAGAGGTTCCACTCAAATATGAGGAGAAACTTCTTCACAGTGAGGGTGCCAGAGCCCTGGAACAGGCTGCCCAGGGAGGGTGTGGAGTCTCCTTCCATGGAGATTTTCAAGACCCACCTGGATGCCGTCCTGAGTAACATGCTCTGACAAGCTCTAGGCAATCCTGCTTCAGCAGGGGAGTTGCTGAGATCATCACCATAGATGATCTCTATGGTCCCTTCCAACTCTAGAAATTCAGTGAAATTCAGTGAAATTGTTTTTCTAATTACCAGACCTGTACTATCAGCTAAAAAATGCTTGTTTCCATCTTTTACCGTCACATTTTATCATTTACCATCACATTTATCATTTACCACACATTACTGAGTCGTGAGATAAACTGTATTTCCATTTCTTCGTGGTTTTATTGTCCATTCTTTTAAATTTAGATGCACGAGGAGAGGGAAATAACTTCTTGAATAGGCAAAAGCTCAAACTACATAAAGATAGTTATGGTTTTGAGGGCACAGTGATTTGGGGGTTTGTTGTGTCCCCCCCCCTCCACATCATTCCTGAAGGAAACTGATTTATTTGTGTAGATACATTGAATCTTCAGGGGCGTTTTACTGCACTTGTTCTTTTTTCCTCCTTTGCATAACAAATCCTGATTTTCTTCTTCACAGATTATCCAAGGAGCTTCTGCTGGATCCCCAGCAAACCTTGGTCTTCAAAGTGTGGCATAAAGCAGGTACATTCTGCAGGGCAGTACTGAGAGGAGTGTCTTTTCTGCACCCCTTTCCTTGTATTTAATATGAGTGAAGTAAATTCTATTAAATCAGAGAGTAGAATTGTAAAGACATTTTTTACCTCGCGCTAGAAGAATGCTAGAAAGAAATACCCATTGATTTCCAACCCCTCATCAGCCTCCTTTTCCCTATTAATCATCTAGCAAAATTTGGTTCAGTTTTTAATTTGACAGTATTTTAAAGGTAGGACGTTTTCCCAGTGAAGAAGATTCTTTTCTGTGTCTTTCACGTGCTGTTTCTTGTCTCAGCACTTGGTGGAGTGTGGCTGCCAGTTCTAATCAAATATTTTTTTAGGGGTATGGATATATTTTAAGAATTACTTCTGTACCCAGTAACTGTACAGATACATTTGCAAGACAGAAAAGACAAAACTTTGCACAAAAAGTGCAACAGCGTAATGACAAATCAGCATTTTGGAAAGTTTTGGCAAAGTGAAAAGGGAAGAAAACGGGAGTTTCTGAAGTGAGAATGCAGTTATGGAGGTGGAATGTATTTGCTGTGGTCCCTGGATTGGCCTCCAGGTTCGTTTTTCAAGTCTCTGATTGTCTCTTATTTCTAGCCATTTTCAAGCTGAATCACACAATCAGAGAATGATCTGGGGTTGGAAGGGACCTCTGGAGATCCTCCAGTCCAACCCCCTGCCAGAGCAGGGCCACCCAGAGCAGGTCCCACAGGAACGTGTCCAGGGGGGGTTTGAAGGTCTCCAGAGAAGGAGACTCCACCACCTCTCTGGGCAGCCTCTGCCAGGGCTCTGCCACCCTCAAAGCGAAGAAGTTCCTCCTCATGTTGAGATGAAACTTCTTCTGTTCAAGTTTGTGCCCATTTCCTCTTGTCCTGTCCCTGGGCACCACCGAAAGAAGACTGGCCCCATCCTCCTGACACCCACCCTTTAAGGATTTATAGGTGTTGATCAGATCCCCCCTCAGCCTTCTCTTCTCCAGACTGAAAAGACCCAAGTCCCTCAGCCTTTCCTCAGCAGAGAGATGCTCCAGGCCCCTCAGCATCTTTGCTGTCCCCTCTCCAGCAGTTCCCTGTCCTTCTGGAACTGGGGAGCCCACAACTGGTCCCAGTGCTCCAGCTGGGGCCTCCCCAGGGCAGAGCAGAGGGGCAGGATGACCTCCCTCCACCTGCTGCTCACACTTTTCCTGATGCCCCCCAGGAGGCCATTGGCCTTCTTGGCCACAAGGGCACATTGTCGGCTCCTGGGCATCCCTTTGTCCACCAGGACTCCTAGATCTTTTTCTTCAGAGCTGCTTTCCAGCAGGTCCCCCCCAACCTGTCCTTATCCTGGGGTTATACCTCCCCAGGTGCAGCCCTTGTTGAATTTCATGAGGTTCCTCTTTGCCCACCTCTCCATCCAGCCTGTCCAGGTCTCGCTGGATGGTGACGTGGCCTTCTGGTGTGTCAGCCACCCCCTTTATTACAGCCTTTATTTTCCCTTTATTACAACCCCCGTTTAACTAGGTTTTCTGATTAAGCATTGCATAGGGGACGTAACCGCCGTGTCCTTTCCTACACCTGCAGCAAGGACCTCGTCCTGCCTGGTGTTTATCTCTAGCATTCTTCTACCACAAGGTAAACATTTGAAAAACTGAATTGTTTGAAGTGTTGAACAACTGAAATACTGAATTGTTCCCAATGGAGGTGTTCGGGTTATCAACAGCTGCAGAAGAGACAGTTATTTTGGCAAATCTACACGGAGGAAGCCGGTTTAATTGCTTAAAATATTTTTTCCTCCTTCTCAATCAGGAATCGTAAGTCTCTGAGTTAGAAGCACGTTAACAACAAAAATCCGAGTCTCGTTTCTGTTGTCTTAAACTCTGTTTTCTATTTCCTTCCCATTTTTTGCCCCGCTCTTTACCTCCTGAGACCTCTCAGCTTTTAAACCATTTTTTCACCTTTATGAGATGTCTTTCCCTCTGATGTCCAGACATATTTCAAGGGCTGTGTAACTGATTTTTAGCGTTCCTGAGAATGGTTCGTTTACCTGCAGTTGAAGTGAATACGTGCTTTGTATTCTTCTCCCCTAGAGAAGAATATAAATATATAAATATATATTCTTCTCCCCCAGAGACGGAGCGAGTGATAGGATTTGCATCCGTGGACCTTTCTCCTCTTCTTTCTGGCTTCCAGCTGGTGTGCGGGTGGTACAATATCACGGACTTCAGTGGGCAGTGCCGAGGGCAGATCAAAGTCGCCGTTTCCCCTCTTCAAAACATCAATAATCTCAAAGAAGAAAGGCAGGCGAGGATCCGGAGCCAGGCACCCAGTTCTTCAGTACGTCCTTCATTTTCCTCCTTTGTTCATATCCGATGGAAACAAAGATGTATCAGGGCAACGGAGCTGGTGAGGAGCAGCTGAGGGAGCTGGGGGTGTTGAACCTGGAGAAAAGGAGGCTGAGGGGAGACCTTCTGGCTCTCTCCAACTCCTTGAAAGGAGGGTGTAGCCGGGGTTGTCGTCTCTTCTCCCAAGGAGCAGGCCATGGGACAAGAAGAAATGGCTTCAAGTTGCCCCACGGGAGGTTCAGATGGGATATTAGGAAAAATTTCTTCCCCAAAAGGGTTGTGAAGCCTTGGAATGGGCTTCCCAGGGCAGTGGTGGAGTCTCCATCCCTGGAGGGATTTAAAGGATGGGTTGACATAGTTCTTAGTGACATGGTTAATGATGGTTTTATCAGAGTTATGTTGATGGTTGGACTAGATGATCTGAAAGGTCCCTGTCAACCTAGAAAATTCTGTGATTAGATTTCATAATAATCAGGACTGAATCTGTGGCTTTCTTGTGTAACGAGCAAATAGAGCAAATCCAGAGTATTGTAATGGATCAGTCTGTGTAAATCATAGAATCAGAGAATCGTTAGAGTTGGAAGGGACCTTAAAGACCATCCAGTCCCACCCCCTGCCCTGGGCAGGGACACCTCCCACCAGACCAGGTTGCTCCAAACCCCCTCCAACCTGGCCTTGAACAATTCCAGGTTAAATATATCAGAAACGCTTAATTCCTTGTTTAAAAATTCTGTGTCTTTCCATGGTAGCTGCAGGCCAGCGCCAATCACAGCGCTCATTCAGACCTGGGTCAGGATCACCTCCAGTGCCTTCACTCTCTTGTTGCTTCACGGGGTTTTTGGGTGGTTTTTTTTATTGCTAGGAGAATATTTTGTGGGTTTTGGATGTCTGGGAGCCTGGTGTTATTCTGTTTGCTGCTTTGGGTGCCAGCTGATGCCCAAAAATCCAGCCTTTCGGTGGTTAGGAAATTTCTAATTTGACAGAAATCTGTTTTTCTGGAAGATTTGCCATTTCTTGTGGATTTGTTCTTTATTCTCTAGACTTTCCAGTTACACTGGGGTGTGATATACAGGTGTAATAGAGCTCCTATACCCTATTTTCCATTTGTTTACTCTTTGATAGTGAGGGGAATTAACAAATGTTTCTGAAATAAGCACATTGTGAGACGGTATTTTGCCTCAGCGCTGGAAAATCCTTTGAAAATTTATTTAGAAAACGGAAGTTTTTGTTACCTTAGGAAGATACTACTTTAATTTCTCGATTTTCTTGTCGTGGAAGTCTCACGTGCGGGGTGTTCCTCTTTATTCTAGGTGAAGCCCAGCTTTCCATCATTTCCCAGTAACCCTACAAGCTTTTCCAAGCCCACGTTGAATACCTGGTCAAAAGAAGCCAGTGTTCCTTCTCGAGAGCGGTAAGTTTGCTGGCTGTTGGTCATTTTTAATCATTTTCAGGGCTCAGAAATCTACCTATTTGAAGCCTTTGGACTCTACTGAAAAAGTATCAAACCCTGTCAAAGCTCTTTCCTGATTCGTTTCATTTACACCCTTCTACGTTAAGATTTACGCTACGCTGTTGCTAAGACTGGCAGATACTTCTTCCAGGCCTTTATAAGATTAAGGGTTGTGTTTCTATTTGGTTTTTATTTTTAATAAGGATAATAAGCATAAATTAGAATAGAATATTACAGATATTTTGCCCTTTATTTTGCCATAACTCCTGTCCATGGCCGGTGAGTGACAGGTGGTGAAATCCGCATTCCAGGACTGGGATTGTCAGATATCCTGCAGCAATTCCTGCTTTCTTTCCCTTAAAACAAGCACCGATGTTTACATATTTAACCAGCAACTAGAGCTTTTTAATTCATGGCTTATTTAGCATTAAGAGGAGATTATACTTTTCTTGAGTGTGTCTTGCCATTCCTGATGATATTTGAAAGAGCTAGTTCCATCCATCGGTTGCTCTTTAATGCATTTAAAGATGTTGGATATTCTTAGTTGGCAAACTTTTCACAATTAGAGATTTCAGCCTGTTTTCTGTCGTTAACCGTAGGTCCCTTCTGAGCAGAATTAGTCCCCCCGGAGCACACACGCCTCGTCACGAAGAGCACCTGCAGAACGTGCGCAGATTTCACCAATCCCTGCAGCGAGCCGAAGGGAACGCTCAGCGGGCGGCAAAGATGGACTCGTTATCGCTGTCGTCACGAGCTTCTCTCCTGACTGCTCTCAGGTAACGCAGAGCTATAGAGTCATAGAATCACAGGATGGTTTGGGTTGGAAGGGACCTTAAAGATCATCCAGTCCCACCCCCTGCCCTGGGCAGGGACACCTCCCACCAGACCAGGTTGCTCCAAGCCCCCTCCAACCTGCCCTTGAACCCCTCCAGGGATGGGGCAGCCACAGCTTCTCGGGGCAACCTGGGCAACCAGGTCTCACCACCCTCACACCAAAGTTCTTCCCCACATCTCATCTCCATCTCCCCTCTTTCAGGGTCAAACCCTTCCCCCTCCTCCTAGGGCTCCCATCCCTCATCAAGAGTCCCTCCCCATCTCTCGTGGAGCACTTTGAGGGACTGGAAGAGGCTCCAAGGTCTCCCCGGAGCCTTCTCTTCTCCAGGCTGAACCCCTCCAACTCTCTCAGCCTGTCCTCCCAGCAGAGGGGCTCCAGCCCTCCCAGCATCTCCGGGGCCTCCTCTGGCCCCGCTCCAACAGGTCCATGTCTCTCCTGTGCTGAGGCCCCAGAGCTGGAGGCAGCACTGGGTGGGGGGTGTCTCCCCAGAGCGGAGCAGAGGGGCAGAATCCCACCCCACCTCACTTTACTGGCCATGCTGCTGGGGATGCAGCCCAGGATGGGGAGGGTTTTCTGGGCTGCCAGTGTCCATTGCCAGCTCATGTTGGCTGTAGCCAACAAGGTGATTCCAAGCCTTAGGTTTGCAAAGCAGAGCTTGAAACCCTTGCATCCGATTTTAAAGGCAATGAAAATACGCAATGGATACAGTTTAATTTACAGCAGGATGAGATTAGATTGGAATTGGATTTTGGGTCACACCAACCCCATGGATGCTCCAGGCCTGGGGAAGAGTTGCTAGAGCTGCCCAGTGGAAAAGGACCTGGAGGTGTTGGGCACCAGCCAGATGAGCCAGCCACGTGCCCAGGTGGCCAAGAAGGCCACCAGCATCCTGGCCTGTATCAGAAACAGTGTGGCCAGCAGGACTGGGGAAGTGACCATCCCCCTGGACTGGGCACTGGTGAGGCCCCACCTCAAGGGCTGGGTCCAGTTTTGGGCCCCTCATTCCAGGAAAGACCTTGAGGGGCTGGAGCGTGTCCAGAGAAGGGCAACGGAGCTGGTGAGGGGGCTGGAGCACAAGGAGAAGGGTCTGGAGAACTTCTGAGGGAGCTGGGGGTGTTGAGCCTGGAGAAAAGGAGGCTGAGGGGAGACCTTCTGGCTCTCTCCAACTCCCTGAAAGGAGGGTGTAGCCAGGGGGAGTTGGTCTCTTCTCCCAAGGAACAGGCCATGGGACAGGAGGAAACGACCTCAAGTTGCTCCAGGGGAGGTTTAGGATGGAGATTGGGAACAATTTCTTCCTGGAAAGGGTTACCAAACAATGGAAGAGGCTGCCCAGGGCAGTGGTGGAGTCTCCATCCCTGGAGGGATTTCAAAGCCGGGCAGACGTGGTGCTGAAGGACCTGGGTCAGTGGTGGGTTTGTCAGTGGTGGGTTGATGGTTGGACTCGATGATCCTAGAGGTCTTTTCCAACCTCAACCATTCTATTATTCTCTGAAAAATGGAGATTAGGGGGACATGACTTTCTGAGTCCATCCCTTTCCCTGCTACCACAAGCAATATATCATAAAATCCTTAGATTTTTATCAAGCTCAGTCATAAAGTCAATTAGTATTCTCTCCTTTATGACTTCATGCAAGGTTATCTCAAATCCAACACCTTTGATTAAGTTTAAAACTAGCTCTTTTTTTTAACTCCCAGCCTAAGTCTCATAGCTAATTAGGCGTTGATTCGTGAGTGTTATTCTCTTGCTCAGAGAGAGCAACCTCAACATTTACCTACTGAGATATGCCTGTCAATAATAACCCTTAATACTGTATTTGCATATTTACGTGCTGTTGACTGGGATGATACAAATAGAACCAAGTCTGCCACAGGCCTTTTTTTTTTTCCCCTCTTACTAAATTTCTTGCAACTTATTACAGAAAAAACCTGAGTGAGCTGGATGAGGTTCAAAGATACTTCAGTCAGAAGCTGACCACGTCTTTTCCTGACTTCAGTTGCGGTCCCGTGTCCAAACCGAGTCGTGAGGAGCAGGAGATCGATCATCGGGCCTCGATGAGCAGAGAAGTGGATCCCAACGGACACCATCTCTTGGAAAAATCCAGTCAGTTGGTGTCTCAGGTCAGCAGCCTCATCAATGGTAGGTTGTCACTTGTTTGGAATTTTTTGTCAGAAGCTGCCTTGGAAGTATTTTCAACTTTCTAACGGAATCGGGAGCAGTTCTTGGTGTTGGTCATCACCACGTGTGGGTCCGTTGCTTCAGAGAGACTTTCAAACCCCTGTCAGTAATGGGGGTGTTGAACTGAAACATGCAGAAGGCAGAAATTCTAAATAACGCCTACATTCTGCTTAAATTCCAATGTCTGCTCAGTAAAAAAAGGAAGGTCTTGCAGAAGAGCAACCCACAGAATGGTACTGAGCTGAGTCTGTGGTTCTTTCCTACCAGGAATCAGCATATCTCTGGTTTTGGGTGAAATTTCTTCCCTACAATAAATAGCTGAAATAAGTCTCTTTTAGGGCAGACAAAGCTCTTTGTGAGCAACCTCTTTTCTGTTTATCACATTCAATACATTTCCTCTCTTAGAGGCATCACTGCAATTAATTTTCCATGTCGTTACTGCTGTCGGACACAGAACGACGTTCTTAATAAGGATGGAGTGTGACACAACAGGGAAGGAAACCCTGTCTCTTTGTACACCTCATTTTCAGGTGTATGTCTTTTTTACTGTGCCTGGTGTTTCTAACAGCTCCATCGAACCCGCTCTTACAGGGTGACCAGGAGCCAGCAATGGGCCCTNTTAATTTTCCATGTCGTTACTGCTGTCGGACACAGAACGACGTTCTTAATAAGGATGGAGTGTGACACAACAGGGAAGGAAACCCTGTCTCTTTGTACACCTCATTTTCAGGTGTATGTCTTTTTTACTGTGCCTGGTGTTTCTAACAGCTCCATCGAACCCGCTCTTACAGGGTGACCAGGAGCCAGCAATGGGCCCTGTGGCCAAGAAGGCCAATGGCATCCTGGGGTGCATCAGGAAGAGTGTGACCATCAAGTTGAGGGAGGTCCAGCAGGGCCTCTGGAGATCATCCAGTCCAACCCCCTGCCAGAGCAGGGCCACCCAGAGCAGATTGCAGAGGAACGTGTCCAGGTGGGGTTTGAATGTCTCCAGAGAAGGAGACTCCCCCACCTCTCTGGGCAGCCTCTGCCAGGGCTCTGCCACCCTCAAAGTGAAGAAGTTCCTCCTCATGTTGAGATGGAAATTCTTATGTTCAAGTTTGTGCCCATTTCCTCTTGTCCTGTCCCTGGGCACCACTGAAAAAAGCCTGGCCCCATCCTCCTGACACCCACCCTTGAAGGATTTATAGGTGTTGATCAGATCCCCCCTCAGCCTTCTCTTCTCCAGACTAAAAACACCCAAGTCCCTCAGCCTTTCCTCAGCACAGAGATGCTCCAGTCCCTCATCATCTATGTAACCCTCTGCTGTCCCCTCTCCAGCAGTTCCCTGTCCTTCTGGAACTGGGGAGCCCACAACTGGTCCCAGTGCTCCAGCTGGGGCCTCCCCAGGGCAGAGCAGAGGGGCAGGATGACCTCCCTCCACCTGCTGCTCACACTCTTCCTGATGCCCCCCAGGATGCCCTTGGCCTTCTTGGCCACCAGGGCCCATTGCTGGCT
>QJSC01001187.1:27694-44198 GCA_003697955.1 Calidris pygmaea | reverse complement strand
TCCTTGGGAACCAGGTGAGTTGGAACCTCCCTTCACCTCCACCTCCTCTAAGACAAGCTCTAGCCTTTAGCTGATACCTGTTCCTTGGTCCTATGTTAGTGCCCTGAGATCATGGCCGTGAGAAAGGGCAGAGGAGACAGTCTGTCACGGGGAGAGGCTGAGGTTTGGCTGATGTGGTTCTTTGCTACAGGCCAGTCAGAAGAATGCCTGGGCCTGGCTGCTATCTGAAGGACTCTTCTGGCTCAGGCAAAGGATCCCTTGTTCCCTCTGCACAGACTCCACCTCCCAACCCAGCAGGTGTCTTGGCTTCCTTTTGGTGGGGTTTCAGGCTGTTCCTCAAGTGTCCCTTTGCTCTGCTTCCTTCCTGACCTCTCGCCCAGGTGCACCTCTGGCCCAGAGACATGTCCTGCACTGAGAAGTGTGAGCCTTGCGAGCCATGCAAGACCTCCTGTCGCCCTTGCCAGCCATGTGAGCCATGCAAGACCCCCTGCCGGCCCTGCCAGCCCTGCCAGCCTTGCTGNCCTCCACCTCCTCTAAGACAAGCTCTAGCCTTTAGCTGATACCTGTTCCTTGGTCCTATGTTAGTGCCCTGAGATCATGGCCGTGAGAAAGGGCAGAGGAGACAGTCTGTCACGGGGAGAGGCTGAGGTTTGGCTGATGTGGTTCTTTGCTACAGGCCAGTCAGGAGAATGCCTGGGCCTGGCTGCTATCTAAAGGACTCTTCTGGCTCAGGCAAAGGATCCCTTGTTCCCTCTGCACAGACTCCACCTCCCAACCCAGCAGGTGTCTTGGCTTCCTTTTGGTGGGGTTTCAGGCTGTTCCTCAAGTGTCCCTTTGCTCTGCTTCCTTCCTGACCTCTCGCCCAGGTGCACCTCTGGCCCAGAGACATGTCCTGCACTGAGAAGTGTGAGCCTTGCGAGCCATGCAAGACCTCCTGCCGCCCTTGCCAGCCATGTGAGCCATGCAAGACCTCCTGCCGGCCCTGCCAGCCATGTGAGCCGTGTAAGACCTCCTGCCGGCCCTGCCAGCCGTGTGAGCCATGCAAGACCCCCTGCCGGCCCTGCCAGCCCTGCCAGCCTTGCTGCCTGCCCTGCCAGCCCTGCTGCCCGACTCCACTGGCCAACAGCTGCAATGAGCCCTGTGTCAGGCAGTGCCAGAACTCCACTGTTGTCATCGAGCCCCCGGCTGTGGTGGTGACCCTGCCTGGACCCATCCTCAGCTCCTTCCCACAGAACACCGTGGTGGGCTCCTCCACCTCTGCTGCTGTTGGCAGCATCCTCAGCTGTAACGGAGTCCCCATCAACTCTGGTTGCTGTGACCTCTCCTGCATTACCAGCTGCTACAGATGCCAACCCTGCTAAAGCTGCTGGCAACGTCCTTGGTCAAGAACCTCAAAGATCTCGGATCATGGTGCTGTACTGGAGATAGTGCACTGGACCTTTCTGTTTAGTATAGCTCTTCATCTCTGGTTTCATCTGCAAAGCGTGGCTGGAAGTGTCCAGCCTGGGCTCTTTATAAACTGACCTATGTCTACTTTTCCTTCTTACACTCTATTCACTCTTTCTTTACTCTTCTGTTTCCGATGCCAGCCTAGTGGCAACTTGTTGGTCTCCTTAGCTCTTCAAGGCAGGCAGATGGACACCCTGCAGGAGCAACACTGCATCTTAGTGGCTGCACCTGGTGCTCACTGTCAGCCACCTCCTGTTCTTCTTTAGACTCATTAAAGCTATTCTGCATCCAATCCTGAGCCTCTGAGTCCTCCTTCTTTTTGTGGTAAATCTTCCAGTCTGCTCAGGAAAAAAAAGGTGTCTCTTTGGAGATAATTAGGTTGGGTGCAAAAGAGGACCCTTCCTCATTCCCAGGGGAAGAAGAGGGTAAGAGTCACTATACTGGGTTGTCTTTTGCCCCTTGGAGCTGTGGAAGACATTCTGATCTACTCCACAGTCAATGGCCTTTCTGCATCTCTTCCTGAGTGGGCCTGGATCACATTTAGTGAATGGGTTGCCCAATCACCCCTCCCCTTACATGAGGAGCACATGGCTGTGAGTGACCAATGGATGAGGTCAGCAGCATCACTGACTCTTGGGCAACACATCTCCTCTAGTTCTGGAAGGAGTTGTGTTGGGGGAGGAGGTTCAAATAGAGCATGGCTCCAAAGGGTGGAAGGAGTGAGGTTTGAGAGATGGTAATACCTGGGGACAGCCTGCAGTCTCATGTCCACCTCTTCCTCCCCTTCATTACCAGGTCTAGTGTCCATGTCCAGCACACATGGGCACAGGCAGATGAGATAGGTGCCTCATACAGTCCTTCAGCACCTGGCAGGATCCAGCTGCAGTCCAAGCACACAGGGCTGCGGTAATTCACAAGTACTGGCATCAGCCAAAAAATGGAGTCCCCACTCCCAACAGCCTATGGGCCACTGTAGCTCCAGGAGAGTACCCAGTGCTCTAAGACCCATGGTTGCTCTGTGGTAGAATCTTAGAATCATGGAATTGTCTAGGTTGGAAGGGACCTTTAAGATCATCTACTCCAACCATCGACCTAACTCTGACAAAAAAAAAAAAAGAAAACCATACATCACACACACACATCCCAACACATCACTAAACCATGTCTCTAAGCACTATGTCAACCTGTCTTTTAAATACCTCCACGGATGGTGCCTCAACCACCCTCCTGGACAGCCCATTCCAAGGTTGAATAATCCTTTCAGTATAAAAATTTTTCCTAATATCCAATCTGAACCTCCCCTGGCGCAACTTAAGGTTATTTCCTCTTGTCCTATTGCCTGTGACTTGGGAGAAGAGACCAACCCCTGCCTGTCTATAACCTCCTTTCAGGGAGTTGTAGAGAGCGATAAGGTCTCCCCTCAACCTCCTTTTCTCTAGGCTAAACAATCTCAGCTCCCTCAGTCTTTCCTCGTAAGACTTATTCTCCAGACCCCTCACCAGCTTCCTTGTCCTTCTCTGGACCCGCTCCAGCACCTCAATGTCTTTTTTGTGGTAAGGGGCCCAAAACTGGACACAATACTCAAGGTGGGGCCTCACCAGTGCCAAGTACAAGGGGCCAATCACCTCCCGAGTCCTAGTCACCACGATATTCCTGATGCAGACCAAGATGCTGTTGGCCTTCTTGGCCACCTGGGCACACTCCTGGCTCATGTTCAGTCGACAGTCGACCAATATCCTCAGGTCCTTTTCTGCCTGGAAGCCTGTAGCGCTGCATGGGGTTGTTGTGACCCAAGTGCAGGACATGGCACTTGGCCTTGTTGAACCTCAACTTTTTGAACCTTCTTTTTTATCTCCTCCAACCCTGGGGCACCTGGGCAGCTTTTCTGGGCCTCTAAGACTGCACCACTGCCAGATCCCAGCTCTGCTCCAGAAAATCTCTGTGCAAGAACAGTTACCCCCTCCATCCCAATTGGGCCATTGTGGTGACAGAGGGACACATTTCTGTGGACAGCAGCTTCTCTGATTCATCTCTGCTGTGCCATTCTCACCCCTCTTGTGTTGACCAGTATTCCCGGGAATGAACTGGACCAAAAAAACTTGGCATATCAGAGGCCTTCGCCAAGATGACATACTGAGGCAGAAGGACAGCTATGCACTTCTGGAGCTCTGGAGACTGCCTTCCCCAGATGCAAAGGGGAAATCTAGGCAGAGGGTCCCTCTGCATGCAGGCTCAGTCATCACAGTCTTCATCTGCTTCCCGGCCACCCAAATTTGAAGTGTGGTGGTGAAGTTGTCGAGTAACTGACTCCCTCTTCCTTATTGTCAAGGTCTGTGTAAATCCAGCTCTGCAGGCCCTAAGTGCCACAAAGCATCTGCTTCCTGTATATCCCTGCAGGAAATCCCCACTTTCTAGCCATCACCCCACCATTTACAGGCAGATGGTGACCAGGCAGATGACAGCAGTGCACAGAGCGTCCTCATAGCACTTGTGCTCTCTGCAACCCAATGAATGCCTGCCTTCTCATGGCTTGTTTCAGGTGTCCATCTTCCCTGAGTATGTGCAAATGACTTGTGGCATCACTATTAATGTCAACATTTAAGTATGCTTTTCAGTTATACTTTAAAATTTATTTTTAGATGTCAGCCTTCAGCCCCCACTAATGCTTTGAATTCTGGCATCCTTCAGTTATCCAAGGTCTCCTGGGTGCAGAAAAGGAACTCATGAAGGCACTGCTGGTCTCAAAATAACTACTTAGGCCCACAGTGCCCCATGGACTGTGTGAGGTCCATGTGATTTAAACACTTGTCACCCTCAGTCAATCGCCATCTCCTAGGTGCAGAGGAAGAACTCCTGAAGGGACTGTTGGGCTTGAAATAAGGGCTCAAGCAACACTCCCCTCACCCTCCTCCTGCCTGTGGTTCTGGGCAGAGTCGCTGTCTGTACTCATCATTTAAGCAGAGGACACCTTCTCGCTGTGCCCATACACCAAGGCCTCACTTGTTCTTCTGTGAGACCTGCAAGCAGTGGCACTGGGTGAATCACCAGTGCCAGGGCATCTCCATCTCCTCACCCTGTCTGGGACACCAGAGCCTTCTTTCAGGGGAATCTGTCCTCCAACAAACCTCAAATACTGTCAAGATCTACAGCAACAAAATGGAGGTCAGGTATGTGCCCCTGAGGTAGGAAACCTCTCCCCATGCTAAGCTTTATTGGCTGAAGTGCTGGGCTGAGCAAAATGAAGGCACAGCCCCCAAGGGTGTACTCAGGGACCCAAGAGCCATTCAAGATGACAGGGAATCAGAAGTGGGATGTAATGGTCTCATAGTGGCTCCTTGGGTCCCTCACCCCACTGGAGGTGTCCTGACCCCAGGCGCTAAAGGCTGTTCTCAGGAGGCTCTGGACAATGGCAAACAAGGAGCTGGGGCACAGCACAACTCCCCTCTGGGGAAACCCTGGGAGGAGGTGACACCCAGGCATTATTGCACAGTGGGATTCACACTGCGCTGAGGTGCATGCTGAGACCAATGTTACTGTTTATGTGTGAGAAAGTCAGAAAACCACCCCAAGAGCAGAGCTGCTAGAAATTACTCAGAGGGGAAGAAGTGAAGAAGATAAAATATTTGTTCTTATCTTGCCTGAAAAACTCCCTCTCTGGTTCTGCCTGCTCTGGGATTTTGGTCCCTCAGCTCATGGAGGACACCCTGGGGTGATCCTGCAAATGGTCATGTGGAAGAATCATCCCCTAAGCCCTCCGCAGACACCATGTGCATCCAGTGTAGGCAAAGCAGCACAGAAGATGTGAGCATGTTAACTGAGCAGGTTAATGCAGATCCTCTGTGTGCACTTCTCAGTGACCATCCATGTTCACATCCCTCTCAGGCACAGGACATCTCTTTTCTTCAGGTGCTCCATTGTTTTTGCCTCCTGAGAAAGAGGAGAGATGTGAAAAGCAATGGAACAGCTTCAGGCATGGGTGGGAATCCAGTTGAACAGAAAATCTTCCCCAGTCTCAGGCTGACGGATCTTCTTCGCGTGCTGAGGGTTTGGATGATGCCCAGGTTCATGGCTGGGAAGGGGTTGTTCCTCCTCAGGCTATTTTGGCTAGGAGACAAAGCCACAAGAGCAGTCATGTCTCACAACAAGGGCTCCCTTCTGCAACAGCGTGCTTCAGAGGAGGCTGAGGGAAGAAGAAGAGCAGGTCAAACCAGTGAGATATATCTTTTTAATACTCATTCCCATGCCAGAGTTAGTTGCAGCTCAGGGGGTTTGATGGACCCAGCTGTGGTCCATGTGGCATCCCTCCTTAGCTCTCCCCCAAGCCCAGGCAGTCCTTGAACTTTTATTTTATTTTATTTATTATTCCTTGAAGTTTTATTGGCCTATTTTGCTCTTTTCCCAAGACCCTGGATCTGAACTTAGACAGAAAAGTCACACCAACATGATGTTTGTCCCTGCTGCACAGGCTGAGAAGGCAGAGGCCCAACCTCACCACAACCCCAACAGGTCATTGCTGAACAAGCTGAGGTCAGACCTACATGCAAACAGTGCTGGGGAGGGAATCACTTCACAGGAAACATACACATCTCCCCTCTTTCTGTGTCATACTGCATGCCGTGGGCACCAATGTGGGCTCAGTGGAGAAACAGGAGTTGCTGTCGTTCAGCTTGGTATTCCACACATGGAAAAGCACCTGGAAGTTCTCCACAGGCAGCACAGAGAAGAAGCTCCCTGAATCTATCCAAGGTTTGTATTTATCCATACATGGAAGCATCTGAGAGGCCTGGGCCAGCCACTGCTCTTGCTCCAGTCCTTGCCTGAAAGACACGCTTCACTAAAGGCTAAGAGTCCCATCAAGACTGCCAGAAAAACCAGGACTGTCATGCTTTCCCTTTCATAGACTGCTCACAGAGTTCTGAGAAAGATTGAGTTGGTTTTCACAAGTTCCCATCTTCTCATCTCTCTGCCGGGTCAAAGCACCCTCCAAACTTCACTGTGGAGAGAAGAAAATCTCTACAACTGCTGCTCAAAACAGATCTTGCATCCCCAAACTGCTGACCCAGGCAGGCTCTCAAGAGGGATGACAGACTGGTGACCAGGGAGACACCTCTCTCGAAGTGGGAAGAGGGTTCTTGCCGAAGAGATTGTGGGGTTGATTGACTGGGCTTTAAACTAGATGTGAAGGGGGAGGGGGATAATAATATCAGGCTTGTCTGTGACAAACTGTGGGGTATCTTATCAGGGTTGCTGGGGGAGAAGGATATTATCTGTCTAGCACTTGACAAGCTGAGGGATGATGCTCCTAGATCTGTGGGAAGGGTCACTAGCAAAGGCCCTGAACTGGTTGCTCTGAGATGTGCTGGGTATGCTGCAGGACACTTGAAGTCTTATGGGGATGAGTGAGGGGCTCCTGAGGCAATAGGAATAGGGGAGTCACAGATAAAACACCTCAAAGGAAGGCCACCTGAAGAGCAACATGAAAGAAATACAGCCACTCCAGCTAGTAAGTCAGACCCACTGGGTGCCCAGCTGAAGTGCCTGAACACAAATCCACATAACATGGGGAACAAGCAAGAGGAGTTAGAGATGTGCCCACACCTCCAGGGCTATGATCTTATTGACTCACAGGAACATAGTGGGATGGCTTTTATGGCTGGAGTTTTGGAACAGAGGGATGCAGACTCTTCAGGAATGACAGGCTGGGGAGACCTCAATGGTGTTGCCCTCTATGTCAATGACCAGCTAGAGTGCATGGAGCTCCACCTGGGGATGGGTGAAGACCCAACGGAGAGCTTATGGGTCAGGATTAAAGGGAGCACAGGGGCCAGTGATGTTACAGTAGGGGTCTGCTACAGACCACCTGACCAGGGTGACAGAGAGGGTGAGGCCCTCTATAGACAGATAGTAGCAGCATTGTGTTCACAGAGCCTGGTCCTCATGGGGGACTTCAACCACCCCAGTATCAGCTGGAGGGACAACACAACAGGGCACAAGAAATCAAGGAAGTTTTTGGAATGTGGCGATGACAACTTTCTTCTTCAAATGGTAGAGGAGCCAATGAGGAAAGGATCCATGGTGGACCTCATCCTTGCCAACAAGGTGGGGAATGTCAAACTCAAGGGTAGCCTTGGATGCAGCGATCATGAAATGTTGAATTCAAGATTGTTAGGGCACCAAGAAGGGTGTGCAGCAGAATCACTACCCTGGACTTCAGGAGAACAGACTTTGGACTCTTGACGGATCTTACTGGCAGGGTAACATGGGGTAAAACACTGGAGGGGAGAGGGGCCCAAGAAAGCCAGTTAGTACCCGGCAGGTGTGGTACCTCTTTGGAGCCTTTGTGAGGCACCTCAAGGGATGGGGGGCCTCGGCCCGGGAGCTGATGGTACCAGAGGATGAACTCCGTGGTCTGTATGTTGGGGTGTGAGCAATTGATGCTGATGCCTGCTGGTGCCATCGGTGGTCTCTGCCGACAGCTCTTGATGCACCTGGGCTCTGTCTGCAGACACTGCCAAGGAGGAAAAGAAGAAGAAAACCTCAAAACCTGCTTTCTTCCCAGCCCTGCTTGCTGTTTTCCAGAACAAATTCTGCAGAAGTAGTGAGGACCATAAAGAGATGAGAAGAGTTCCCAGAGGATGTCAACATGATACAGAAAGACAGAGGAAAGGACAGAAACAGGGAGAGCTGAATGAAGAACAGCCTGATGAGGGAAGGTGAGATGAGAGCAGAGGGAGAGATGGACGGGAGGACAGTCCAGGGCAAAGAAATCTGTGAAGAAGGCAGAAGTCACAACAGACTTGAGGGAGCTGTCAGGCCACACCATGCCCAGCCTGGCCCCACACAGGCCCTAGCCTGGCCCCTCATCTCTGCCCCCAGCCCAGGAACATTGCAGCCAGGACCAACAGACCTCCACCCCAGCATTGCCACATCGCACTACTTTGTTGCCCACACCTCACTGCTCTCCACCAGCCCTGAGTCTCTGGTCCAGTCGTGATGGCTCCTCTCTGCCACATCCCCTCCTCTGCTGCTACCAGCTCTGCTCTGGGGCTGTGACCTGCGCTGGTGCCACACAGGCTCTTGCTCAGTCCTGGGCCCTGACGGGGTGTGAAGAGAAGGAAAAAGTGGTAGGAGCAGGATGCTCAGTGGGGCTATGGCATAAGGAGGCAGAGGGCTCAGGGCAGGCACGACAGAAGTGGGGTGGGACAGGGAGCATGGGCCTGCCAATCCATGGTCCCCCTGCAGTTCCTGACACAGACAGGAGGGAGATGAGCTGCCGTTATGGGGGAATCTGGCAATATTGGATTTTGTGAAACCCAGCAGTAGGAATAGGTCAGGTGCTACTGCCTGGGGACAGGGCACCCCAAAACCACAGACTGACCCTCCACCCCAGAACCCCACAGGCTGGTGTTGTCCTTGGAGCCAGTATTGCCATCCAAGTGGACCGTGAAAGGCTAGCAGCAGCCACAGAAACAGGGGCTGGGAGTATGGACTGAGCAGAAGCCGCAGCTCAACCTCAGGGCCTGAAAGCAGCGCCACCGGAGGGACCAGCAGGAGTGGAGATGCCTTGAGCAACACTGGGTGTATGGGAGTGTGGGCAGGGGTTGTCCCCAGCACAGGCACCTTAGTCACAGGAATCCCAGTGGCCTAAAAGTAGCCAAAGTGGAATGGGGATGACAACAAGAGGACACGGAAGCAATTTTCTGAAGTTAAGTGCTTTCTATTTTTACAGTATGCTTATTTGCTTGAAATGGACATTTAAATTGGACATTTAAAACTACATCTGGCAGTAAGGGGCACCGGGTTCTGCTGTATGCTATCATTTATCAATATAAAAGGAAAAGTAAACTATCAGGTGAAATCTCCAGGGAAGCAGGAAGGGCAGTTCTTGGGGCAAGGAGAATGGACAGGGAAGGAGGTTGTGGGAGCAGGGGAGGTGAAGCAAGTGAAGGCGTAGAAGCTGGACATATTAGGAGAAATCAGAGCTGCTGGGAGAGATGTGGTCTGAGAGAGAAACAGCACCTGTCTGGAGTCAGATGTATCCTTCCTTCCTCTCAAACATAAGAACCAAATCCAGCCCTCCTTTCCAGCACTTTCTGGGGCAGCTTGTCTCCCCAGCTGGCATCATGATGATGAACAAGTCCATGATCCTTCCTCCTCTTCCTCAGTCCACAAGTGTCTCATGGAGAGGGAAAATACCTACTGCCTCTGGTCCAGCTCCTCCTGCAAGACAACATGCTGAGGTCAGTTTTCATCTCCTCGGTCTTCCATGTGAACATGAGGGGATTCAACAGGGGCATCTTTGTGGTGCAGAAATCAGTAGCCAACTCTGTCCTCAGGTACATGAGACCACAGGCATGTAAGCCACACAGGCTTAAGATGAGAGCTCTGGAAAGTGAGGCATGAACACTACCTGCATGCAGGAAGGGAACCCTTTGTCAGGATAACAGGGATTTCTACTCACCAGCCTTTGCAGGTGGGCATCAACTCCTTGGCCACATTCAGAGCCAATGGAAGGGCAGGTAACTCTGATAACCAGAGCTCAGCTTATTTTCCAATTTTCACATGGCATTTTCTGGTGAGTCTACAGAACTTTTACCAACTTACAGAACGAGCCAGACCACATAGCCACAGCTGAATAGCAACACCAGCCAGTGCATCACTCTGCTGCCATCACTGGCCTTCAGAGTTCAGAAAGTGCAAGAAGAGCTAAACTTCAATTGGCAGGTGGGGAAAGAAAGCTAACTTCTCTATCAGTTCACTTTAGAAGAAAGATTGAAATTACATGGTTCAGCTGTCATCAACTTCATGCAAATGGTACTTGCAGTTCCACAAATGAAGCAGTGAAACAATGAGTCCACTAGGAGGGGTCTGATGGAGTATAAGCACCATACCCTGACATGATGACAGTGCAAACTGGACCACCTGGACACTCTAATTGCAGCATCAACTTCTCAAACAAACTTCAGTCTCAGAAAGGACTTGGATCCAGCAGTTCTTAGATCTCGGTGAGTATGAGCTTAGTTTCTCAGAAACATATTCTTGAATAAATTTACTGCTTCTCTAACCTTACAAGACAGAATACTTTATACTAAGTTAAAATTTTAAGTTTGGGGTGGGAGGGGTCAATACATTAATATCAATGGAGTATCACCAGAGAGTCTTCCACAGTCACAGAAAATGCCTATTCTGTTCCATGAGTCTAAACCAAATGTCACCAGGAATGGAGCTATATATGTTTCCACAGGAGACAGCACAATGCTAAAATCATAGAATGATAGAATTATATAATGGTTTGGGTTGGAATGGGTGCTTGATGTAGTTAGTGTTTGGACCCCTATCTCAATCATGGCATCCTCCGATGTAGTTTGGTCCCTGTCTCAACCATGGCCCTCTGATAGAACTGAGCCTTTTTTTGATAGGCACAGGTCAAGCCCCAATACAGTGCTAAAAGTTGCTGATTTTCACTGGAATAGGCACCCTTCTATTAGGTTGTACATCAATTCACCAGGATTGATAGCCTGTTCAAGTGTAAAGCCCCATGTTATGGGAGGTGATAATCTCTCTAAGTACTTGCCCAAATCCTTCTACACACCCTGCCACCCAGCGACTGACCACCTCAGGGCATGTTTCACTGTTGCCTCACCCAAAAGTTGTCTCCTCCTACACCAGGATGACACTGGATTCCACAAACCCCACAATAATCCAACAGTGTTAATTAGTACATCTGTTAATTAAACACCTCACATAAAGGTGAACAAGGACCTCAAGAGCCTGTAAAACAAAACAACCCACATCAGTTCTGGGTGGGAAGAGGCAGGTGTATCCCTCATCCTCTCCACAAGACAGAATCACAGAATAATATGAGTTGGAAGGGACCTCTGGGGATCATCCAGTCAACTCTCTGCTGCAGCAGGTCCATCCAGAGCAGGTTGCAGAGGAACGCATCCAGGCAGGTTTTGAATGTCTCCAGAGAAGGAGACTCCACCATCTCTCTGGGCAGCCTGTTCTGGGGCTCTGCCACCCTCACAGGAAAGAAGTTCCTCCTCATGTTTAGATGGAACTTCTAATGTTCAAGTTTGTGCCTGTTACCTCTTGTCTTGTCAGTGGGCACCACTGAAAAAAAGACCAGCCCCATCCTCTTGACATAAAATACTCTTTAAGTATTTAAAAGCATTGATAAGATCTCCCCTGAGTCTTCTTTTCTCCAGACTAAAAAGGACCCAGGTCCCTTCCAGGTCTCTCTTTCTAGTCCCCTAATCATCTTTGTAGCCTTTTGCTGTACCCTCTCCAGTAGTTCCCTGTCCTTCTTTAGCTGGGGTGCCCAGAACTGAACACAGTACTCAACATATAGCCTTTGGTTCTATTAACATGTTCCAAGTTCAAACAAACAGATAAGCAGTGTAGCAAGCAAACTCCCTGATGTGCACAGAAACCCTACAATTAATAACTACTACAGTTAGACCATGCTCAATTCAAAACTGCAATTGTTTTGAGCCCCACCAAACTGCAATTGTTTTGAGCACCAAGAAGTCTGGGATGAGTTGACCTTGTGTGGCCACCAGGTGTCCACCAAGCTTCTCTCTCAATCCCCTTCCTCAGTGGGACAGGGGGAGAAAATAACAAGATTAACTCGTGGGTCAAGATAAAGGCAGTGTAATGAAGAAAAGCAAAGTCTGCACACAGAAGCAAAGCAGAAAGATTTATTCTCTACTTGCCATCAGCAGGTGATGTCCAGCTACTCCTGAGAAGCAGGGCCAGAGTTTGTGTAGCGGTTGCTTTGGAAGACAAACACTGAAATAAACGCCCCCAACTCCTCCTCCTTTCTCTTCCATTTCATTGTTGAACATGATGTCGTATGAAATGGAATATCCTTTTGGTCAGTCTGGGTCCTCTGTTCTGGCTATGTCCCCTCCTGGCCTCTTTCCCACCCCAAACCTACTTTGGGAGAGGGAGTTGGAGAGACAGCCTTGCTGCCATGGAAGCGCTGTTCAGCAAGAGTCAAAATACTAGTGTGTTATTAGCACCATTTTAGCTACAAATGTGAAACAACACGATGATGGCTAAGATGGGGAAAGTTAACTCCATCTCAGAGAGACACATCCAGAAACACCTTGGAGCTGAGGTGTGCTACCATGTGAGTAAATGTTTGCGTTTGTGCAGGTGTGTTTTGTGTTTTCACCTGTATATGTGTGAGATGTGCACACACACATCTGTGCACACACACTTGTAAAAATGCATACGTGTGTCCAAATAACCATGCATGTGTGCTATGTGCACCTTCTGTGTGTGTGTGAGCATGTTTTCACATGAATCTGCATGTATGTGGGTGCGACATTCCTTCCATTTTCTTGTGATGTCAATAAGTGAGATCACGATGAAATCAAGTAGTCCAACCAAAACCAAAACCTGGTGCTCTGTAGTTCTCATGGACAGAGCAGTAGAGTCTGCCATGAGTAGCACATTCCCTCATACAATCATAGAATGGTTAGAGATGGAAGGGACTTTAAAGATCATCAAGTTCCAACCTCCCTGCCACGGGCAGGGACACCCCCCACTACACCAGGTTGCTCAAAGCCCCATCCAGCCTGGTCTTGAACGCTTCCAGGGATGGGGCAGCCACAGCTTCTCTGGGCAACCTGGGCCAGTGTCTCACCACCTTCACAACAAAGAATTTCTTACTGACATCTCATCTAAATCTCCCCTCTTTCAGTGTAAAATCATTATGCCTCGTCCTATGGTTACACTCCCTGATAAAGTGTCCCTCCCCATCTCTCCTGTAGCCCCTTTAGGTACTGGAAGGCTGTTATAAAGTCTCCCCAGAACCTTCTCTTCTCCAGGCTGAACAATGCCGACTCTCTCAGCCCGTCTTCATAGGAGAGGTGCTCCAACCCTCTGATCATTTTTGTGGCCCTCTGCTGGACCAGTTCCATGGTAGGTGACACACAAGAACACACAAACACACATGATCATGCAGATCTGCATGGAATCATGCACAACTTTGTACACCCACATGCATTCAGAGATCCACATGCACAAACACAAGCAAGCATATATGCATGTCCTGGCTTGCATTAGAAATAGTCATCCTGGCATGTATTAGAAATAGTGTGACCAGCAGAAGTAGGGAGGTGATTGTCCCCCTGTACTTAGCACTGGTGAGGCCACACCTGGAGTATTGTGTCCAGTTTTGGCCACCTCAATACAAGAGAGATCTGGAGGTGCTGGAGCAAGTGCAGAGGAGGGCAACGAAGCTGGTGAAGGGCCTGGAGAATAAATCTTATGAAGAGCGATTGAAGGAGATGGGACTTTTTAGTTTGAGGAAGAGGAGGCTGAGGGGAGACCTCATCACTCTCTACAACTACTTAAAAGGACATTGTAAAGAGATTGGTGCTGGTCTCTTCTCACAGGTAATTAGTGATAGAACAAGAGGGAATAGCTTCAAGCTGCAACAGGGTAGGTTTAGACTGGATGTTAGGAAAAAATTCTTCACAGAAAGAGTGGTCAGACACTGGAATAGGCTGCCCAGGGAGGTGGTTGAGTCACCATCCTTGTATATGTTTAAGAGTCATTTAGATGTGGTGTTGGGGGATAAGGTGTAGGGGAGAACTTTGTAGAGTAGAGTAGATGGTTGGACTCGATGATCCCCATGGTCTTTTGCAACTTGAATGATTCTATGATTCTGTGATCCACACAAGTTAACTGTGGACTTAAGAACACACTCCTGTCCTTGAAACCTTTGTGTCTGTCATTCTAGCACACCATGGGGGTTGTGGCCTCTCCAGCTTCTGCATCCTTTTAAATCTGCTAGTGAAGGCTCTGGCATATGAAGACCCTTCACCATTCCCAGAGGAAAGGTAGAATGGGACATGCTGAGGTGACCCCTTTCAGGGTCTTATCTTGAAGCCAAGGAAGGAAGGTTTCTCCAGAACCAGTGGCCAGGAGGCTCTGCCTTGCTTTGCCTGTCCCCAGAAATGTCCTAGCAGCCTCAGAAGGTGTTCTGTGGATGTGTACCCTGACCAGTGCTGGGCTCTGACGAGGACCCTAGAGCCTGCAGGAGGCAGGGCAGCATCCCCACAGGCTCTTGCTATGCATCAAGTTGTGCTGGGGAGGTGGCTTATACAGAAGATGATCTTTAAGGATGACACATTTTCCTTATTGGAGAAGGGGAGAGAGTTACAATGCAGGAAGAGAGGATGGGGTGTTGCCTACGTGTCCCAAGGGTAGCCAGAAGCCAGAAGCCAAATTATTGTTTTCACCAGCAGAAGACATTAGAGGATGCAATCTACCTGAGGAAGGGGAGCTTCTAAATGGCTTGCAGGAAATTGTTGGCCATGCTGCCATATATCCACCCAAAGTCCTGTTCAGGAATCCCTGCAGCAGAGAATAAACACATGCTCTGACCCATCACACCTACCAGCCCCTCACAAATGAAAATAAACAGGGGGAGAAATTAAATCCCGCTGAGAGGGGAGGTAATAACATTAAGATGGACGGGAAATGACACAACAATAAAATATTTCCAGCTGCTAATTAGCAATTTTTTGCATGTTGAAGAGTGTGTATTTATCAGCAATTAATTCTGGAAGTAGCTTCATCAGCTCAGTTTCATTTCTATCTCCTCACCTCAGCATTTGCAGCTCGGGACAAGTCGGGCTTGTCCCAGACCCACAACACGCTGCTGCAGCTTGACTTTCTGCACAGAAGCTCTGGCTGGTTCGAGACTCCCAGCTCTTTCTCTACAGAGTTTACGGTCACCAGGAAGCTGCAAGATTTCATGTATTCATTTCTTTGTTTCTTTATTTTCTGTAAACTTGAGGAACACTTGAGTCTTTGTCAAGAGGGGCTGTTCTATATGTCTGTGTTTTTTCCTTACATGTAGATGTGGTCTGGCTGAAGGTCTGGAATTGACCTGGCAGCTTCAACTCCAGTTCAGTTTCTTTCTGCACAGGTAACAACCCCTTAACCCTGTCAAAACACCTCAGTTAGGAGCAGCCAGGCAGGGCTGACCAGTGCGTTTTCACTTTGTAACACTGGACATTCGGCAACTTGCTAACAGTGCCTGGAGTTGGCCCTGGAACTGGTTCCCAGCAGGGTTTTCTCTACTCTTCCTAGTAAGGGCAGAAGAACAGGCCAATGCTGTCTCAGCCAGATAACCATGGTTAGCACTCCCTCCCCAGCCAGGACAAAGACCATGGCCCACACCTTAGAGCTGCGCCAGCTGGCTGCGCCAGCAAAGGAGCAAATCCTGGACGATGTGACAAGATGGTACTTGGAGCCTTCCCTCATCTTTCCAACCACCACTCTGTGTTCTGCACACAGGATTTTGAACCGTGGCAAAGAGCGACCATGGGTTTGTGTTATTAGCTCTTCCCAATGAGCCTGGGGGATGATTGACCTTGCAAGGACATAGCCAGTTAAGCAATTCAGAAATGAGTGCACTCTGAAATTACTATGTACATAATGAGTTGCCGTAGGAGCTTGACATTTTGTGACAGAAAATGTTTGTCAGAGCTCTGTAAGATCATCTTTACTCTGATGTATCACCTGTTCCTCAAGCAAAGCAGAATCAGAACTTCATCTGGGATAAACTGGTTATCATAATTTACAACAGTGAAGGTATTTTGCCCCTCTGATGCCAATAGAGACAATGAGTTTATACAGCATTGTTTGGACCCCTGTTTTTGTCTGGGCAGTCATTTTCTGTAGGCATGACAAAGATGAACAAATGCAGAATAAGAAATTTTTTTCTATAGAACTGCAAACTGAAGAAAGTCTGCATTCCTGAGAGCTGAAGGAGGAGCAAACTGCACATTTCAGATCCAGCTCTGTTGGTTGATCCCACATCTGGGTAAAGCCTAGAATCATAGAATCATAGAATGGTTAGGGTTGGAAGGGACCTCAAAGATCATCTAGTTCCAACCCCCCTGCCATGGGCAGGGACACCTCCCACTAGATCAGGTTGCTCAAGGCCCCATCCAGCCTGGCCTTGAACACTTCCAGGGATGGGGCATCCACAACCTCCCTGGGCAACCTGTTCCAGTGTCTCACCACCCTC
>QJSC01001187.1:8230-25837 GCA_003697955.1 Calidris pygmaea | reverse complement strand
CCAGCACTGCTCCTTTCCTTGTTGGTTCTTCAATTATTTGAAAAAGAAAGTTGTCATCAATGCATTCCAAGAACATCCTGGATTTCCTGTGCTCTGCTGTGTTGTCTTTCCAACAGATATCGGGGTGGTTGAAGTCCCCCATGAGTACCAGAGTGTGTGAGCGCGATGCTGCCCCTATCTGTTTATAGAGGGCCGCATCTTCACTATCACTTTGATCTGGTGGCCTGTAGCAGACTCCTACTGAACATCACCTGCCCCTGTGCTCCCTTTAATCCTCACCCATAAGGTCTCTGTTAAGTCTTCATTCGTCCCCAGTTGGAGCTCCATACATTCCAGGTGGTCTTTGACATAGAGGGCAACACCCCCTCCTCTTCTGCCCACCCTGTCCTTCCTGAAGAGTCTGTAACCCTTCATTCCAACACTCCAGTCATAAGAGCCATCCCACCATGTCTCAGTGATGCCAATAAGGTCGTAGCCTTGGAGGCACGCGCACATCTCTAATTCCTCTTGTTAATTCCCCATGCTGCGTGCATTTGTGTATAGGCACTTCAGCTGGGTGCCTAAAGGGGCTGACTTATTAGCTGAGATGGTAGGTTGATGGCTCTCCTTAAGTTTTTTTCTGCTTGACCTGTGTTTAACCCCCTCCCCCTTTGGACCTAGTTTAAAGCTCTTTCAACAAAATCCTGCCAACTTGCAGGCCAGTATCTTTCTACCCCTCTGAGACAGGTGTATTCCGTCTGCTGCTGTTGTATCTGGTGGCATGTGAGTTTCCCTGATGTCAAAAAACCCAAAATTTTGTTGGTGGCACCAGTTTCTGAGCCACTTGTTAATCATGTGTGCCTTTTTATTTCTTTCAGTATTCTTGCCTTCAACTAAGGGTATTGCTGAAAAAATTACCTGAGCCCCTGATCCCTCAACCATTTTCCCCAATGTCTTAAAGTCCTTTTTAATTGTTTTTAAGTTTCCAGTACCGACCTTATCATTTCCCACCTGCATAACTACTAAGGGGTAGTAGTCAGAGGGCTGTAGCAGACTAGGCAGCCTTCTGGTTACATCTCTGATGCGGGCTCCAGGGAGGCAGCAGACTTCCCTGTGAGAAGGATCTGGCCGACATATGGGGCCCTCTGTTCCCTTCAGAAGGGAGTCACCAATGACAATTACCCTCCTCTCTCTTTTTAGGGTAGAGGTTTTGATTTTGGTGTGAGAGGGAGCATGATTTGCTAATCCCACACTCTGGAGGACTGCAGTTTGAACTCCTCAGTTTTCGGTAGGGAGGGGTGGCTGTTGAACTCTAGTTCAAAGGGTTGGACTTGGGAGTCCATGTCTGGAGGAAATGTGAGGCCTAGTGGTTAGAGCAAGTGGTACTGGGACTCACAGTGCCTTGATAAAGTCTCAAGTCTCACAAGGAAGAGTGAGGTCTATTGTTCATAGACTCCCACTCCTCTCAGCTTTCCTGAATTTTATGATCCAACATTTAAAGAAGCAGAGCATGAACGTGAAAACTTCTATGTTGCCTTTCCTTATTCAAGAGCAAGCAAGCAGTGCCCCACAGAAAGAGGAAGACAGACATTCAGGCCCAGGAGTAGTTCCATGGAAAGACTGAATCCCTTCCCTAGGGTGGAAAAAATCACTTTGCACCAGTTCCTTCACGGGCAGAACTCAGGCCCCTGACGATTTTCAAGGTCATCCAATTACTCCAGCACAAGTCAAGCTTAACATTTCTGCCTCTCAGAGGCAAGCAGGTCAAAATCTGAAAAAAACTGAAGAAAGCTGAACCACAAAACCTGAAGAAGCCAAAAGGTTCCTGACCTTATAGGAAATAATCTCTCATGAGTAAAGCTTTGGAGAGAGAAATCTTCTGGTGACCAGTCTCTTCCTTCCTGCCCTGGGATCTGGGCAGGGGGAACAAGTGATCAGCAATTTTCTCTGCTCTTAAGGGAATAGACTTTGTGGAAGATGAGCCCTCCATGGCAGGAGGTAACACAAGAAACCTTGGCCATGGCCAAGGGGAAGATGGTTCTGGAGGTCCCTAGAGCCACAATGTTTTTCCAACTGTGGCCCCAGCTGTGGTCAAAGAGACACAGAAGGCGTGAGCATGTTGACTGAGCTCATGTCTTCTGTTTGTACTTCTCAGTGACTGCTCAATCTTGTAAAGTCTTCCTCCAAATCTTGAAGCAATTCTAAGGGATTACATTTGCTTTACAGGAAGTTATGAACACAAAAGGACAGAGAAAGATTTGTCCCAGGAACAGAACCAGAATCAGACGCACAAGGGACAGAAAAATACATTCTAGCATTAGCTAATAGTGCCCACATATTGTGACATATTTGTTATTTGGTCTCTCAAGTGCTCTTTTTCTATGAAACCCTGAACCTGCTCTCACACATCTTTGGGTTTTTACTGGCCATGAACAGGAGGAGAATCATTCTCCTGCAGGGACCCAGATCACAATTTTCTTACCCTGCTTTTGTGACCAACTGAAGCTACTCATTCACTTTTCAGTTTCCCACAGACACAGACCATCTCTTTTCTCCAGGCGCTTCATTGCTTTTGCCTCCCTCTGATTCTCTTTCTCTTGTCTCTTCTTCACACCCAACTCACTCCCACCTTGGCACAAAGACTGAGCTTTGTGTGTCACCTCAGAAAACCTCATTGCAAACACCTGCACTGTTTCAGGAAAGAAAATGCAGCTAATTACTCCTTTTGGTCATCATGGCTGCTTTTGTCACTTGCCACCATAGCTGCTCTCCAGAGCCGCCAAAAAGCCAAAAAACACTGTTCACAGAGGAACATACTAGTCCACAGATACGGGAATCCCCCAGGAGTTCATGAAGGCTCCACTTCCTGCCACACTGGTGATTCTCCAGTACCAGAGAAGAGATATTACAAGAAGTAGAACAGCCCACAGTGGTGGAGGGTGTGCGGGGTTTGAGCAGAGGATATTGCACAGAGTACCTTCTCCTTTGGTAGCTGATGCATGATGCTACCAGTCTCAGAGTGTCTTTTCTGCTCAGCTGGCCTTCAGATCCTGACAAGGAGGTTTCCTTTCTGCTGGCCTTTCTGACATCCAGACATGATGATACTCTGTGGGCCAAATCATTTTCTCTGTGATAACGGCTCCTGCCTTGCCCTCTCCTGTGGTGACACACAGTCTTCTGTCTGTCTCGCATTGCAGTCTGATACAGCTACACCATGTTCCTTTATATCAAGCTGTCAATGCAAAGGTTCCTGGACCTACACATATCTGTCAACATCTTTAGTATGATTTTAAGTCTTTCATTGAAACCCTTCATTTACAAAGTCAGAAACAAGAAAGTGAAGCAAAATCTCTGGGGAGGACTTCTCAGAAAAAGTAAAGTACCTTTTCAAAGTGCCTCAGCATGAACAAATATAATTATTGTCTCCTACCTTCTGCCCCCAAAAAGTTCCTCAAAACAGTGTAAATTCATCTTGGCATCACTGTTGGAGAGAAAGCACCATGTCCACAGCAAGCTCCTCTCCCTCACCTTACAGTCATATTATGTTCAGGATAAACCTTAATCCTGATGCTCTGATACCCTTTCGGTTATTATAGGATGAATCTATAATGCCTCCACTTGTGACTGATCAAAGACACCCTACCATGGAAGAAAGCTCAGAGAAGACAGGCAAGGGTGATATGCTCCTGAAATTCAGAAGAGAAAGCAGAAGAGGAAGCAGAAAGCAGGAAGCACTGAAGGAAACTGAGCTTCTCCCAACACAAAGGGGACCATAAGGTGGCCTCTGTTTTAGATAACGCACTAAAGTTGAGTCGGTCAATAGATTATGTAAATGACCTTCCCTAAAATAATGATTAGAAAGTAGTATGTGTCTGAAACAGCCAGCATGGGGAAAATGTGTACGTGGCTCAACCCAACACATAGTATAAAAACTGAATGACCAGACAAATGAACTTCGAGAAGAGCAGTGAACTTGAACTGGTTTTGGCCCATGGATTTGTTCCCTGTGACTGGGACACCCAGCATCATAGGGACAGCTAAAGGGAATCACCTTTGCATTGTAATTCAATTGTATATTGCAATTGATATATTGTGCTTTTGTTGTGATTTCAGTACATTTTTGCATCACTTTGCTAAGTCAAAATGCTGTGTAACACCAAATATCTTCAGATAAGTGAATTTGGTATTAAGCGTTAAACCCTTCTTGTGTGGAATTTCTAGAAGAGCCTGGTCAGACAGTATTGGACCATGACAGCAAGTGATGAGAAATCCCTCCCAGATGCCTGCCAGAGCTGGAGGTGGTATCCTCTGGAGGTTTGTATTTCAATTTGCTAAGTGCTTAATTCTATAAGGGATTAATGTAAATATCTGCCAGAACTTCCAACAGGTGGCTTAACGCTTTAAAGAAGTGGACACATATATTTATTCTTTTAATTTGATACTTTCTGGATGCTTCATTCTTGTGGCTATCTAATTGGCTCTTACCCTGATTCAAGATATATTTGATCATGATATACCAGTAGCCATTATACCTCACATAAGACGGTCAACAAAGTTGACATTTCCCTTCCCTCCCTTCTGTTTCCAAACATATTTATTAACTTGTAATTAAAAATACTCAAAATAATAAGCTCCAAGTTAGATGAGTCAGGGCTTTTCCATATGTAAAATGTGGCACCTGTCACTAGCAACCCATCACTCAACTATTGCATTGGCTTGGCTACAGAAACACTTCAAGGCATTTGGAAAAGGTCACAAAAGAAGGAACTTCTCAAATGCAGAGACCTGAAATGGTAGATGGGTAACAACTCTCTTTTTACACTCAATGGCATTTTATTTCAGAACAGGACGAATCAGCTTTCAAAGTTCTTTCCTCTGCACAGGGATGATAAAAGAAGTCCAAGTGAGCATCTCAGATGGAGGCATCACCATGGCAAATGAAAGGAAAAAACAGTGTAGGTTTTATTTCACCTAACCATAGAGGTCTCCAAGTGAGACACTTGAGTCTGAACTGATTGTCTGCTTCTCCCTTCCAGAAGGAGAAGTACTTCTGGAGATGATTCATGTGTGTCCTCTGTACATCTGTTCTGGAATGGGAGAAATGTCTCCCTAAATGTACCAATTTTCATGCATGTTCTGAATACTCCAGGGTATCTATATATCAACAGCAGTATGGGGCAATTGAACCAAGCCTCCAAGGTGACAAGTTGACCATGAGGCAGCAATGTGCCCTGATGTCCAAGAAGGCCAATGGTCTCCTGGGGTGCATCAAGAACAGTGTGGCCAGCAGGTGAAGGGAGGTCATCCTCCTCTTCTACTCTGACCTGCTGACATCTGGAGTCCTGTGTCCAGTTCTGGGCCCTCTAGTTCAAGAAGAACAGGGAACTACTGGAGAGAATCCAGCAGATGCTATGAAGATGATCAAGGGACTGGAGCACCTTTCTGATGAGGAAAGGGTGCAGGTGATGAGCAGAGTCACTCTGGGTGACCCTGCTCTAGCAGGGGATTGCACTATATGATCTCCAAAGGTCCCTTCCACCCCCTACAATTCTGTGGTTCTCTGTGATAATGTCCACCCTCATCGGCTCAGCTGTCCGTGATAGTTGTAGAAAAGCTTTAGAAAGCCCACTGAGTCTGGATCACACCTTCTACAGGTGTCTGTAGTTCCTTACTTTCCTGGCTGGGATGATGTTTCATTTTTGGGTGGATTCTACCTGTTGAGTGTTAAGGGACCCAAGACACAAATAAGTGCAGGACACTGAGGTCTGTGGACAATTTGTCATGGTTTAACTCCAGCAACTAGTACCACACAGCGACGCACTCGCCCCCCACCCCCACCCAGTAGGGTATGGAGAAGAGGGAGATAAGGAGGGGAAAGGAAAAAAAACCTCGTGGGTTGAGATAAAGGCAGTTTAACAGAACAGTAACAGAAAAAGAAAATAACAATAATAATAACAAAAAAAACAATGGTAAAAAAATATAAAAAATGAAGTAATACAACTCAAGTCGCTCTCACCACCTGGCAATCAGTTGTCCAGCCCATCCCAAGCAGTGAGTGTGGATCCCTGCCCCCCGGCCAACACTTCTTTATATACCAAGCATGACATATATGGTATGGAATATTCCTTTGGCCAGCTTGTTCTGTCTATGCTTCCTCTCAGCTTCTAATGGGAAGCTGAAAAAGTCCTTAACTAGTGTAAACATCACTTAGCAATAACTAAAACAATCTGTGTTATCAGCATTATTCTCATGCCAAACCCAAAACAGAGCAGATACTAGAAAGAAAATCAAGTCTATTCCAGCTGAAACTGGGACACAATTCCAGATCATTTAAATCACTGGTCATCTGACATAAATTGGATTATGCAAGACCTGGCTTAGGGCTGCCAGTGAGAGCCCAGGTCCTCTAGGAGAGGCAGGTCGACCTGGACCAGCAGTAGAATGTCAATGGGGTACCCTAGGCCTTCTCAAGTGAACTGAATGTCCTCTCTGAGACACAGGATCAAATCCATAGGGTGGGATCCAGTTGGGAAGTCAGCACCCTGCAGCTGAGCATCCACATGCAGTGGTGGGGTGGGTCTGTCTGAACACAGTACCCTGGAAGGAATTCTGTTGTCCATGGGCTGTTTGAGGCATCCATACGGGGCAGAAAACTATGACACAAGGGTTGGAGGCAACTCTGCTCCTCTTTAAGTAGCAGTGGGAGACCAAAGAGACCCACTGGACAGTGGAAAAACTCTAGTGTGCAGGTGACAGGCTCCCTCCTTCAGCCATTACTGGCCAGATGAGTACCATACGTGTGGAGTCCAGATGTGGGCACCTCCATGTTGATGCTCACAGTAGGGGGTGTGACTCTCAGCAGAAACTCACCCTTTCTTTGAGATTCATATCACCTGTCCTGAGGAGCCGGGCACCAAAGTCCATGTGAACTGGCCACCCTTTCCTGCCTTGCCAGCCAGTGGAGAGAGAAACCAATCAAGGCACCATGGATTTCTCATTTTGAAAAGGTGAGTCAAAACTACGGGGTCATATGGGCAGCTCAGCTCACTTCAGCTCTGATGAGTCTAGCTCTTGATTACCAAAGTGAGATTTTGGTGGCCCCGGCAAAGGTGACATCCCATCTCACCTTGCAGGTCACCACGTACTGGAAAAAGTGTCTGCTGCTTGTCTCTTTTTCTCCTCACTGAGCATTGGTAAACATGGGAAAGAAGACTGTCATGAGCTACAGCTGCCTGTTTCTGAAGTAGTCATTTCTAATGTAGTCTTCTGTAGGGGAAAATCTGAATGCCCTTCCTGGGGTCTCCCTTGTCTTTGCTGCAGTGTTTATAGAACCCATTGCATTGCTTATTATTCTGCCTCAGTTTTGCTCTTCCTCAGGGCAGGCTGAATTGCCATGGAGATCTGAGGATGGGTAGCCTTTGCTGGAGTTGCTCACGCTCTTTCCACCAGCTCAGAATTTCCTTCCCCCAGGGACTAGTTACACAGTGCTCACTCCCTGTAGTCCCAAGGAGAGAGGAAACGCAGCAAGACCCATCAGGAGGCTGATTCCTTCTATAAGCAATGGGAGAGGCTGGAGAGCAGGTACATTCAGGTGCTGCTGTTGACTCACAGCAAAAACTGCTGGGAGCAGAGTACAGGAGTGTAGCTGCCAGTGTAGCAGGCATTGGGGATCTGCAGAGATAAGAAGGAAGGGAAGGAAGTGGACAGGAAGCAACTGACTGTAAGATCCAGCCCCTGGTTTTTGTTCGCAGGTACCATCAGAGAAGTCAGTGCTTCACTCTGAGGGTTACAGGTAGGTGCTGCATTTGCACAGGCAGATTTGGTGTTGTTATTTAGTTCCTGGGAGTTTGTGTGGTGTTGGTTATACAAGACCTGTGCTACTGTCTTGTCCTTTCCTGGGTGTCTTCCTTCCTGAGCTCACTCCTTCCTCTAGATGCTGCCTCTGTGTCCTTGGCATTGCTGAGCCTTCAGGCAGTGGGGCTGTCACTGCTTGGTTAGAGCTCTGCTGCTGTGCGGGAGCCTGAGAGAGGGGACTCCTGTATCTCGGCTGGGCTGTAGGAAGGATCTGGGCAGGCGTGTAGGCCCAGAGTACCTGCACATGTCACTTCAGCTCCCACAGTGAAATTTCACTTATCTTTATCTATCTCTTTTGTCTCAGGGATCAGTCTCCCATTTTCAGCTTTCTCATATTAAACCCTACACTGCTTTCCAGGTACAGCACTGATTTTGAGGCCCTCTCTCAATAAGAATACTTCACAGAACAGCTCTTCCCAGCCCAGGAGAGAGCTGTCATGAAACTGGTGTGATTGCCCATTTTGAGGTGCCAGTCCTTCCCAGCAACTGTCTGTTCTGTGTAGGTGCCTGCCATGGTTGTCTCCAACTCACTGTAAAAGCTATAAAGTCATCAAATGGGAAACCACATACACATCAGTGCATCCCTCCTCAGTTTTGCAGAAAAGGAGAAGGATTGGGCAGAGGGCTTTGTTTCTCAGCATAGGGCTTCCCTGTTCACATACACAAATGCCTACTGGGTGTTTACCTCCATCACATACTAGATACAGCGCCTGCCCCAACTCAGTTCCCACTTGCCATCCCTTCCCCTATCACAGTAGAGAGCTCTTAGAGCACATCTTGAAGTGTGGAGGTACAGATACTGTGCTGCTGCAAGAAGGCAGCCCAAATGCACTCAGAGACTACAGCTGAAGGGGAAAAGATATGAAGCACATGATCTTCTCTGACCTATTTCCTTCCTTCTAGAACAGTTTTGCTTCTTCACATTGCTGCATTGATTCAAATGTCCCTCTCTCCTCTCCTCTCCTCTCCTCTCCTCTCCTCTCCTCTCCTCCCCTCTCCCTTTCTTACAGAGTATATGAAAACTCTCAGGTGTGTGTGAGCATCTGTGCTTTCTCTAGAAGAAGTTGCCTCCACAGTTCCTTTGTGAAATAACACATCAAGAAAGCCTATATCTTGCAGCTCTCCTGCCTGACAAGTGGGAAAAAGAAAGATCTACAACACAGCATGGAGAGAGGGAAATTGGACAACCAGACATTGCTGATGGAGTTCTTCTTGCTGGGGCTGGGGGATGCCCGTGAACTCCAGACATCTCTCTTTCTCCTCTGTCTGACCATATACACAGTGACCGTAGTTGGGAACATCCTTGTAATTGTGCTTGTGATCACAGACCCACATCTCCACACACCCATGTACTTCTTCCTGGTGAACCTGTCCAGCCTAGAAACCTGCTACAGCTCTACCATCCTTCCTAGGCTGCTAGTCAGCTTCCTGACTGGAGACAGGACCATCTCTGTGCAGTGGTGTATGACACAGTTTTTCTTCTTTGGCACTTTTGCAACTTCTGAGTGTTACCTGCTCGCCGTTATGTCCTATGATCGGTATCTGGCCATATGTCAACCTCTGCTTTATGCAAGCCGCATGAACTGGAAGGTATGTCTCCAACTCGTGACTGGATCATGGAGTGCAGGACTGCTGGTTTCTACAGGAATCACATCTTGCATATCTCGCCAAAGGTTCTGTGGTCCCAATGCAATTGACCATTTCTTCTGTGAAGAAGCCCCATTGCTAGAACTTTCCTGCAGTGACACTGGGATGATCAGAATTCTTATTATCATATTATCTTTCCCAGATGTAGTTTTCCCATTTCTGTTCACTCTGGCATCCTATGTCTGCATCATAGCTGCCATCCTGAGGATCCCATCCACCACAGGGAGGCACAAGGCCTTTTCCACCTGCTCCTCTCACCTTACTGTGGTCATTGTTTTCTATGTGACCCTCATCATTGTCTACATGCTGCCGAGAACGGTGCCACTGAGACAGCTCAATAAAATGTTCTCCTTTTTTTACACAGTCCTCACACCTCTCATCAATCCACTCATCTACAGTCTGAGGAACAGAGAGGTCAAGGGGGCACTGGGGAGGGTGGTCAGGAGGGTACTGCTTGCATGGACAGCTTCAACCAGGTGTGGATTTTAGAGCGCAAATCTGGTTCTACTGCAAATTGATAGAGAACACGGGAAGGAATGTGCTCTGTCCCGGGACTACCTCTGCAAGTGTATGGCTCTCACCCAGGATGTGCAATGGCAAGAGGCAGAGGGAGAAGAGGGCCTTAGGGAAACACATGTCAAATTGAGAAGAGAAGGTAGTATCTTTCTCTGACTTGTTTTTCCTTAGAGGTAACGGAATGGTTGGGGCTACTGTATGTGGGAACTGAAACCAAATGCTGAACTTCTCTTTATCAGTGAAGTGAATAAAGCAATCTGGCTTGAAATGTAGCCTTGGTCTGAGGGCAAGTGTGACACTGTTTTTTCTGACTGTAACATCCTGGAGCGGGAAATGTCTTCTTTGGCCATGCACATTTCCAGTGAGAAAGTCATTCAGACCATGACCCTGGGGTCACTTTTATTCAGTGGAGATCCTTGGATCAACACAGCTGCTCACATGCTTGCTGGTGCCTTCTTTGGTTTGAGATGTCACTGAGTATCCCACACATCTGGGTGGTCCTGTAAGGAAGATCTGGGGACATGATGCAGTGGCCTGTATGGCTATGGGGAGCAAATGGACACAGGAAGGAAGGTGAAGGTATCTGAGAGGGGTCCTAACCCTAACTGTGGCCAGCAGCATTCACCTTTTTGCAACAGAAACTCCAGTGGAAAGAAGACTGTAATAAACCCACCTTGAGATCAGTGCTAAACACAGATCACACACAATATGCCTTCAGAGCAAGTCATCCTTTCTGCAGTGTGTTCTGGGAGTATGGGGGAATCAGGTGGAGTGGAAAAGGCCCTTTCACTGTTGTGAAACTCGTAAACCTCTATTTCACCATTTACTTATTTGCGGGAAATCCAGGTTGGACTTCCACCCAAAGAGACACTCTCTACACTGTCAAGGGCCAAACTAGAGAGTTGCTGGACATGACAAATCACTTTCTGACATTCCTGTGTTAAGTCCAAATGCTCAATACGGTTAAAGGGAGAGTGATTTACTTGTGCATTGTGTGGCAGATGCAGCTGATTAAAGCAACCTGCCTAACTTCTTCCTTGCACACAAACCCCCCTTCCCTGCCACCTCTCTCCCTAGAGTACTTTGCCAGGGATGTGAGGTTCACCAATTGGGTAGAGGTGCTTGTTCAGGCTGGTACAGCAGGTAACGAGTTCACTTCCAATCATATTTCAGCACAGGAAGGACATAGACCTGTTGGACCAGGTCCAGAGGAGGGCCATGAAGATGATCAGAGGACAGGAGCATCTCTCCTATGAAGACAGGCTGAGAGAGCTGGGGTTGTTCAGCCTGGAGAAGAGAAGGCTCTGGGGACACCTTATAGCACTCTTCCAGTACCTACAGGGGTTACAGGAGAGATGGAGAGGGGCTCTTTATGAAGACGTGTAGCAATAGGGTGAGGGGGTAATAGTTTTACACTGAAAGAGGGGAGATTTAAATGAGACGTCAGTAAGAAATTCTTTGCTGTGAGGGTGGTGAGAGCCTGGCCCAGGCTGCCCAGAGAAGTTGTGGATGCTCCATCCCTGGAAGTGTTCAAGACCAGGCTGGATGGGGCTTTGAGCAACCTGGTCTAGTGGGAGGTGTGCCTGCCCATGGCAAGGAGGGTTGGAACTCAACAATCTTTAAGGTCCCTTCCAACCCAAACCATTCTGTGATTTGACAAAGCAAGTCATGCACACGTGACAATGCATATTGGTGATGCAATTGGTTCACATCATTCAAGCAGATCAGTGGACATTTTGTTCACATTATCTTAACCAACACTTTCTGCTCTCTCTCCCAGATTATCCCCATAGCCGAGCTGTGGAGGTACAAGCTAGAGATTCTCACCAGAAGTAAATACTCCATCTCCCATGAATCCGCTGAATTTGCAGCATCAGAATTCTTGTCTTTACTAACAGAAGGCAAAGGCTCAGACAAAAGAAGACAGAAAGAAATGCCATTGTCTTGAGAGCTTATTAAAATCCTCCTGTTTACTGTCTCCCTTGCCAATAAAAACAAACAAGCCAACAAAACTGGAAAAGCTCCCTAATTAGCCATATGGGAATGACTTATCTTCCAAGTCTTAATGAGTAGTAAAGAACATTCCACACCTCTGCTGGGGCAGGTCTGGGTGGCCCTTAGGTCTCCCTGGGGAAATTGTACACATATTTAAATCATTTCATGCAACCTGCTCAGCAGGAACCTTGAGTCTTCTCATGGTACTGTGGAAAAGCTGTTCTTCTAGGAACTCTGGGAGGACCAGTGTGTGCCAAGGGGATCCATTTCTGTTTAACAGATCTTCAATAATGCACTAAACTGCACAGATTCAACACCAATATTTGACTCAAGGGAAAGATGAACAAGCAGGTGGGTAGCAGATGCCATTGATTTCTTATGAGCTTTAAAGATGGGCTACTGCTCACGCTCTTTTTAGCTGAGATCTGGTTTAGTCCCAACCAAAGAGATGGATTTAAATTAAGTGGCCCATTTCAGACTGTAATTATGTAGCCTTCTACAACCTTGAGTCAGATAAGATAGGTCAGCTCCTCTGGTGGGTTCTCTCATGATTCCTTTCATTTTAACAAGTTCTCAAGGGCTTAATCCTCCTTCAGAGTCTCATTGCAGCTGCTTCTACAATGTTCATTCAGTCTTATCCCTATTTAACTTCAGAAAACAAATCAGGTGCGGACTTTCAGTATGTCTGACTTGCTCCCCCTGGACCATTCTTCCACCATTATCCCAGAAGACTGAGTACACACGCCCCCACCCCTTTTCTCCTCACCCAGCACATGGAAATACACTTTAAGTACCAAGCTATAGAAACCTCTCTCTGGTAGGCACTGATCATGACCCAGGGGAGATACAGACCTCATGCTACATCATCTGGAGTGTGTTCCCCACCCACTAACAAGATCTTTCCTGCGGGTGGGGGCTGAAATAGGTGGCTTCTGGAAGGTAATTGATCTCTTTCAACCCCCAACCCAGATACAGTGTCTTAGTCATCAGGTCCAACTTGTAATGTCTGCTTCTAGAAAGGATCCCAGCCAATGAAAAATGGGCAATTGTTAACTACGCTTCTTGGGTAGGAGGTAAAGGAAAGTCCCATCTGCCACCCTTCCCAGGATATGTCCTCCTATCTTGCTGATCTCCTTGTTAGATCAAGTGAAGTGACCACAAAAATGCAGTTGGGAGACACGAAGGCAAACAGTACCAAGTAGAGAAGTTATCCCTGTGACCACGTTCCCCTCTGGTTTAGCTTGAAGGCCAAGCTGAACATGACTTCCATGGCTAAGATTCCTTGAAGAGCTGCAGCACTTCCTATCCAGGAACACCAAATCTGGTAGACCAGTAGAAATGCTTCCACAGTTCCATGTGCCAGAGTGAACCAGCAGGAAGGCTCAGAATGTATTCCAAGTAAGCACAGACAGCTCAACACAGGAAGACACAGTCTGCACTCATATGAAAACAAAAGAGTACTAAGGACACCATAAGGGTGTCTTTATGAAACTTTTTAGAAGGGCCTGTTGTGATATGACAAGGGGCAATAGTTTTAAACTAAAAGAGGAGAGATTTAGACTAGGTACTAGGAAAAAAATTCCTACAATTAGAGTGGTGAAACACTGGAACACATTGCCCAGAGAGATGGTATGTGCCCCATCCCTGGAAACATTCAAGGTCGAGTTGGACGGGGTTCTGAGCAATCTGGTCTAGTTGAAGTTGTTCCTGCTCATTGCAGGGTCGTTGGACTAGATGACGTTTAGAAGTCCCTTCAGACCCAAATTATTCTATGATTCTGTGACCCTGTTTGTATCTCTGCCTCATCAGAAGATCATTTACTGGGAAATATACATATACATATGTACCATGTGGATCACTGGAGTAGCTTGGCTTAGACACACAGGCTGATCTGCTGTACCTGAAAAAGTTTTTAGGTAGCTTGTCTGGAGATGCAGGCCTAAGATGTGAGCTCAAGTGAGTAAATTTTGAATACTACCCGCGTTTTAGATGGAACAGCTTCCTGGGTGGTGTGTCTGCTTAAGGAGCATTTCTATGCACCAACATGTGTCTTGGCAGGAAGCCATCAGCCGTATAATGTGGCTGTAACTAGGGCTAACACAGTCCTAAGCGTGACTTCTCAGTATTCAATTTACAAGTGGTACTTGTCTGCAGAGATACAGAACATTTGCCATCACACAGAATTACCCACATTGTGGCCCCAATAGCTGAGTAGTACAAGCAAGTAGTACAAACCCCTCTGTTACCTTCACTACTCCTCAGAGGTAAGAGCTGGCAGAACAAAGCTGTGAGTCATTGGGGTGGGGGGTGTCTTTCAACTGAAATAACTTCTTGGACAACAATTCATCATGATGTGCTCAACTGCTACAGTGTTGGGAGGGGACAGGTTGTTTGTCCCATTTTCATTTAAAACCATTTTTTTTTAAAATAAGACTAGTGCAGTACCAGAATTAGGGCATGGGCATAGCTTTTGAACTATCTGTTCTACCCCTTGTGCTCTCACTTCTCTTTCCTTTATGGTAAACCTCCCCTGCCATACCTGCTTTGGAGTTCTCCTCTCTTTGTTACCATACCTGACTGCAAAGACTACGTTGCAAGACTGTCAAATATTTCCCATCCTTGATCAGTAGTCCTCGTTCATCAGAGACAGTTCTCTGGCAACCACAACCCAAGTTCTGCCTGCAATACAAAGCATGTTGATCCATTGGATGAGTTCTTTTCTACTCAAGCCTTTCCAATTTGGGTTCTCATACCTTTAATTCACTCCAGGGCTCTATAGTCACTATAGAAACACTTTGGCATAATCATTGGTGCCCACACCACAAAGCAGCAAAGGGTAATACTCCAAGGCAGGACAAGCCTGGAAGTCCCTCTGCAACATATTGTATGTGCCCTCTGGCATTTAAGAAACCTCTGGAGATACCAGGTCAGGTTAGCAGAGTGGTGCTTAAGATTCCTAACAGATGGAATCTCCTAAAGATATCACAGGTCTTTTCTTGTTCATGGAGGAAAAATGGTTTGAGCACAATTCCCTCTGATGAATATTCTAATGCATTTTTTGTCCTCAACAGTTCCCAGATGACAGCTCCTGTCCTGAATTAAAGTCTGCAGGTGGAGCTGAAGCCTTTCTTGCGCTCATGAGACCCCACCTGGAGTACTGTGTCCAGCTCTGGAGTCCTCAACATAGAAAGAACATGGACTTGTTGGAACAGGTCCAGCGGAGGGCCACGAAGATGATCAGAGGGCTGGAGCACCTCTCCTATGAAGACAGGCTAAGAGAGCTGGGGTTGTTCAGCCTGGAGAAGAGAAGGCTCCGGAGAAACCTTATAGCAACCTTTCAATATCTGAAGGGAGCCTACAGGAGAGCTGGGGAGGGACTCTTTGTCAGGAAGGGTAGTGACAGGACAAGGGGTAATGGTTTTAAATTGGAAGAGGGAAGATTAAGACTAGATATTAGGAAGAAATTCTTTACTGTAAAGGTGGTGAAGCACTGGAACAGGTTGCCCAGGAAGCTGTGGATGCCCCATCCCTGGAAGTGTTTAAGGCCAGGCTGGATGGGCCTTTGAGCAACCTGCTCTGGTGGAGGTGTCCCTGCCCAGGGCAGGGGCATTGGAACTCGATGGTGTCTAAGGTCCCTTCCAACCCAAACCATTCTACAATTCTATGATTCTATTGCCAGAAGTCACCATCTGTCAGCCTTGACTGCATCCCTCTGCTACCTGGTTGGCCGTGGTCACCATGTCCTGCCTTCCTTGCTCTGTGTAGCTTAAGTTTTTGTCTTCACAGAGACAGGCACCACCAACACAGCACAGGAAGCAGATGCACTCAAGGTTTCTCTGCACAAGGTGGACAGGGTTACCTGGCATTTTTCCTGGACACAAAGCTAGTGTTCTTTTGAGGTCTAGAGAGGAGAGGAGAGGAGAGGAGAGGAGAGGAGAGGAGAGGAGAAGCAACCTAGCCTGCAGGGACAGGCAGTGCTGAGGAACTCCAGCTGTTGGTATGTTGCATTATACAGAATTTCCAACCTGGAGTGAAACAGTCCTTTTTGGTCTCTGAAATCTGCAGTAGCAAAGCATGATCTTTTGAAGGTCAGGAAACAAAGGGCACAGGAAACAGTCTGCTTCTCAGTCTCTGCTGCTGGGGCACCTCTCCAACTGGGAGCTGTTATTACTCTGCTGGAGCTTTTCGACCTGGGGAACCTGCAGCTCTGTAGTGCTCATGGATAGAGAAGTGGAAAGAGCCTCTGCCATGACCAGCATATCTAATGATAAGAATGAAGTATATACAAACAGATGTGCTCATGCTCACCTGCATGGAATTCCGTGCAAGTTTGGCCACACCTTACACACAAATAAATCTATCACACACATAAGCGTACACACCAAGCAAGAATGCCTACACACGACCACCAGTGGATTCAACTAGGCACAGCCCTGGCAGGGCTGGACCACCCCAGGAAACCTCATAAGGCTCATAACATGTATTGGTTGGCAATCCCCAGATATGGTCTAGAGAGTGGAGAAAGCCAAACAGCCTGGGAAATCTCACCCAAGGTTGGTGTAAGAAGGAAAAATGTTGACACTCAGTAGTGCAGTTCACTTGGTTGGGAAAAGAAAGACCACTAACAATCAGAAAGGGCTGGGAGGGAGAGAGAGAAAGAGACGTGGAATGTCCTCACGTATGGGAGTCCTTGGGTGTCTGGTCAAGGACTCTAGGGTTGAGGATCTTGGTCTTTCCTGCCAATGAGGCTGAAAACAACCCCCAAGGAGTGCCCCAGGCCAGTGTCCCTAGTCTGTGCAGGATCCCTCCAGCAATTGCTGTGAGTATTATGCCTGCAATGATATGTTACTGCCTGAGAAATTTTAGGAACTCTTAATTCCAACACTGAAAACAAGCATCCATGAAGAAATGATCATGGCATAAACATGGAAATGAAAAGGCACTGGGAAATTGAAACATATCATTAACTGGGATGTCTCACATTTCAGAAGATCTTGTCAGAAAATTATTAACCCTACTAGGGTTACCTCTGGGCCTGGGGCAGTGCAGGACCAGTATAAAAGCCAATGCAGAACCTTGGTCTTCTATCCACTTCACTCTCCTTCTGCTCCTTGGGAACCAGGTGAGTTCGAAGTCCCTTCTCCTTCTCCTGCTCCTAAAGCATGAAGCCATGTCTCAATGGACATGTCAGATAATAGCTTCTCTGTCCTGTACCAGGGCTGCTTGTCTTGGGAGGGGAAGCGGGGAGAACGTGTGGTGTGGAGAGGGGCTGGGCTGGGCTGAGGGGACTCTTGGGCTCTGGGCTGGGAAAGGGCTTTCCTGGACCTGGCTCTCTTGGCATGGTGCCCGGGGGGTGAAGCCAAGAGGCGCATGGGCCTCCCTGCACGGCCTCCATCTCCCCACCCAGCACGGGCCTTGGTGCCCTGCTGGTGGGTGGACAGGATGCTCTCACACGCTCCCATGCTCCTCCCTGCGCTCTCTTCCAGGTGCACCTCCGGCCCCACAAGATGTCCTGCTACAACCAGTGCTCACCCTGCCTGCCCTGCCAGCCCTGCTGCCCGACCCCGCTGGCCAACAGCTGCAACGAGCCCTGTGTCAGGCAGTGCCAGAACTCCA
>QJSC01001155.1:9686-24101 GCA_003697955.1 Calidris pygmaea | reverse complement strand
TAGGTTGGAAGGGACCTTAAAGATCATCTTGTCCAACCGTCAACCTAACTGACAAAAATAGACACCCGCACAACAAACAAGGAGTAACCATCGCTAAACCATACCTCCCAGCACTCCATCAACCCGTCTTTTGAACACCTCCAGGGATGGTGCCTCAACCACCTCCCTGGGCAGCCCATTCCAATGCCTGATAACCCTTTCAGTGAAAAAATTTTTCCTAATATCCAGCCTGAACCTCCCCTGGCGTAACTTGAGGCCATAATGTCGATTGTGCTGAGTGGCTTGTTGACTGATTTTGATAGTGTTAGGCATGCTACTTTACAAAATAGAGCTGCAATAGATTTTCTGTTATTAGCCCAAGGACACGGATGTGAAGATTTTGAGGGAATGTGTTGTATGAATTTATCGGATCACTCGGAATCAATACATAAAAGTATCCAGCTTCTGAAGGATGGAGTGAAGAAAATACAAGTAGATGATGGATGGGATCGGTTGAACGACTTGTTTAAAGGATGGGGACTACCAGGGTGGTTGCTATCTCTGTTAAAAACCGGATTGTTGGTTTTGTTCATCATTGTAGTTGTGTTATTGATGTTGCCATGTCTTGTGTCTCTGCTGCAAAGGGCCTTGCAGTGGACGGCACGGGCAATTTTTGTAGCACAAATACAAAAAGGGGGGATTGTGGGAAACCTCAGCTGGTCCGAGGGATCAGAATGTGAGTTTAACATTGACCTTGAGCAGATACCCGTGTATCCTTGAAGAGGCCGGAAAGTCCCGAGAAGAGCTGAGTAAACAAGATTAAAGAGCTGCCGGACCGCAAGCGGAGGAAGCTTATCGAAGTTACAGCAGAGAGAAAAAGTCATCCAATAATGAACTGTTGGTCGTTGAGTGAACCAATTATATATGGACACACATTCTTAAGAAAGATATAAAAGAGCTTGTTAAAACAATAAAGTGGGTTCTTTTGGGCTTTTGCTCACAATTCTGTGTGTGTGTCATGTCCGTCTCAACAGCAACATTTGCTTATATAACTGTTCTTTGTCTGAAGCTGTGCAACCACTCAGCTTTCAAGTGCCTTCTCCTGTTTTGTTACACAACTCTGAAGAGTTTTGATGACTCTGAAATGTGTTGCATTTAAAAAACAAAACAAAGACACACTGAAGTATCCAAGTGTCCTTCCCTCTTCTTGGTCCAGGTGCTTCCTGTGGTGAGTATGCACTGCTTGCCAGAAACCAGTGCCAGCAGAACTTCTTTTTCCTAATCTTTTGGGAAAACTTGTCTTTCCTAAGTACCTAATCCTTGTCCCTGTTCTCTTGTGACTGGGGAATGTGATGAACGTACCTGTTCTTACACTTGCAAGTCACATATAAGTGTGTGGGGACAGAAATGCAGAGATGCACCTTTAGCAAGGTGGGTTGGTGTTCAACTGCTTGGTGTTCACCTGCTTGGTGTCTGGTCCACTACTTTGAAGACTGAGTGGAAGTTGGCAGGAGCGTGCCCTCTCTTCTTGAGCAGCAACTCCTGGAGGAATGCACCACCTACAAGGGGACCAAGTGGGAGGAGAAGTTTATTTACTCATGTCACAGTTTAGGCTGGGCTGACCAATAAATGAATAACAGATTTACTCTTTAACTTCCCTCTCCCTTCCCAGAAGACAACGGAGAGAGAATAAGAGAGAGAGACTTATGGGTTGAAAAGAAACTAGATGTTGTGGTTTGGGCCAGACTGGCCACTGAAGTGAATGACTTTAGTGAAATATTAATAATAAAGAGAAAAGATAATATTAATAAGAAACTAATAGAATATATACAAATATATACAAAACCATATCAAGCTCCCAAGATGATGATCAAGTGGGGAAAAGTCCCAGACTAGACTCAGCGACGAACAGGAACTGGATTCCAGAACTGGATTCAGGAATGCATGGATCAAGATCAAAGACAGACAAACAGACAACAGTCCTCCTCGAATGTTGGACATAGAAGAAAGGGACTGACCCCTTTGATCCCTCAGCTTTTATACTGAGCATGGGGCAGATGGGATGGAATATCCCATTGGTCAGTTTTGTTTCACCTGTCCTGTCTGCTCCTCCCTGCAGGTGTCCTGGTTTGAGGTAAAAGAGAACCAATTTTATTTTCTGTAATTTTACTTTTCAGTTAAGTCTCTTCTAACTAACTCTCTGAAATTAAAGGCATATTTTTCAGACAGTGTCCGCTTCTAGCAGATAACGCCTGATGTTTATAGTTAATACCAATGAATGGTGTGCAGAGAGGCTCTTGCTTATACTTATTCCTATAACAACCAAGGTCAGCTAACTTTGTTATGTACCAAGTTGAAGGGTCAGAAGCAGAAGAGTGTAAAGGGGTTGTGCCTCTGAAGGGAGAGAGGATAAAGAGAGTATCTGTTGTTCATTTAGTGGCCAGCTCAGCCCAAACCATGACAGATTTATTGGCACCCAACATGGGGCTCAACTGGGGCTCTGACAGATTGCCTGAATAGTTTGAATTCCGGCTTGCTCAGTTGAGAGAGTATCAGATTTATTTCTTTTTTCTTGAGGGGTTGGAAATTGAAACAGTCAGCTCACATCATGTCATTCTTGAGCAGAATATTGTATTGTGTCTTTATAGGATTTTGTTTAAAGTTAGTTGATACAACAGTGCTTAACCTGCCGTAACACACCACAACAACATTATCTCTCCTGTGTCATCCCTCCTGCCTCCATAGTTTGGTGACCACCTGTGAGGCAGGGTGAGCCAGCTTACTTGTTCAGTCACATCTAAGGATGGGAGCTGTGTAAAGTGAGAGCTCACATTGACCTGTGTGGGGGTCAGCTTGACGTAACTGAATCTTAGTGTGTGAGCCCCTCTCTGTTTTAAATAGTGAGTCTGCAAACATTAACATAAGTAGGAGCCACTTCTACTCTCATAGTTCAAAGCATTTTCACAGTGTTTATAACTGTAATAAACAATATTTCAGAGAAAGTAGAATCCAGGCTCCCAGGATTTGCACATTTTGGGCTATGAGATACTCAAAGTTGTGTATTGTAAACAAGATTTAGAAACTCCTCCTCATAGTTGTGCTTTGGACTGTAACAAGCTTTAGAAGAAAAGGTCTAATTGTGCCTGGATTTATTTTATAAATTGGGACCGCTTCAGCAGTCTGTGTGGCCTTCCATTCAGCTGTTTGTTTAATCCAAGCCAAAAGCCACTCATCTAAAGATGATTTATTCTCGCTCTTGAGCTCACAGAACCAGACTGCGAAGGGTGAAAGCTGAGTTGTAGGGATTAGTCCAAGATCCCATCTTTGGTGAAAACCATAAGAGGATCGTGAAAGACTGGCCATAGCATCATTCTGGAAGGTACTTGCAGAGCTCTTGTACATTGATTGCAGGACACCTTTTTAAAATAAACAGCAGTAGTATATGACTGACTCAGATTTGAACTTTGCATCTGTTCCTTTCTATCTGCCTGGTATGCCAAACAAAACCCTGCAGCTCAACATCTCTAAAATCAAAACTTTAATTCAAATATAATTTGGATCAGCTTTTGACTTGCTGTTTTTGGCAGTGTAAGCAAAATAGAGGCAAGTGTGTTTCTTTATCTAGTTCAGAAAAATATGTTATTTATTTACTTAGCATACAGCAATGGTTTGTAGTAAAAGGCAACAGCTGAATATTCTTAGCTAAAGATGTGAAAGCATAACTCGAGGCAGAGTATCTGGCTGTCAAAATTGTGTTTCTGGAGAGGAAGAAAGTTTTAGTGATATTTTAAGATGGTTTATTTTGTTAGATTAAAAAAAAAAAACACCAAAAGATTTTGCAGTTTTATCCTTTCTGGATGCTGTGAGAATCTGACGTTCTCATAGACATCTTTTAACTGTGTTAAATGCCACTTAATGCAAAGCTTGACCATGAGCATGGTTCAGGGAGCAGAGTAAATGAGGCTGAAGGTGTAGTTTCGACCAGTCCAAGAGCTGTGCTGGCTAGCTGAAGAACAGCAGGTCATATGGTGGAGTTGGATCACGCCACTGAGACCCTTGCACTGGGAAGCTGCTGTAGCATGCGGCTCATGCAGGTGCTCACCATGTGGGTCTGTTTCCCCTCCAGGGCACCCACTTGCCTAGCACAGATGTCCTTCTTCAGCACCCGCACAGTTGAACTCAATAATAAAAACAGGGGGAGACCCAAATGACTAAGGGGCAAACCTAAAAAAAGAGTCTGCTTCCTCAACAAGAATTATTTTGAATGAGTCAATATCAAAGGTGTTAAAGAACTGTTGTATATTTTAAATTTGGGCTGTCAAAACAAATATTTTTTGTTTTGACAGCCCAAATTGACACAAAAACGTGTCAAGGGATGGGGAACTGAGAGGACGAATAAACAGCCAGTTTTCAGCCTCACAAGGGCCTAGCTTGAGCTTCTGTTGAGCAAAAATGGGAGAAAAGGGGTGAGCAGAATGCTGGAGGGAAGCTTCATGAAGTGCAGAGTTATTTAGGACAGTTTGTAGCTGGAAAGACTTGGATGTATGGCACATGCTGTTGGAGCCATGTGAGAATTGGTTAGGTTCATTTGTAAACTTAAGGTGGTGTGTGTTGGAAGGAAAAGGTTAACTAGACAAGAGTGACTGAACTGTAACTTATCACCAGTACTTTATCTGCAACCTTTCCCTGCTAAGTCTCAAAAAGAAGTGCCCCTGCCCCTCCTCTGGTCTATGCGCCATCATACTTTATGTGTTTTTGTCTCTCTGCTTACAAAAACAAGTTGTGAGTGGCGTTCCCATTCAAGGGTATCACTAGTGCAAGAATAAATATTTCCAGAAGCTCTCCCATGAATAATAGTACGTTGCTCTGGAGATACATTTTGTACTAGAATAAAGCACTCGTTACCTGTGAAAAGCTGATTTGTGAAGTTTTCATTGGAAAGCTAAATATGTTCTGTTGAACTGTAGTTATTGGTGACATTTATTAACTTTTAGGTGCTGTGAAGTTTCACTATGTTGCAAAATGGGGAATTATACATTCCAGTGAAGTTCTGAGATTTGACACTGCCTCCATATCATCTTTGGACCAGGCTATTTTGCTTATGCAGTGACTTTTCTGGAGATACTGTGTTTTAAAATGTTACCACAATTTATTCTTGCACTTGTATTTCAAATGGAAAAGAACCCCATGGTGTGGTCTTTTCTTTATGATTCTACTATGCATCCTATGTTTGTTATCAGTGCCATGTTTTTATGGTTGCTAGTGTTCATTTGGAATTTCCACCTGCTTAAGCAAATATGAACTTTGTTCTTATCTGTGTTTGATAAACAGTATTTTATTATGTTCAGCAGGTACAGAGTAAGCAGCAACAGCTATGATTGGTGTTCAACTCTTATGTCCCTTGCACCTTGATTGAAATCCTGGAATTACAAAGACAAGGAATTTACATGGGTGCAGTGTTTGCACAGAAATACAGATTCTAGCGGGTTTTGTAACTTCGCTTAAAAATAAAGACATTTTCTATTAAATTCTCTTTAATTGTGGTGATGACATCAGAAGAATGTAGACTTGTAGTGGACTTATTTAAAGTGGAAATACTGAGAGAATTAAATTTTTGGAAGGCTGATCCTTCCAAATATTATTATTGTTGGCATGGCAGCTTAAGTCTGTGTAGCTGTCAGTATCAGAGGAGTCTGCAGATCTAGATGAGGAAGAAGAGTAATGCAGATAAAAACTTGTGGATAATTCACTACAAATAGTATAGGAGAGAGTAGAAATTGCTGGATGATAATTCTGAATGTGTTGAAGATGTCGGTGTGTTTTTCATTTTGCATTCAGTGGGACTAGGATTCAACAACTGGGCTCAGAACTCCTAAGAAATTAAATACCAGCTCCATGACCAAAAAAAATTGAGACACGAACAGGGATGTCTGTTTTTCTGGCATCTACTGACCCCTTTGTGTTTGGCAGCAGTGCAGCAGTGAGGTCCAGATCTGGTTCTTAACTCTTTTGCCTCTAGTTGAATGTTGGTATCATTTTTTGTGAGGAAAACTCGGAAGTGCTACATTCTTATCACTGAAGGGGTAACATGAAGGCATTTCCTGCTTCCCCTGCCCCGCTTTCAAGGGACATGGTTTCAGTTCAAGTGCAGAGGCATGTGCCATGACCAGTTTGTTATTTTAAGGCAAATATTTGGATACGAGTTAGAAGTATAGCAATCTCTGATTGCCTCTTGTACTAAGTGTAACTCTGGGAATGTCATCAGCTACTGTTCAAAGGCAGCATAAAGGGGAAAGCCCTGGGGAATATTTTGCTGCAGTCCCAGCTTGTAGAGGGCTGGGGGGGGGATCGAGGGAAGTGAGGAGGCTCATGGCTGACTGGCAACTCCTCTCACCAGGGCTCTTGGCTTCTTGACAGCGACTGGGACATTTTTTCCACAAATTCCTATTTACAGTGGCATAGGTCACCTGGAGGTTGCTGCTGTCAGCATCATTTCAAGATGAGGTGTGACATACCTGTGGGCAGATTGTTCTTCCGAAATGTTAGCGTAAAGCTGGATACAGAACCCAGGGAAGCACCGGTTCTGCAAAACCCAGGTTTCAAAGGGATGGACTGTGGTCACCATGTTGCGGGGTGGGCTGTCCCAAGCTGTAATCCTGTTTGCCTCCTCTCAAGGCTGGGGCTGGGTCAGCTGCAGTCAGGAGAAGCCCAGAAGGTTGCAGGAGTTCCTTGCACTGTAGGTTGGAAGGCAGTTCCTTCATTGCCCCACACACCTGGCTTCCTGTGGCATATGGAGCTGTGCCCAGCTTCCTTTCTGAAGGCGTGCCATGCTGCCTCCCTGAACCAAAGGCAGGGCAGCAAGCCTGCTGAGCTGCACATCTGTGAAAAGGCTTAAATGTGTATGAACATTTTGCTGGGTAGCTGCCAGCAACCTTGGTAATTTTGACCAGAGGAAGATGATGGGCGTGTGTGGGTAGGAGTGGGTTGGACTGCTGAGACCTTTGCTTGCAGTGTTGACAAACACCCGCAATGGATTGGGGCAGAGCAGATACCGTAAGTACTCCCAGGCAGAGGGAGATTAATTGCTCCCTTGGGATGAAGCCAGGACGTTTCCAGCAGACTCAGAATTGCACAATCACAGAATCGTCTAGGTTGGAAGGGACCTTAAAGATCATCTAGTCCAACCATCAACCTAACTCTGACAAAAAAAAAAAAAAGAAATAAGAAATAAAAATCACTAAACCATATTCCTGAGGACCATGTCAACCCATCTTTTGAACACCTCCAGGGATGGTGCCTCAACCACGTCCCTGGGCAGCCTATTCCAATGCTTGATAACCTTTTCGGTGAAGAAATGTTTCCTAATATCCAATCTAAACCTCCCCTGGCGCAACCTGAGGCCATTTCCCATTGTCCTATCTCCTGTGACTTGGGAGACGAGACCGACCCCCGCTTCTCTACACACCCCCTTCAGGTAGTTACAGAGCGCGAGAAGGTCTCCCCTCAGCCTCCTTTTCTCCAGACTGAACAACCCCAGCTCCCTCAGCCTTTCCTCATAAGACTTACTCTCCAGACCCCTCACCAGCTTCGTTGCCCTTCTCTGGACCCGCTCCAGCACCTCAATGTCTTTTTTGTGGTAAGGGGCCCAAAACTGGACACAGCACTCGAGGTGGGGCCTCACCAGTGCCGAGTACAGGGGGACAATCACCTCTCGGGTCCTGCTCACCACGCTGTTCCTGATACAGGCCAGGATGCTGTTGGCCTTCTTGGCCACCTGCTGTCGACCAACACCCCCAGGTCCTTTTCTGCCAGGCAGCTCTCCAGCCACTCTGTCCCCAGCCTGTAGCACTGCATGGGGTTGTTGTGACCCAAGGGCAGGACCCAGCACTTGGCCTTACTGAAACTCATCCTGTTGGTCTCAGCCCATCAATCCAGCCTGCCCAGATCCTTCTGCAAAGCCTTTCTACCCTCCAGCAGGTTGACACTGCCACCCAGCTTGGTGTCGTCTGTGAACTTACTGAGGGTGCACTTGATCCCCTTGTCCAGATCATTGATAAAGATGTTAAAGAGAACGGGTCCCAGTACCGAGCCCTGTGGGACACCACTCATGACCGGATACCAACTGGATTTAACTCCATTCACCACCACTCTCTGGGCCCGGCCCTCCAGCCAGTTTTTAACCCAGCAGAGAGTATACCCATCTAAGCCATGAGCAGCCAGTTTCTCCAGGAGGATACTGTGGGAGACTGTATCAAAGGCCTTACTAAAGTCCAGGTAAACAACATCACAGCCTTTCCTTCATCCAGCAAGTGGGTCACTTTGTCATAGAAGGAGATCAGGTTTGTCAAGCAGGACCTGCCCCTTGTGAACCCATGCTGGCTGGGCCTGATCACCTGGTTGTCCTTCATGTGCTGCATAATGGCACTCAGGATGATCTGTTCCATGACCTTCCCAGGCACCGAGGTCAGACTGACGGGCCTGTAGTTCCCCGGATCATCCTTCTGGCCCTTCTTGTGGATGGGCATCACATTTGCTAGATGCCAGTCATCTGGGACCTCCCCAGTTTCCCAGGACTGCTGGTAAATGATGGAAAGTGGCTCAGTGAGCACTTCCACCAGCTCTCTCAGTACCCTCGGGTGGATCCCATCTGGGCCCATAGACTTGTTTGTGTCTAGGTGCTGGACTCTGTTTGACAGGCCCTCGTTAGAGCTTTTGTATATTGATATGGGTCTGCGCGAGATCTTGGTTTGTTGTGGGGATGGAAATGAAAACTTTTTCCTCACTGCTGAGCTGTTGTCTCTTTTTTTTCTTGTAGATGTGTGATGTCAAATAATGGGCAGTCCTTGCAGCCTCCCTCACCAGCCTGCAGTGTCATGTGCCAGTATAAATGTTAAGAAAGAAAAGCATGCTTCAGAGCTTAGCATCCCAGAAAGAAAAAATGATGAACTAAATGGAGAGAACAAATTACTGTATTTCTTGCAAAACTTGAGGCCATTCACTTTTTCTCCTGAGAAATTTTGTCTCAGCCATTGTGAGAGAGCTGAAAGAGCAAGCAGAGCAGCCACAGTGATTTTCTAAGGGTCCTTTTTTTCTTTCTTCATTTAACTTTTTTCCCCTCATGCTTGGATTTTAAGACTGTCAGCTGCACTGATCACAAGCACTGGACATCAATATGTGTCATGTCATTGTAACATGTTGGTCAATGCTATGGACTCTCCTGAGTTTTTCGTAGCTTTCACAGAGCTCATTGCTTTCATGAGTGCAGACTGGCTGATTGGTAAAGCAAAGCCTTTGAGCTCTGAGGACATGGACAACAGAACAGGGGGGTCGCAGGAGCCCTACTATCTGACACTGAGCACTGCACCAGAATCTCCCACATGCAGCTTTCTAGATGAGACACACTTTGTGGTCCTTATGCAGAAAACTTCAATGAGATTGCCAGTGGGTTCTGGCAGGCAACCGCTATTTTCCTAGCCTTGGGAATCATGATTCTCTGCACCATGGCATTTCTGTCTATCTTTACTATGTGTGTGCAGAGTATTATGAAGAAAAGCATTTTTAATGTCTGTGGGCTGCTACAAGAGATTCCAGGTACATGTACTTTAAGAGCAGCTAAAGATTTTAATTTTTGTGCCATTCAGCTGAAGAAATATAGTGATTCTTTCCTGTCTACAAATAGACTGTTAGGCAAACCCAAAGCAGTTCTATATGCTGGTGTTTATTCAAACACAGCCGAAATGTATAGCTACACAGCATATAATACGTTGACATTGGCAGCAGAATTGCAGCCTGGTGTGTGCCAAAATGAACTGACCAGTGTTTCTTTTGTTTGCTGTTCAGTTTTTTCCCCTCTGAATTGCAAACAAAATTTTCTCTCCTTTGTTACCAGCAGAGAGCAAAGTTAATACTCTTGTTCAGGCAGTTTATCTCCCTCTCGCTACTTTAGTAATTTTTCCATGGATCGAAGACAGTTCTCTCAGTGTCTCAGACACTTAATGACTGTGGTGAGAGCAAATACCACCCTAGAGATAAGAACAGCCTACAGTCGCACACCCACGGTTCATGCTAAGCAGCCTTCTTCAAGGCTGTGAGCATGTGTCCTGGGTTGGGCAGGGATAGGGTTAATTCTCCCCAGGATCCAGCAGGGACACAGGTATTCCATCCCATGTGAGCCATGCCCAGGGGGTAGCCGGAGCTAGCTGGGGGAAGGGGAGGGACAGGAAGTCACCGGGGGGGGGTGGGGTGGAGCAGGCTGGGGCGTCCTGGGTGTGGTTGGCAAGCAGTGGTATCTTAATCGTGGTTGTATATTTCTCTGTCAGTGTTATTGTTGTTTCTTGTTCCCTTTGCTGTTCTGTTAAATCACCTTTGTCTCACCCCACGAGTTTTGCCTTTTTCTTCTGATTCTTCCCTTACGGCCGTGGTGGCAGTGGGGGCTCTGGTCTGAGCGAGCAGCTGCCATGTGGTTCTTTATTGCCATCTGAGGCCAAATCACAACAGCATGACAAGTGATACCTTACAATAAACTCTTCCTTTAGCCAGCTGCAATTACACAGCCCGGTGAGCTTATCTCTTCACCATCCAGGTTTCAGCTGTGCTTTGCCTGAAAAGATGAATTGGTTCTAGTGATTTGGTATTTCTGCTTAAACCCATGGATTTTACAGAGATTAAGTGACTGTTATGTAAACCAACACTGGACAGCCCTAGTTAGAGCAGTATTTGGCTTTCTTTACTCACCAGTGAGCTGTGGGGAGAACCTGTCCTGTACACGGGTTTTCGTCTTTTGTGCTCTGTGAGTGTGGCTGTCTGGAGGAGGAGGGTGGTCTTCTGCCCTATCTCTGGCAGCACTCAGAGTCCTGCGAGGAGGGAAGGAATGAACAGGGCCTCCTCCTCTTTCCCTCTTGGTGATGCTTTTAAGCAGATGTTTTCAGTGTGTAAAATGGTTTCGTTACAATAAAAATTAGGAGTTTTAACCTGTTTGCTCAAAATGAGAATCTGGTTTCCCCCCTCCTCACCTCTACTGAGGCAACCAAACACACCTGCAGTGGCCATACCTAGACAAGAGGTGTAATGGTAGGTGTTCAAACCTTTATGAAGCTGGTTGGTTTCATTTGCTTAGTTGAGGCCTAAATCTTATTCTAAACACACGTGGGGAAGTAGGCAAAAACTGAACTTGGTGCCCACTGCAGCCCTCTGGAGCCAGCAGCATGGGCCACAGGGACCAGCTAATGCTGGCTCCTAAAGCACTGGTGCAGTAACTCTCGCTATCCTCCATTTCATGCAATTTCAGTATATAAGCATACTGCTTATTTCGCATCACTCTCAACATAACATTCATGCTTTTGGGGTAGAATTAGATCTCTAGGTTGGCTCAAGATGCTTCTGTTCAGACAATGGCATACAATTAGCATATTAATTATTTGCTTTATCTGATTTATCCTTTAGATAAAAATTACAGGTTTTGCTTGTAGTCACTCCTGGTTTACGGGATTTGCCAGCACCAGTGCGATGAGTAAGCAGCTCTGCAGTGCAGATTAGAGCCAGGAGAAAGTTTTATCTCCTTGCTTTCTTACCCTGTACTTCAGAAATAATCCATGAAACTTGATTTTCAAGAGATGATATTACTTCTTTTCTGTTGGAATTGTATTTGCATGGGAGAGATTGGTAGCAGCATAAGTAGATGTTTGGCACGTCAGACTTGGGTCTATTGAAAAGATAACCTTACAGCTCTGATACCATCTCAAAATATCTAGTCAAACATCAAGATTAGCAGGAAGTAGATTCTTGTATCTTAGAAAACTGTGCTGGAGACCACATATTTGTGAGAAAATATGTGCAAAGGCAGTTCTATGTTTTATTATCATAGAATCATAGAATGGTTTGGGTTGGAAGGGACCTTTAAAGGTCATCTCGTCTAACCCCTATCAAACCAGATGTCCCTGTAAAGGGATTTGTGGCCTCAAGTAGTGAACAATATGGTAAACAAAGCATTTCTTACATCTTAGGCAACAGATAAGTCCTTTTCTGAGCTGCACAGAGGATAGAAGATTAATTAAAAGATTAATTTTACTGTGTCCACTGTTATTTTTGTACCAATAGCATTGCAGCATCTGCTTACTTAGTTGAAAGGATTTTCCTTATGACTTATCACAGCTGTTAATTTCAACTTTCTCAGTTCTTGAGTTTTAGAAAATGCTTAAGCAATTTGTTCAAGAAGGACAGTTTTGGCGTGGTTAACCCATACAAAGATTATGATAGCTAGACTAATGCCCTGATTGGAGAACAATACACAACCCAGCCTTAATTGTCTTAAGCATAAGATCATTCTTATGGGAGACACCTCTCCCAAAGGGGGAAGAGGGTTCTTGCCCAAGAGATTGTGAGAGTGATTGACAGGGCTTTAAACTAGACGGGAAGGGGGAGGGGGTTAATAATATCAGGCTTGTCTGCAACAAGCTGTGAGGTATCTCGCCAGGGTTAGAGGGACAGGGTGCTAGTAAGGGCTTTCAGCCTGTAGCCCTGAGCCATGCTGGTGACGCTGCACTGCAGACAAAGTCTTATGGAGATGAACCAGCAGCTCCTGAGGTAGTTGAAGTCAACAGAGAAACACCTGTGAGACACCTCAAGGGCTGTTCCCCTAAGAAGGTGGGAAAGCCAACAGCTCAGCTGAAGTGCCTCTACACAAATGTATGCAGCATGGGCAACAAGCAGGAGGAGTTGGAAGCTACCATGCTGCTGGAAAGCTATGATGTAGTGGCCATTACTGAAGCCTGGTGGGATGAATCCTATGACTGGAGTGTGGCTATTGAGGGCTACAAGCTGTTCAGAAGGGATAGGCAAGGAAGGAGGGGCGCAGGTGTTGCCCTCTATGTTAAGGAATGGATAGAGAGTGAGGAGATGTCCCTAAAGCCCTCCCTGGTGTCAGATGAAGAGAGAGTTGAGAGCTTCTGGGTGAGGATGAAGGGGCAGGCCAATATGAGGGACACTGTTGTCGGTGTTTATTACAGGCCACCTGATCAGGATGGGGAAGCTGATGGGGCCTTTTACAATCAGCTTAAAGTAGCCTCGCAATCACAGGCCTTGGTTCTTGTGGGGGACTTCAACCACCCTGATATCTGCTGGGAAGGCTACACAGCCAGGTATGCACAGGCCAGGAGGTTTCTCCAGTGTATTGATGATAACTACTTAATTCAGCTGGTGGAGGAACCAACGAGGAGAGAAGCACTACTGGACCTAGTGCTGACAAACAAAGAGCGACTGGTGGGCCATTAAGGTTGGGGGCAGCCTTGGCTGCAGTGATCATGTAAAGATAGCGAGTTCAGGATTGTGGGTAGTACACGCAAAATAACACGTAGGACTGAAACCTTGGACCAAGGGCTAATTTTGACCTCTTCAAGAAACTGCTTGGAGAAATCCCATGGGATAGGGCTCTGGAAGGTAGGGGGGCTCATGAGAGCTGGTCGATATTCAAATATTGTGTTCTCCAAGCTCAGGATCAGTGCATCCCTAAGAGCAAACAGTCAGGCAAGGGAAGCAGGAGACCTGGGTGGTTGAGCAGGGACCTTCTGAAAAAGCTCAAGTGGAAGAAGGAAGTTCACAGTGCGTGGAAGAAGGGACTGACCACTTGGGAAGATTACAAGAATGCCATCAGAGGATGCAGGGATGAAACGAGGAAAGCCAAGGCCTCCTTGGAATTAAACCTGGCAAGGGATGTGAAGGTCAACAAGAAGGGTTTCTTCAAGTATATTGGAGGCAAAAGGAAAACTAGAGAAAATGTGAGCCTACTGTTGAATGAGATGGATGCCATGGTAACAGAGGATGCAGGGAAGGCGGAGTTGCTGAATGCCTTCTTTGCTTCAGTCTTTACTGCTCAGGCCAGTCCTCAGGAGTCCCACACTTTGGAGGAATCAGAGAAAGTCTGGACAAAGGAAGATTTCCCCTTGGTGGAGGAAGATCAAGTTAGAGAACAGTTAAGAAGGCTGGATCTCCACAAGTCCATGGGTCCTGATGGGATGCACCCGCGAGTGCTGAGGGAGCTGGAAGAAGTCATTGCTGGGCCACTCTCCATCATCTTTGAAAGGTCCTGGAGAACAGCTGAGGTGCCTGAGGACTGGAGGAAAGCCAGTGTCACTCCAGTCTTCAAGAAGGGCAAGAAGGAGGACCCAGGAAACTACAGGACAGTCAGCCTCACCTCCATCCCTGGAAAGGTGATGGAACGGCTCATTCTGGGCGTCATCTCAAAGCATGTGGAGGAAAGGAAAGGTATCAGAAGTAGTCAACACTGATTCACCAAGGGGAAATCATGTCTGACTAACCTGACAGCCTTCTATGATGGTATGACTGGATGGGTAGATGAGGGAAAGGGGGTGGATGTTGTCTACCTTGACTTCAGCAAGGCTTTTGACACCGTCTCCCACAGCATCCTCATAGCTAAGCTTA
>QJSC01001153.1:0-24368 GCA_003697955.1 Calidris pygmaea | reverse complement strand
CGCCCCCTTCGCCCCCCCGAGCCACGCCCCCTTCGCGCCGAGGCGGGGGGGGGGGAGCTGCCGGAAGTCCCTCCCTCTCGTCACTTCCGCCCCGCTCGCTCCGGCAGCTCCAACATGGCGGCGTCCTGCGGCTCATCGCAGCTCCCGCCCGCCGAGCCGCCCCTCAAGATCCCTAAGATGGAGGTGTTGTCGCCGGGCTCGCCGGGGGCTCTGAGCGACGGCAACCCCAGCCTCTCCGACCCCTCCACTCCCAGCGGCGCTTCCCCCCTGGGCCCGGGGCCGGCGGCCGGCGGGGCCGGGCCGGGGGTCGGCGGCGGGGCGGGGGGCCGCGGCGGGGCCTCGCCTTCCGTCTCCTTCTCGCCGGGCGGCGCCGCCGCCGCAGCCGCCGCTGCCGCTTGCCGGGGGATGTCGTGGACGCCGGCGGAGACGAACGCGCTGATCGCCGTCTGGGGGAACGAGCGGCTGGTGGAGGCCCGGTACCAGCAGCTGGAGGGCGCCGGCACTGTCTTCGGCAGCAAAGCCCCCGGCCCTGCCATGTACGAGCGCGTCTCCCGCGCCCTGGCCGAGCTGGGCTACGAGCGCACCCCTTCTCAGTGCCGAGAGCGCATCAAGGTACCCCGGCGGGGGGCGGGCGGCTCGGCCCCAGGGAGCGGGGAAGGGGAGGGGGCGGGACGGGACGGGACGGGTAGCCCCGGGGCTCAGCCTGGCCTTTGGGCTGGCGTGTGGGGACACCGCGTCCCCTGGCCTGCATCCCGTCAGGATCTCCCTGAAGCATCCTTTGCCCCTGGGTGTGGGTGTCCCCGGGGTTTAGCCCAGCCCTGGTGCTTTGGGGCACCCTGTTCCCTGGGCTCAGCCTCACAGGGTCTCTCCATGCAGGTAGTTCTCCAGAGCATCCTCTGCCCCTGGGTGTGGGTGTTCCCAGGACCCATCCCAGCCTTTGGCCCTGTGTGTGGGGGCACTGCATGATCTGGAATCACCTCATCTGGGGCTCCCCATGCAGGCAGTTTTCCAGAGCATCTTTCAGTCCTGGTTGTGGGTATCCCCTGGGCTCAACCTATGCCTTGGCTCTGGCTGTGGCAGCACCCCATCCCCTGGGATCAGCCTTTTGGGATGTCTCCATGCTGATAATTTTCTAGAGCATCCTTTGGCCCTGGGCGCAGTGTTACTGTGTCCCCAGGCCTCAGCCCAGCCTTTGGCCCTGGCTGTGGAGACACCTGTTCCCTGGGATCACCCCACCAGGGTTTCCCCATTGTGGCAGTTTTCCAGAGCATCCTGTACCCCAGGGTGTGAGGCACCCCATCCCCTGGGCTCAGCCGCCTGGCTCCCTGCAGCACCCAGTTGGCATCTCCTGGCCCGGAGCAGGCTGGGTGCCGTATCCTGGGGGTTCAGTTCGTGCTCCACCAGCGTCTTTCTGACCCAGGTGCTGCGTCCTTTGGGTTCAGCCGCTGGGTTTCCCCTGTGTGGTTGGGCTGCAGCATCATCTTTTGGTCCTGAGTGAGGAGGGACACAATATCCCAGCCATTCGTGTTCCCTCTCCTGGACACAACAGCATCCTTTCCCCTGGGTTTTTGGGACGCCACATCCCCTAAGTTCCCTCCTTCAGCCTCGAGTGTGGTGGGTGCCGTGGCCCTGGGTGGGTTGACTCAGACCCCTTCAATGTCTTCCAGCATCTTCTGGCCATGAGGGGGTGGCACTAGCTGCTCCTTAAAGCCCCCCGTGAGAAAAGAGTGCTTCCAGTTACCCCAGTAATGAGGGCTGGTTGCCCTCTTGTGCTTGTGGCTGCCTCCATTGCTTGAAGTTGCTTTATGGGGTACACGGTCTTCTCCTGGCTGGCACCAGAGCATGCTGCACCCTCAGGAACCTCTTTAATAATTGAGCCACCTTAAACAGCCCCATGGGTTGCATTTCCTCTGGTGGCAGGTTTTCAAGAGTGATTTTTCCAGCTGCATCATTCCCTGGGGAAAAGAGCGAGGGTGGCTTGGGTGTCCAGCCTGGGAGCAGCTTCTCCGCACACCCAGCTTTTCCGAAGAGGAGCTACTTGGAGGAACCGTGGATGGGGTGGGAATTGCTGTGAGGTTTCAATGTATAAATGTGAGTGAAGCTTGGAAGGGTGAATTAAACTCTCCGAGCTCCCCTCAGCTTTATTTTCCCCTTTCATGACCAGGCTGGATCATGATCTGGAGATCACCAAAGCAGGATCACCCAGGCAGCTGCTTAAACCGTTGATTGATTAAAAAAAGTAATCTTTTGTTATTGCTAGGGACCAGTGAGGGTGTTTGCTTCTCTTCTGTGAAATACAGCTGTGGCAGCCCAGCCCGGCTGGGTTTCTCCAGGTGTGTGCACCCAGGCTGCCTTTGATTTATGAACTATGGGAAATGAGGGATTCTGCAGCGTCTGGATGCTCGGGAGTAAGAGAGAGGCTTCAGTCCCTGCTGATTAGAGCAGCCTTCGTCCCCGAAAGTAGGTGGCCAAAACAAAACAACCCCCCTTCCTCTAGCTGTTTTAGTTTCTTAACGTATTTTCCTTGTGTCATCTCCTTGAGTCCCTGTATTTGTTCCGTAGGGATTTATTTCCCTTGAACGCATCCAAGTAGTTTTTTGAGCGGGACGTTGCTGCACCGTGAAATCTCTTCGAGTTCCTTGTTTTCTCAGCGCCTTTCGGGGTGCTTGTTGCTTAAATTGCTTCCTCCACAGAACTTTGGGGTTTCCTGGAGGCTGATGCTTGATGGAGTGGTTACTCGAGGTGGTTTGGCTTTGGTTTCGGGTTGTGGTGGGCTGTAGAGGACCATACCCCGGTTTTGACTGCAGGTTCTGCAACTATTAATGCTTGAGGGGCTGCTGAGCAGGTTGCAAGGAGACGTCTCGGTATTAAAGCAGCCCAGAACTGGCTGCTCAACTTCAGATGATGGAGTTGGTCATGGGTTGTGGCTGCTTTAGGGCCAGAGCAAGTGTTTTGGTCCCAGCAGTTTGTGAGCTTCTTGCAGAGGAGAACTTTTGTCCCTTTCCCTTAAAAAGTGATGCTTGAACACGCCTTTGCCCCCAGAATGTTCAAGCTTGAAAGAAACCACACGTCATGAACCTAAGGAACAGCGTAGAGGAAATAGAAGACCACAAGGCTGATATTTATCACCTTGCAATGGCTCCAAGAGCAGCCCTTGACGGACCTGTTAGATGGTTCTGGACCAACACGTGATACAGAATCGCAGTCACAGATTGGCTGGGGTGGGAAGGGACCTCTGGAGATCACCAGAGCAGGGTCACCCAGAACAGGTTGGACAGGATCACGTCCAGGTGGGTTTGAATCTCTCCAGAGAAGGAGACCCCACACCCTCTCTGGGCAGCCTCTTCCAGGGCTCTGCCACCCTCACAGGAAAGAACTTCTTCCTCACGTTGAGATGGAATTTCCCATGTTCCAGTTTGTGCCTGTTGCCCCTTCTCCTGTCACTGGGCACCACTGAGAAGAGTCTGGCCCCATCCTCTTGCCACCTGCCCTTTAGCTATTGCTCAGCATCGATGGGGTCCCCTCTCAGTCTGCTCTTCTCCAGCTGAACAGCCCCAGGTCCCTCAGCCTTTCCTCAGCAGAGAGATGCTCCAGTCCCTCATCATCTTCATAGTCTCCACTGGACTCTCTCCAGCAGTTCCCTTGTCCTTCTTGAACTGGGGAGCCCAGAACTGGACCCAGTGCTCCAGCTGTGGCCTCCCCAGGGCAGAGCAGAGGGGGAGGATGACCTCCCTCCTCCTGTGACCACACTTTTATGAATGCATCCCAGGAGACCATTGGCCTCCTTGGCCACAAGGGCATGTTGTTGGCTTGCAGGCAACTTGTTGCCCACCAGGACTCCCAGGTCCCTCTCTGTAGAGCAGCTTTTGCGAAGCCGTTGAGCTCATAGTAGTGTTTTGACCTGAATTGCTGTGAAATGAGGACTCATGGAAAGCTGGGCTTTCTTGCAAGAGCCAGGAGTTGGCCTTGTTACATTGAGATAGTTGCGGCAGCCGTCACCAAGCCTAAAGTCCCAATTTTTCTAGCATTCCAGGTGGGATCGGCTGCTTGACTTTTTCGTGCTCAACTGAGAGCAAAAGTCGCTTCTGGGTGTGGAGGGGTCAGTGCCTGAAGTCATCTTTAAGACAGAGTAGGACAACTTGAACACACCGTTGGAGCAAGGGGGGGCCGTATGCACTTTGTAGTCCCCCACTGTTGGCTGAGCTGAAAAAAGAGCTGGGGAGGTGGTGACGAGGGAGCACTTAGCTTCATCTTGCATTTATTATGCCTAATGCTCCGTATTTCCATGATTTTATAGACTTTGACTTAATGCCCATCAAGGGAGAGCAGTGTGAGGATTTGTTGACGTCTCATAAACGTAAATTGTGCTTAAAACAGCTCAGATTCAACTTGTTTTAGAAATGCCTTTTAGATAAGGATTCAGTATTGGCTTTCTTCAGGACTCCTGCCTTCCATGGCCTCGGACCACCCTTGGCGAGCGAGGTAGAAAGGAGCTGGAGAGGACAAAGCTGAGCAGAGGAGAGTTTTGTGGTGGCCGGGCACAGGCGCGCTCTCTCCTCGTTCAAACGGGACGCGAAGGGAGGGCCTGGTTCCCATTTTCCTCTGTCTCTTAACATCTGCGTGTGCTTTTCTGCGCACAATGCTGTTGCGTTTGAGCCACTCTGGAAGTGTCTGTTGCAAATTTGGGGATTCACACGTAACCATTTCCAGCTACTTTTCCTTCGGACCTTGAATCCGACTTGGGGGCTCGGCGGATCGGTGAGTTCTGCAGGTGGGGAACTGCAGGAGGATTGAAACGTCTCGATTGCTGCCTGCTGGATTCCCTGAAAAGCTGTTTTCTGCTCTTTAGTTGCTTCATCCTGGTGTATCCCTAATCCTTGCTTTATTTAGTAATATATTTTGGCTGTCCCTATGATGTGTAGCTCTTGTTAAAGCATGGCTTAGTAAGGGACATGTGCTTTTCCTCCACCCCTTCTCCTCTTTCTGAAGTACGTTGGTGGTGGAGGATTTAGCCTGGTTTCTGTATCCCAAAAGTCCTGGCTTCTCCGCAGCAGTGCCTGGAGAGCCTCTAAGTGTTAAGGTTTGACTTTAGTGCTGGTGTTTTAAGACAGATGGTGGAATATTTGGCAGAACTGTGCCCATTTTGTGCCCTTGGCCTGGTGGTGTTTCGGCCAGAGGTCAGCTGTTCGCTCGAGCGGCTTTTAACCACCAGAATAAAGAGCCGTCTCCTGGTGCTGTTTGAAGTTCAAAAGCCAATGTACCCTGGGCGTATTCTTGGAGATCACTTTCCATGGAGTAATTCACCGAGACGGCGTCGTTTCCTCCGCTTCCAGCCTTGCCCTGTGGCTGCAGTGGCTGGGAAGGTGCAGGTGAGCTCAGGTTTTACAGTTGCTGCATGAGTCGAGGGTCATTTTCATTTCAGGCATGAGTCGAGGTCATTTTCAGGCAACAAAGACTCATTAGATTTTTTTTTTTTAAAGGAGTCTTCTTGAACTAATGTGCTCCAGTTGTTTTTTCATTGCCAAATCTTATCCATTTTTTAAATCTGGGGGAAGAATTTTTGCTGCGTGCATCTTTCTTCATCAGTGGTGAAATCAGAGTCGCTCTCCTGACGGCGCTGCAAGAGCTTTTTGGTGCTGGAAGTTCCTGGTCGCGGTTTCACCTGGCGAGTCCTCCTGCAGCAGAGAGAATCCCCTCCTTAAAATTTGCTGTTCAGCAAGGGGAAACGGTTAAAATTAATTTGGGGTCATTTTTGACGAGGCATTTCTTCAGCTCCCGGGTTATGTGCGGGTTCTGCTTTTATTCTGAGAGCAAACCACTGAAATTTGTTAGTCTCTCGCCGGAGTTGGTGCCAAGCTGTTTGTTTGGAGGAGCAGCTCTGACATCTCTCTCCTGGCGGCAGGAATTCCCGAGTCCCGGTGCCGATGGCAAACCTGCCACCCCAGGGTTGGATTTTCTGTAGGTAGAGACCTGCTTTTCACCCCAGAGGCTTCTTCTGGCTTGGGGTTGTCCGCTAAGCGTGTAATTTATTTTTCAAAGGAAAAAGAAATACTTGGAAGACACCAGTTAAAGACTCACGGAGAATGTAGGCACAAAGGGGAGAAGTGGATGCTGTGAACCCACATGAAACGGGAAGGCATGAAAAATTACGCCTGAATATCAGCCGATGGTGTTCTCTTTAAACTACGTGAAAAGTGGTGACGGCCAGGGCCGCTTTGTGATGGGGCTGTGGTTTTAGTTGCTTTACAATGTAAACAAACTATTTTTAGATCTTGTGTGAAGTGGTTTTGAAGGAAGGAAAAGCTGCTCTTACTGGGCTGTCTCAGCAGCAATGTGTGCCGTGATCTAGTTTGCCCTCTTGTGTGATAGGGGAGATTGGGTTTCACCCAGAATTTCCCCATTGAGTGCAAGAACGTTGTGCAGAGCAACTGTCTTTTAATTTGAAGATCTCAAACAACGGAGCATCAGTGCATTTCGTAGACAACCAGCCAACCGTCCACCTTCAAAACGGCTTCGCCTTCTATTTCTTTTGAATGCGTTTTATCTTTGTCTTGCATTTGTTATCTCAGGCCCAGATCCTCGTCCCGGTGGCTCCACTGGCTGCGATGTCTGCAGACGTGGTTCATGTTACTACCACATCTTTCTTTGGCTTAAATAGCTTCAGATACGCCGGGTTTTCCCTGCTGGGTTGTTTCTTGTCCTTCCTTGAATCTTCTCCAGCAGTCCAACTTCTCACCAGATGATCTCACAGGTCCCGGTAGGTGAGAGCAACTTTCTGTTGACTTTTATAAGTCGGAAAAAAACCTCTTCAGTGACAAAGAACAGATTTATTTGTTTTCCTCCTTGGACATATTGTGGGGCTGCAGTTGAGGAGGATCTCCAGGAGGAAAACGTCACACGGAGCAAACCTGCTTGCAGAGATGCTGCATCCACTCTTTCCAACCGGGGTTTTGCAGAGCAACATCATGCCAGCAGGCATCTGCCTGGCTTTGCACCTGCAGGATGAGTGTCTTTCCTGTCTGGTAGCTTCTGCAGCCGCCTTGTAGGTCTGTAATGCTCTGCTCTGGTTGTTCTGGTGTACCTGGGACATCCACCGCTCGCTGCATGGGTGCAGAGTGACTCCCAGAGGGAGCAGGGAGCGAGCCATCAGGTTGTCTGCTTGAGTCAGAAACAGTTGGTGGCCACGAGCTTGTTGCAGGACAAACTTGCTAAACTTGAACAGCGACTCTTAGTTTGGGAGCGCACAGTTTTTCCCTGTCATGATTCTTGACCGTGGAGGACTTGGAAAGGTATTTAAAAAATCCACCTTCTGATTTTTAGAACTTGCCCTTGGTCAGCACGTGCCGGCGGGCACATTTTGGGCATCCCATCAGCGTTGGTTATCGCAGAGGCCGCTTTGCTGTCAGGAAACAGTGCCAGCAGCAGCAATGCAGGAGGCGTTGGATGGTTGATCATGGATTTTGTTTCTTCTAGAAACAACTGGGCGTACCCGCAACGCTCAGCGGAATGAAGCTGGTGCGAGTGAACCCCATCCTGGGCTACGTCCCCAGCAGGGTGAGAGGGGGGATTCTGCCCCTCTGCTCCCAGAGGGGAGACACCCCGCCCCCAGTGCCACCTCCAGCTCTGGGGACATCAGAAGGACATGGACCTGTTGGAGCGGGGCCCAGAGGAGGCCACGGAGATGCTGGAGCCCCTCTGCTGGGAGGACGGGCTGAGAGAGTTGGGGGGGTTCAGCCTGGAGAAGAAAAGACTCCAGGGAGACCTTGGAGCCCCTTCCAGTCCCTTGAGGGGCTTCAGGAAAGCTGGGGAGGAGACCTATAGGATGATCCCTAGATCAGGGAGGGGAGCCATAGGATGAGGGAGAAGGGTTTGACACTGAAAGAGATGGAGATGAGATCTGGGGAAGAACTTCTTTGCTGTGAGGGTGGTGAGAGCCTGGCCCAGGTTGCCCAAAGAAGCTGTGGCTGCCCCATCCCTGGAGGGGTTCAAGGCCAGGTTGGAAGGGGCTTGGAGCAACCTGGTGTGGTGGGAGGTGTCCCTGCCCAGGGCATGGAGGTGGGACTGGATGATCTTTAAGGTCCCTTCCAACCCTGACCGTTCTGTGATTCTGTGAAAGCATGCAGCTTTGAGTGCTGGTGTGAGCATGGATTAATTTTCATTACTCTTTGTGGTTACACTCCATCCTGCTGAGTGTATAAATTTGGGGGCCAAGTCAGTGACTCTCTCCGGACTGCTGTGGTCTCACCAGTTACCAACCCTTGACTACTGGTCCCCGTGAAAATTGGAGTGGAAGCCAGCTTTGGTATTTCATGTCCAGCTTTTCCTGTGGATTTAGATACTGCTCTCCCTTGGTAACATTTTCTTGACACTGCTGAAGGCAAGTGGTGTGGACCTTCCTCCAGAGCCGCCTGGCCCCAGGGTGGCAACGACACGCTGCCAGGATGGTGTTGTGCATAAAGTTTTTTAACTTTCTGGATGACAGGAGAAGCTTTCCCTGTGGTGCCACCTGCGTTGATGCTTTCTGCCACTGGGGCTGAAGCTTGTTTTGGAGAGGAGCATTTCCAGTACACAGAATATACTGCTCTTCATCCTCTGGGGGGGCTTGTGGCCTCACTCCGCTCATTGATTTGAGTTGGTGTGGTCCCTCGTGGCTTGCTGGTAGCAGAGAGATGACCTCTTTGAGTATATCTCAGACCTCTTTGGTCCAGACTGCTGCGCTTGGGCTTTCCTTGAAAGGCAGGCTCTGCGGATGGCATAGAGATGTCTGTCCCAATGCCAGTGGATGGATGAAACTTCAAGTTTGCTTTTAGGAATGAGCGTGTTTCTGAAGGCAAGACAGTCTACTCAAGCGTGGCCCTCATTGCTCTAAAGTAAGTAGCGATGGGTTTTCAGTGCTGGTTTTGAGCAGGTCGTGCCAGGACTAGGTTGAACCTTACTTGTGTGGCTCTGCAAGCCGAGCTCTGTCTGTAGGACACATCTAAACCTTCACAGAGCCTGGCTGTGGTGGGTTTGCTGGTTTGCCTTCTCAAACTCTAACTAGTGACTCTTCTTTCCCTCCAGTGCTGTCTTAACCCAGGAGCTCAACACGTCAGGAGGTGGAGGTGTCCAGCCATCTGCTTTCCGCAGGCAGTACCGGAGAGTTTCCTCTCTCTAGGTGTCTTGCCACGTTAGCATCAAATCCCTGAGAAGGCTATGAATAATTTTATTCTCAGCTCTCTAATAGCAGCAACCGATGGAGCATCTTTGCAGGTGGCTCTTTGGAGACCCCGAGGTGTAACCCACCACCGCTGCGGGGAAGTTCATCATCTCTCAGCACCACGTATGGCTGCATGGCTCCCTCACCCAGCCAGGCCACAGCTCTTTGTACCCCCAGCTTTGTTCTCTTCTTGTCGCTGGCAAAGTCCTGCTTCATCGAGGTTGACCTCTGCAATTGGCTGTAGCAATTCTGTAAATAATTCCTGTCCAGGCAAGCGCTTTTTTTTTTTTTTTTTTTAATATATATATTTATTTGTGACTTAGAAAGTGGCAGTGGTGGAAAACCTGCTGCAGTTTTTTTGTTAGGTTCTAGCTCTGACTCACTAACCCAGCTTACAAACACGCGCCTTACCTGCCTTGACTGATGTGTCCCCTATCTGTGTCTTCTAGGGTGACTTTGCTGCTTCAAGTCATTGTTCAAAGAGGTCCCTGGTTCCTATGTCTGTGTTTCCCCCCGGGATGTTCCTATCGCTTTCCTTGTTCCATACCAGAGACCTTTGCACTGGAGCCAAGTCCTTCAGGAAGTCCCTGTGCGTTGGGGTGCACCAGGAGACGATGGAGGCTTCACTCTTTGGTGCAAAGCAGGATTGATTTTGATGGCCGACGTGTCCCCAAGCGCTGTCATCTGCCAGAGGTGCAGCCAGATGGGGCTGCAGCCGTGGCAGAGGGGTCGGGGGCAGCTCCTGTGAAGTTTTAAGGCCAGGTTTGCTGCTGGTGTTTTGCAGAGGAGGGTTATGACTTGGTGTTTCCTGTTGGAGATGTGTTGAAGTCGCTGGCTACCTTTCTGCAGGAATGCTCTCGAGATTTTAAGGTGCTTGCTTTTCTCCATTTTTTTTCTGGATTGACCACAGAAATCAGGCTTCTTGTGGCGATGTCCCATGTAAGTCTCATGTTCTCCTGCCTTACAAGACCTAGAAGTCCATGTTGAGCAGAGCTCTCAGATTCCTGGAGTCAGCTCTGCTCCCACCAGCCAACTCAGGAATGAGGACGGCGAGACCTTTCACTGTTCTGGCCATCCCTACGTGTCCTACAACCACTCCAGGCTTCACAAGCTCTTTCTTTTCTCCCACAATAGTTTCATCTCGTGTTCCTTGTGATAATCCTGGCACGGTGAGGGAGGAAGCTATTTGATAGTGCCAGTTTTCGTTCAAGACGTAAAGCCAAGAGCTCATCCATTAAGTAAAGGAGCATCTTCGGAGCTGAATGTTGTGCTAATGGTGCTCTGTGCCATCGGGACCCCTTCTAGGCCAGCTGCTATGGTTTAGGAGGCTTAAATATATTAACGTGGACACTCCTGTAGGCCACTGAGCCACTCTGCGGAGCCCATAGGGTCCTGCTGGTCCAGATCAGAGATCTGGGAGTTTCTCATGTTGGACCATCTCTGCAGTAAAAAAGCTCACTGTGATGTGGTTCTTCCTTGTCTCGTTTTTCGCTGGGAGGAGGACTGTGTCTGCAGCCTTCCCCAAAGCCACTGCCAAAAGCTTTTCTGACCATTGTCCCGCTCCAGTTCCTGCAGAGCGATCAGTTCTCCCGTGGCTTCACTTTCTAGAGAAGATGAGGGCTCGTAAGTTAGAAATGGTGAGAAAATCCATGTTGAGCTTTTTTGACTTGTCTCCTCCTTCGGGTGTCGTAATTATAAATTAAGCGGGGATAACCTGTCTTCGTGTTGCAGGCAGTGTTGCAGAACAATAAGCAAAAGCCTCGGTCTCTTCCAGTCTGTGCAGTCACTGGGCAACTAGTTATCAGGTCTGTTTTCAGTTACTTGTCCTAAATTTCCTGGTTTCTTGTCTATCTGTATCAATATATGTGTGTGCACTTTAGGAACCACGGAGCGGGACTTGAGCTGGACACCGGGAGGAGTAGAGGAGGTGCGTAAGAAAAACCCAGATCTTAAATATCGATGCTCAGAATAACCTGCTGGGAGAAAGATGTCTGAACCACGGAGTGCTATAAAATGGCCGGGGTGGGTTCCTGAAGTCCCAGCAATTATTTAGGTTTGAAGAAAATCGCCATGGGAGGTGTGGGCAGCTGCAGAGGGAGAGGTCCGGTCCACCTCACCCCTGTCACGTAGGAGCTTGGAGCTTCCATGAAACAGTTGGTCTGTGTTAGTTATTCAGAGGTGTAAGTTAGAAAAGCACTAGGGACAGCCTGGTGGAGAAACTGGGGAGTGCCTCCCAGAAGAAGGAACTGGTGGGACTCTCGATTCTCCGGGAAACAAGACCAACAAAGCGCCATCAGCTGCTTGTGACCTTCTGGTGCTTTCAAAAGCACCAAATTTGAGCTTATCTCGCTCAAATTTGAGGTTATCTCCTGCCAGCAGTGGAGGTAAAAGGGCTCACACAGCCAGGTCCAGGAGCATCCTAGGAGTAACCTCAAAAGTACTCTTGACTTGCAGGAGAAATGAGGGTATTGCTCGTTTATTTTTGCCCCCTTTTTGTGTTGCTCCCTTTAATTCGTATACTGGTCTCCATTGACTTGATGCTAAATTATTTTCATGGGAGAAGGCGGCAATTTGCAGCCTTTATTGAAGCAGTTAATTACTACCAGGCTACAACACAACGCGAGGTACCTGATAACTCCAGGGGTGGGGAGAGGCATTTGAAGGGCACACTTAATAGAGGGCGAGTGGCTGCGGAGGTTGAGCGTTCCCAAGGGGCCAAGGGTTGGCCAAGGGTGGTGACAATTTTTGGTGAATGGCACCAGAGACGGTTTGTTTCACTTAAAGGCCACTAATAAATACGGCCAAACCTCCAGTGAACTCCGATGGAGAAGCCAGGGCAGATGGAAGAACTTTAAAAAAAATACGACTTGGGTGATTTTTAGGAAGAGTTTGGGAGCAAAACAAGAGTTTGCCTGAATCACTTGGTGAGATTTGAGCTGGAAGAAGAGAAATGGGAGTGAAAAAGCTGAGCGATGCACCCCTGCAGTGTGCTTTTTGGGGCAAACCAGACCATTTTAAGCCACCTCAATGTTCCCAAGGGGTTTCTCGGTGCTGATTTTTAACAACCAAGTTTATCTGCACCCCCAGCCCTGGGGAGCCCAGGTTGACTGCAGGGAATTTCTTGGCCAGGTCTGGGCTTGGTTGGTTCTGGGCTGATGTACCCACTTGGGTTTTTTACCCCATTTGCAGACGAAAACTTCTAATTTGGTGGCGTTCAGTCTGGTGGCAGAGTTAGGGATGGGTTCCACCTTAAACCATTGAATAATTCTGGTCTGATTTCTGCCTGGGGTGTTTGGTGGGGTTTTTTATTTATTTTGTGTTCTTTTAGTTGGGTGGGTTTTTGGTTGGGGTTTTTGTTTTTTCTTTTCTTTTTGAAACAGCAGGATAGAACCAACCCACTGCTTAGCAGTTCTGTTTGTGTCCCCAGGGCTCAAAGTATCAGGAGGAAGCTGGTTAGAAATGTATTCCTTTCCTGCTGGTGCTGTTAAACCAGTATATGAGGAGCATTAGGTAGGTTCCAGCTTTCTGGAGATGCAAGGTTTCATTTTGGGGCAAAAAACCAAGCAGTTTTTGCAATGCTGTGTGCTTGGAAGTCGGCCCCAGTCATCCTCCAGAAAGCAAGGTGACAAGGATAAACTCTTCCCAAGTTAATGCCTCTCTCAAACTCCAGAGGCAGCTAGAACCTGAGCAATCTAATAAATCCCATATGAAAAAAAAAGTAGGTTTTCTAGAACTCTGCCAATCTAGAAACCACCAAGACCTGGCAAACCTGGGACGCATCGTTACCTTTCCGAAGCAGAGTGGTGGCAGAATTAAAACCGCAGTGAGGGATGCACATAAAGATTTTATTTTTTTATTTTTTTTTTTTTTTTCAGATGAGGGGGGAAAGTGTGGATGGAAATTGTACGTCTGTAGGTCTTTGCATCGCTGGGGCGCAGCAAAGGCGATGCTCCGGCTCAACTGTCGGTGCGGGGTGCCGAAGGGATCCCCAAAACTAGACCAGGATTTTAGATCTGTCATTTCAGCCTCAGCACTGCTTTTTGAAAGGTTTATTAGAGCTGTCCTGGTATTGTTTCTTGCTTAATGCTTGCTATGGAAGTCTGGGAATTGGGAGCATTATTGATTTGCCCTCTTTTAAATTTCAGCAGCTTCACAAGAGGCAGAGTGAGTTAGTAAGGAATGCAAAATATGTAAGTAATATATATTTTCCTAGCTGAATAGCTTAGGCATATACATTTTGTACCTTGTGTCTTCTTACCAGAGTAAGGAAGGTTGGACTGTCTTTGCTTTGGGGGACTCTCCTGTTTCTCTTCCTCTCTCTCTCTCCCTCTTCCCGCTTCCCCCTCTCCAAGCTGCGGGCACAACACCAGCTCTGCTCTCTCCTCCTGGCCGTAGGTGTGCGTTTCCTTGGCTGGTTGGTATCTCTGACTGGGGGTCTCTTGGTATTTTTTTACTTTTTTGTTTTGGTTTTTTTTTTCCCTCCCCTTTGCGTTTACATAGCAGATCCGGGGATTATTAATTTTTTTTTTTTTCCTGGGAAGAGAATAAATCGCCCGAGTTAAATCTGACGAAGTTGTCGCTGCTACGCAACTCTGTCCTGTGTCGTAGATGTTAATGCTAAATAGCTGCACTGGGAAGGTTGGATACCTGTGATGCTCCCTGGTGGGTGTAGAATAGTTTGGGAGCGTTGCGTTTACCTCGTGAGCGTGGGGCAAAGACTGATCAGCAGAAGTAAATTTAAAAAAAAAAATGTAAAAACAACCCTAAAAGTCTGCCTAGCAGCTGTGTAACTGTCTGCAAGCGTGTTCTCTTCTGCTGTGCCACCTAATGAACCTGTGGTTTTCTGTCTTTAGACCCTTCGCAGGTGCTACAGCCGGGTGAAGGAGCACGGCGTGGGGAAGAGGAAAAGCAGCTACACCTTTGAGCAGCTGGAGCAGGTCTTTGGGCAGGGAGGATGGGACTCCCAGCCCTGCCAGCCCGTCCTCATCAACAGCAGTGGCTTGTACCAGGAGCTGGAGTCAGACGGCAGCACGATGGAGGAGTATTCGCAGGAGGATTGGGGAAACCACAGTCAGGATCTGCACTGCTACCAGACCGGAGAGCAGGAACTGGGTAAGAAATCCCATCTTGGTGCATTTCCAATCCAAGTGTCTGCTTTTGCCTGTGCTCTGTGCTCATACCTTTCTCAAATATACGTATCAGGGTCCTGATATACAATCAGGATTGTATACAGTCAGGATTGGATACAATATCCTGATATGCAGGGTCCTACACCTGGGAAGGAAGAACCCCAGGCACCAATCCAGGTTAGGGATGGATCTTCTGGGAAGCACTGCTGAGGAAAAGGATCTGGGAGCCCTGGTAGATAGCACACTTTCCATGTGCCAGCAATGTGCCCTTGTTGCCAAGAGGCCAATGGAATCCTGGGCTGCGTAGGGAAGAGTGTGGCCAGTAGGTGGAGGGAGGTCATTCTCCCCCTCTGCTCTGCACTGGGGAGGCCACAACTGGAATCCTGCGTCCAGTTCTGGGCTCCCCAGTTCAAGAGGGACAGGGAACTGCTGGAGAGAGTCCAGCAAATGGCAATAGAGATGATTAAGGGATTGGAGCATCTCCCTTACGAGGAAAGGCTCAAGGAGCTGGGACTCTTTAGTCTGGAGAAGAGAAGGCTGAGGGGAGACCTTATTTATGTTTATAAGTATCTAAAGGGTGAGTTGAAGGATGTTGGAGCCGGACTCTTTTCAGTGGTTTCCAGCGATAGGACAAGGGGCAACGGGCTCAAGCTGGAACATGGGAAGTTCCATTCAAATATGAGAAAAAACTTCTTTAGGGTGAGGGTGACGGAGCCCTGGAAGAGGCTGCCCAGGGAAGGTGTGGAGTCCCCTTCTCTGGAGATCTTCAAGACCCGCCTGGATGCCGTCCTGAGTGATGTGCTCTGGGCGTTCCTGCTTTAGCAGGAGAGTTGGACCAGATGATCTCTAGAGGTCCCTTCCAACTCTGACAATTCCGTGATTCTGTGATATCATAGAACAGTCAGGGTTGGAAGGGACCTTAAAGATCATCCAGTCCCACCTCCATGCCCTGGGCAGGGACACCTCCCACCACACCAGGTTGCTCCAAGCCCCTTCCAACCTGGCCTTGAACCCCTCCAGGGATGGGGCAGCCACAGCCTCTTTGGGCAACCTGGGCCACGGTCTCCTGGAGCCCCTTGAGGGACTGGAAGGGGCTTGAACGTCTCCCCGGAGCCTTCTCTTCTCCAGGCTGAACCCCCCCAACTCTCTCAGCCTGTCCTCCCAGCAGAGGGGCTCCAGCCCTCCCAGCATCTCCGTGGTCTCCTCTGGGCCCCGCTCCAACAGGTCCATGTCCTTCTGATGTCCCCAGAGCTGGAGGCAGCGCTGCAGGGGGGTCTCACCAGGGCAGAGAGTGCCAACTTTCATGTTTTGGACAGAGTGTGTTCCAAATGCCAAACACCTGATGTCTTTGGGGAGAAAAGGGAAAGAAATTCCGCAGTTTACCATCAAAAGCCAGCTGTGGTTCCTGAAGTATTTTAGGATCAGGTCTTGCAGGAGGGGCGAAGGACTCCGTGGCCAGAAATGATGGAGGAGGAAGAGGAGGTGGCAACACATTCCCTCTCCCTTCTTCCATACTCATTTGTGCTTCCCCTCCTGTGATTGGGGAGATAATTTCCCTTTCGGTGGTATAAAGATGCTTATATCCAGATTTGTGACCTTTTTATATAGAAAATACGGGTTTCTTTAAGTATATTCCTGGTCTTACGGATGCCCGTTCCTCCCTTGCCTGAGCAAGAGGGTTTGATTTTCAGGATGGAAACTTTTAAGTCGATCAAAGTCAATGGAGACCCAAGGGAAGGGGTAATTAGAAGGTGAATTGGATAAAGGTGTGATGGCTTCTTTCCTGCTTTGTGATTTGTAGGCTGAACTGGGGAGAGGAGATGCAGTCCCACGTCTGTGCTGAGGGCACTGGGGAGTTGGGGTGCATGGAAGGAGGCTTAAATCGCAGTTTAAGGTTAAAACGTGCAAGTTGGCTGTTTGTCACATTCCACTTTTTCTCCAACCTCTTCTCTGCGCGAGTTAAAAATCAGAAATAATGTGGGAGAGAAAGGGTGGGGAGAAACCCACGTTACAGAAGGTATGTGGATGACGGCTGATTCTATCTGGTTTGGCTCATTCTGGTGAGTCAAACTGTGGTCACTGGTTTGTCACCGCTTCCTTCACCCGAACGGGAGACGTCTGGGTGTGCTTGAGCTGAGGATATTCTTAATTTTCAGAGAAGTCAGGAGAAAACATAACATCTAAATGGAATGCAGACACCTTTGTTCTGCTGCTCGCTCTTCCTACGTGCCGCTGAAAGCAGAATAGCCTTTTTTTCTTTCTTTTTCCCTTTTTTTCCTTTTAAACATACAGTTCGCAATTAAATTGATTTGTGATTTAATAGTGGGAATTGTGGTGTTGTCCTTCAAAGGTTTTTTGCGCTTGACGATTCCGATCTTAGCGGACAACGTCTCTTCCAAGATAAAAATACTAATCCGTTACGGACGATTTAGGAACTGGAGCCATCTCATGTGGGACTCCAGTGGACTTGCCTGGCTTAGGAAAGAACTCTGATTTATTTTTGATTAAAAAAAAAAAAAAAAAAAAAAAAAAAAAAAGCCCCAGGAACATTATTTAAAATGTAATTATGTGTTGGAATTTTACCTTTCAGATGAAATGCCTACCACAAAAAGAACATTAAAGATAAAGCAGGAATCTTCGGAAGACACGCAGTAAGTAATTTATGAATGTTTTACCCTGGAATGTGTTTCCCTGGGGATGTCGTGCAGGCGGGGAGGATATTTGAAACTTCTGATTATAATTATAAATACATTGTGCAAGACGGTTCATACAGTTGAATCTGCTTTATGCGTTACTCCAGTTACCTCAGACGGACTGAAAAGCTTCCCAGATCTGTCTCCTCTTGGCTTCGGCGTTCGGCAAACGGAACGGGACTTTACTCCGCTAAGGCAGGGACTTAAAATGCGGATAAAATCCACGTCAGCTTCGTAAGAGATGTGTGTGGGCAGGCTGCGGGTCTCGGGACATGAGACATGCTTGGATCTAGTTGTAATCTGATTTGATTTTTTTTTTTTTTTTTTTTCTGTTTGCCCCTTTTGGACGTAAGGGAAAAAAAAAAAAGAATATAGGAGGAGCAAAGGGAAGAAAGAGTGAGAAGAGGGAGGCAGCGTAGTTGGTTGGCGCGAGTAAAGCCTGCGAGAAGAGTTCCTGCGTTTTCCCCTCCTTGATTGGAAGGAACGCCAGAGCCTGTGACTTATTTTTCTTTTCTTTTTCAAACTTTTGGATTGGTTTGATCTGACAAATGCCGGAGCGTTTCAAATGCTTTGAGCATGCGACTCTCCTTTGCCTCGCCAAGAATAACACAGCGTTTTGAAAAAGGAAAGGAATTGTGCCCTATTTCCTCAGACCAGGGCTACTTTCTTCTGACCTTTAGGGTTTGAAAACCCGTGGGGCAGTTGTCCATCTGTCTGCGATGGGACTGAGCCATCACAAATTGGCTCTCAGACCCTTCTGGGTGGGTTCCACACGTGAGTTTCCCCTCCCGACAGTGACTTTGGATGACGCTACGAATGAATCTGGTGTTTCCTCTGCTGGAAAACGAGCTTCTGTGGGGTAGGAGGTCATTGGCACATCATGTCCCTGGTTAGTAAAGCAACAGAGGCTTTTTGCTGTGACTAATTGAAAGAAAGAAATCCTTTAAAACCTAAAAAAATTAAGAATAAGCCTCCATTGTAATGGCCTGATTTCATCCAACTCCTCACTTCAGGTGGACTTTCACAGTACCTGAAGGTGGCTCTTTTCCTAACATGGGGCAAATTCAGTTTAGTCACTCGGGGATGACCTGGAGAAAAATAACATTTTTTCAGTATTATAAGCATTATTATTATTGCCTCCTTGAACAGTTTTTCAGGGACAATTTAACCTTTCAAGGTGTGCTTTAGGGAATTGCATAGAAAATAAACGTGAATTTTCTGAGGTGAAGGCTCGGACTGCCTGAATCTTTTCCAGGTTCTGTTGAGCAGGTGGATGGCTGGACCAGATTTGGTAGATTAGACCTTTTGGAGTTTGGTGGGTTTTTTTCCCCCAAAAAAATTCCCTCTACAATGCACAGAAGGCATTTCGGGAAGCATGTGGGTGACAAGTCCATTTCACGTGCTCAGTGGAAGCACAAAGCATCTTCGAACACAGACGTTTGCTGAGAATTGCTTTTTCCCCCCCCCCATTATGAGAGCAAGGAACTTTTAAACTCTGATTTAGTGGATGAAAGCAGTCATGGCTGATATAAAGATAAGATGGGTATTTATTATATTTAAAAAATAGCATTGTGTTTATTCTTAAAAGCCGCAGATAATAAATAAACGCGAAACCTTTTCACCTCTTTGGCCAGCATTTTAAAATATGTATAACTGATTTCAAAGACAGTAAGGGCTCCAGTTCATCTGCGTTTTTGGTCAAGTGGAGGTTGTCAGCAGAAGTAATCTTGATAAAGCTGAAGGGAGCGGCGGTGCCTTCGAATCCTTCACCGAACCTTGTGCTGCTCTTTTTGACGTGGAGAACTTGGGATGGGACAATGCTGTCCTGTCAGCACGGGTATGGCAAAATATTGTCTCGAGATGGAATTTCCCTTGTCCCAGTTTGTGCCCGTTGCCCCTTGTCCTATCACTGGGCACCACTGAGAAGAGTCTGGCCCCATGCTCTTACCACCCACCCTTTAGCTATCGCTCAGCATCGGTGAGGTCTCCTCTCAGTCTGCTGTTCTCCAGCTGAACAGCCCCAGGTCCCTCAGCCTTTCCTCAGCAGAGAGATGCTCCAGTCCCTCATCATCTTCATAGTCTCCACTGGACTCTCTCCAGCAGTTCCCTTGTCCTTCTTGAACTGGGGAGCCCAGAACTGGNGGGTCATTCCTCCCCAGTGCAGGACCCTACGCTTCCCCCTGTGGAACCCCTTTAGGTTCTTCTGCGCCCAACTCTCCAGCCTGTCCACGCTGAGTGGGAGCAAAGCCTTCAGCATGGACCCTCCTCGCAGCGTTGTGTCACCAGGAGGGTACACTCTGCCCCCTCTACCAGGTCGTTGATGAACTTGAACAAGACCGAACTCATTATTGACCCCTGGGGAACACCAGGGGACTCTGCACCACCGACCGCAACCCTCTGAGCTCTGCCACCCAGCCACTTCTCCATCTGCTCTCCATCCACTGCATTCTCCATGATACTTCAGCACAACGGGGACAACGCGGCCTCTCTTGACCTCAGGTAGCAAATAACCAGCCTCCAAAACCATCGAAGGACGTCCCCGATTTCCCGGGTCGCCTTGTTTTGAGTGGAGAGCGATAGGTAAGCCGTGTCCGGGTGCTGCGCTCCATCAGCTGGGCTCTCCTTGCCCACCTCGCCTCTGCTCTTGCATCCCCTTGGCCTCCCTCCAAATAAACTGTTTTTTTTTTGTTTTTGTTTTTTGTTTTTTTTTTTTTGTGAAACGAAACGCTGCTTAAGCCTCTGTTCTGCTATTTAAAATGTATTTTGAGGAGTGGTTTTATTCATTGCGGGCTTTGTCAAGACGAACTGAGAAACGCTCGGGGAGCCGGGTCCTTCACTGGAACCACTTGTTCCAGCCACTTTGAAGTCTGCTTGTGCTTGGAAATGGCACCCTAGAACAAATTTGCACCACGGCTCGTGTCTTTCCTCGGCTGAATTTGCAGAAGCTTCCGAGGAGAAAGAAATACGGACGCCGGTCTCCAGCGGGGAGGTGGTGGTTCAACGAGAGGGTAAAAGCCCAGCTCTAGGGCACCTTCTGAAGCTGAAAAAGGAGATTGCCCTGTGCCCCCCAGCCCTGACACGGGGGAAAATCCTCTGTGAGCTCCGGTTTTTCTGTTGAAAAATAAATAATAGTAACAATTTTGACTCTTGCTGCTTAACCCTCTGTGTGGCCGAGCCGTGGAGATGCTGGATGGAGCCTGGGAGAGCGATGCTGAGCGGGGGCAGCCACCTCGTGTCCTGCTGGAAGAGGAGATGCTGAGCTTTTTCAAGTTTCTTTTTTCACTGTTGCTTGAAGCAGTGGATTCCCTCGGTGGAACTCCCTTCCCTCCCCTACGTCAGGTGCTGCGGGCACTGTCTCTGATGAAATCACTCCTCTTCCCAGCAGGAGCAGTTTGATCAGTGACTAATTTAACTGTGGTGTGGTTTTGTTTTTTTTTTCACTGGAGCTTCAGCTCTATTTTGTGCTGAGCTAAACTTAGCGCCAGTATTTCTAGTGTAATTAATAAAGGTGGGGGCTCTTTTTTTCCTTTTTTTTTTTTTTCTTTTTTTTTTTTTTTTTTTTTTTTTTTTTTTCTTTTTTTTTCAGTTCTTAACTCTGTTTCTCCGCCGTTGAATGAAAATCTGCCCACGCTGCTTTCTCCTGTCTCCGGGGTTTGGATGGAGCTGCTGTCTTCAAACTGCTCTCAGCTGCCTGCCGAGCCGAGTGAGGGTGTCACAGCGGTGACACGCAGGCTCGGGGGCCACCATACAGCCCCTCGCCCACCCTGTCCCCTTCTCCCTCCGCTCCCCTTCCCCGTCTTAGCCCCAGAAGGTGAATTTTCCCCTCGAGAAGTCTTAAAAAAAGGCATTTTCCAAGCGTGGCACCTGAAGAAGCGTCACGGAAGCTGGAGAGAAGTTTGGAAACAGTTGAGTGATTTGGGGTAAAGATGCATTTTTCTCATCCAGCATTTTTTTCCCGGCCACCTCCTTTGCCGCGGGACAGGGGGGAGGGGAAGTGACTCCTCGGAAGTAGCTTCAAATTATCAACGGGAGTTTGTTGAAGACACAACAGGCGTTTTAAACAGCTCAAAGCCAGCCCCGCTGGCCAAGCAGGTCCCCTCCGTGGAGCTCTGGAAACTTGGTCACCCTCACAGGGACGTGCCTGCCAACGTGCCTCTTGAGGTCTCTCCAGGGATCTTCTGGCCTGGTTGGGAGAGGTCCTTCCCGACGCCATCTCAGCTTGGACACACTCTGGGGGGGGGGCTGGACACCCCACCCCCTGTTTGGAGATCCAGGGGCACCAACCGACGTGCATCCAGTGGCTCGACACAGCTCTGTGGTCCGAGCTCAATCTGCCCTGGAGGCACCAGCACTTGGAGAACCTTCCCAAAATCACATCCATTGTGCTTACACCTATAAAAGCTGGTTTTGGAGATGAGAGGCTGTGTGAGTTTGGACATCTTCTACGGAACCTTCCTGTGTTGCTGCTCCCAAACCTTTTCTCTTTGAATGCTTCTATCAATCTGATGGAGGAGACCATCTGCTCCACGTAGGTTCTTATTGGGCAGAAACGCAGCTGCCAGAGTCTTAACCCCAAGTGGGGCACCATATCTGCTTGTGCTTGAAGACCATCATGACCCTCACTAATCTCATGCCCAAACTCCATCAGGGGGGCTGATTTTAGGGAGTTTAAATGATCTTCATGAGAAGATCATCTCTTCCAACCGGTGTGGCCCGGTGCAGGGAGGAAAGATGCCGTGTGTTCTCCTGGTGAGACGCGGGAGGAGGAAGGAGCCTCTTGGGGATGTGATGGTTCCGTGCAATCGCGGTTCAGCTCTATGGATGATGCATAAGAGAGAAAAGGGAGGAGAGTTGGGTGGAGCGAACTTTTAAATCCCATTTGTTGGCCCGGGAGAGATTTCTCGTTACTGAACGAGGCTTATTATCTTCCTACGGCTTTGATTATAGGACAATAACTCTTCAAATGAGCCGTTCTCCTTACGAGCTAATTACGCCCTGAGTGTCTCATTCATCCAGGAGAAAGCTGTTCCAGGGTATAAATCCCACCGCGGTAAGGAAACGATGCCGTGTCGTTCCCGAGGGGAAAGAAACCTTTGGAAAGGCAGGGATTTCTTTTCCAGAGGGATTTCTGCTCTCCCTCCAGGCACGGGTCATCTCCACCGGCATCTTGGCTTCCTTCAGCCCCGGTTCTGATCCACCACTGGCACCGAGCCCGTCCCAGCAGCGGGGAGCTCCCTGTTTGGGTTGTTTTTTCCCCAATTACACTCATTTTAGGGTAATGACAAGGTGGAAACGTTATGAGTGCTGGTGGCAAATCAGGGATGCGGCTGTGGTCGCCTGTGCTGAAGGGCGCGTGGGTGGGAAGGCAGGGCCCTGAGGAATAACCCAATAACTGAATTTTGCATTTATTTGGCGGCCCCAGCCGTGTGGTTGCTCACCATGGCTTTGAGGCAGCACACGTAGGAGCAGAACATTCCACCCTGTGGGCTTCTTAAGAGCCAAAATCTTCCTCGGAAGCTGAATTTGGGGATTTCTCACCTCTCCTTTGCTTCCCTGGGTTGTCTCCTGCAAAACTTCAGGCTTGAACTCTCCTTTCCAGCCGAGATGGCGGTTTGCTGAGGATATCGGAAGGAGCTGGGGTTGGGTTTTAATTTGGTTTTACTGAGATTAATTGTTATAATCCGTAACCTCACCTCACCGTATAGGGATCTCTATAGTAATAAATACCCATCACTTGAAAGCCAAAAGGGATGAATGTTTTCCGGAGGTGGGTACGTGCGCCGGGATGGTTTTGCGACCGACGCCTTCACCCTTCTCTCTGTGTTTTTGTTTTTGTTTTGTTTTGTTTTTTTTTTTTTTGTTTTTTTTTTTTTAATTTTCCAGGAAGCGCGACGTCATGCAGAACATTATGCAAATCTTGGAGTCGGTCCAGCTGAAGTGGGAGCTGTTTCAGAGCTGGACGGACTTCTCCCGGCTCCATCTTTCCAACAAACTGGCCATTTTCGGCATCGGTTACAACACGCGCTGGAAGGAGGACATCCGTTACCACTACGCCGAGATCAGCTCCCAGGTACCCCTCGGCAAAAGGCTCCGGGAATATTTCAACTCGGAAAAACCCGAGGGACGGGTGATCATGACCCGGGTGCAGAAAATGAACTGGAAAAACGTTTATTACAAATTCTTGGAGATCACCATCAGCGAAGCTCGCTGCCTGGAGCTCCACATGGAGATCGACTGGATCCCCATCGCTCACTCCAAACCCACCGGAGGTAACGTCGTGCAGTATTTATTGCCGGGAGGGATCCCCAAAAGCCCTGGTTTGTACGCCATCGGCTACGAGGAGTGCCACGAGAAGCCCCCCTCCCCTTTGGCCGAGCACCGGGGACCCGATCCCGGCAGCGAGACTCCCGGGGAGCTGGAGGTCCCTTCCCCACAAGCCGCCCTCCGGCTGGATGTGGAATCCGCCCGGATAATCTACTGTTACCTCGGCATCGCCGAGGTGCGGACTCTCCAGCAGTGCCTGTTTTTACATTTTCAGGCAAACACCAAAACCTTCAGCAAGGATTGGGTGGGGATCAACGCCTTTTTATCTCAGAACTGCGTCGTCGAGCCCGGCGTCTCCCCCAAATCCATCTACATCAAATTTGTGGAAGTGGAGAGGGATTTTCTTTCTGCCGGCTCTTTGGTAGAGTGCCTGGAAAAAGCCATCGGATACCCCTTAAAATTTAACAACTGAGGCTCGTCCTTCATAAGGATTCGGGCTCTCTGCCCCCTTTTTCCATCTCGCTGCCAGAAGCTTTGGGATCCTTTTCCCTTCCCAGCTGGGCGAGTCGAACTTTTCTGCCTGGACAGGAGTTTTTCTGGGGTGACGGGCAGTTTTGGGGGGGGGGTTTCCCCAGCCAGCGCAGCCCCGCTCTCCCCCCCGGTCGGATCGGTCGGTTTTCCAACCGGAGCAGGGAGTCGAGGAGAAGCTCCCGGCCCGAGAACTGCCTGGAGGTACATTCCACGCGGGACAAGCGCGTCCAAACGGCGTTTTCATATGAAAAGCTGTTTTTTGAGGGTTTTTTGTTTGTTTTTTTTTCTTTATTCCACGGTGTCTCATTTTGACGCATCCGTCTTCTCTCTTAAGTGTTATTACGGATCTGAATAAATAAGCAATAGATAATGGCAAGTTAAACCTTGAATCACGTTAAAGGAGACTGTTTTTCAAGATACTATTGTATATAATTTAGGACTTCACTTTTTTCACCCATCAAGTGTTCTCCTCTCTCCAAACAGTGTTGCCTGCAAAAAGACTTTGGATTCCGTGACGTATTCCACTTTACTCGTAGCGTTGCCATATCCCGCTTT
>QJSC01001152.1:0-24281 GCA_003697955.1 Calidris pygmaea | reverse complement strand
AGAGAGAGAGAGAGACACAAACACAGAGAGAGAGACACAAAGACCAATGCAGAGAGAGAGACAGAGACAAACGCAGAGAGAGAGACAGAGAGACACTGAGACAAACACAGAGAGAGCACAACACAGAGACCAACACAGAGAGAGCGTGAGAGACAGAGACAAACGCAGAGAGCGCGAGAGAGACACACAGAGACAAACAAACAGAGCGAGACACAGAGACAGACAGACAAACACACAGATTCACAGAAAACACCCAATCTAACACAGAGAAAGAGACACAGACAAAACCCACTGCAAACACACTCTCACCATCACATGCCCTTACATTCCAAGTCTACCACAGGCATACCTGCTTCAACAGCCAGAAGCACGCATTCCTACAAACACACCGGACACCGACAAGACCACAGCAGCCTTTATTAAAGTGTTATTCCCTGATTATGATGGCAAAACCGTACAACTCCACCAAGTGGAATTTTACCACCCCGAGGCCCTCTCCTGCCGGTCCCAAACAGTTCCACGCTGCCGCCACGTGTTGCCTTCGGTCCTCCTTATGCAGATATTTTCCTCTGGATGCTCCCTGAACCACAGTCACAGCCTTTCGTCTTGTTCTTCAATCCCTACGCGTCTCTGCTTTCCTCTTTATGACAGAGTCTCCAAAATTTGCATCCTGGGACAGAAAGCAGATGACCATTTCTCCTCTTGATGGGACCTTGAACTCCATGTCTGGGCAAAGAAAAAGAAATCAGTTACTGTCATGCTTTAATGCTTTCCAATTCCCAGCAAAATCATTTACTACCAGTACAAAACACATACCTAACACCCTGACAACCCGCTCCTCCTCAACACTGACTGTCCCATCCAATCTTCACTTACCTTCTACTAAACATAAGACCATTAAACAACTCCATTCCATCACATTCCACACACCTGCACCTCAGAATATCCATTCCCTGGACCCTCCAAAATCACCCTGCCTGGCAAAAGCCCCAGCCCGAGCTCCGGCTCTGCCCAAACCTTGGCGATGAACCTCACCTTGCAGAGCAGCCGGGACCGGGGAAAAAAAAAAACCCAGCCGGGGGAAAAAAAAAAATCCCCCAGCTGGATTTTTTTTTCCTAAATCGGTTGTGCTTTTAAAATGCCCTATTTGCCTGAAAAACAAACCCAGCGTCACCTCCACCTACAACCCACAAGGACACAGCAAAACCACACACACATCACACCACCCCCCACACCTTCTGACACACGCTCTACTACTGCACAAAGCAGCCCTCACCTGTAGCTACCCTGCCCTCCTACTGCTGTGCCCCAAGGGAACATCACCCCATCTCTGCAATATTTCTCTGGAACACGGTTCCCGGAGGCCTCAAAAAGAGCCCTGCCTGGCAAAAACCCCGGCCCGAGCGGCGCCTCTGCCCAAACTTTGGCGATGAACCTCGCCTCGCAGAGTGGCCGGGACCGGGGAAAAAAAAACCCAGCCGGGGGAAAAAAAAAAAATCCCCCGGCTGGGGTTTTTTTATTTTAAATTGCTTGTGCTTTTAACATGCCCTATTTGCCTGAAAAACAAACGCNCAAAAACCCCCGCCCGAGCGGCGCCTCTGCCCAAACTTTGGCGATGAACCTCGCCTCGCAGAGCGGCCGGGACCGGGGAAAAAAAAACCCAGCCAGGGGAAAAAAAAAAATCCCCCGGCTGGGGTTTTTTTATTCTAAATTGGTTGTGCTTTTAACATGCCCTATTTGCCTGAAAAACAAACGCGGCGTCACCTCCACCTACAACCCACAACGACACAGCAAAACCACACACACATCACACAACCTCACACACCTTCCGACACACGCTCTACTACCGCTCAAACCACCCCTCACCCTCAGCTACCCTGTCCTCCTACTGCTGTACCCCCAGGGGACATCGCCCCATCTCTGCGATGCTCCTTAGGAACGCTGTTCCCATGGGCCTTGAAAAGTGCCCTGCCTGGCAAAAACCCCGGCCCGAGCGGCATCTCTGCCCAAACTTTGGCGATGAACCTCGCCTCGCAGAGCGGCCGGGACCGGGGAAAAAAAAACCCAGCAGGGGGAAAAAAAAAAACCCAGCTGGGGTTTTTTTATTCTAAATTGGTTGTGGTTTTAAAATGCCCTATTTACCTGAAAAGCAAGGCACACGTGTAACCCACAAGGCAACAGCCAAACCACAGCACCATCGGACAAGCTCACACACCTTTGCAACACATTCTCTGCTACTTCACCAACCCCCCTTGCTCGCACCGTCCCACACCCTCCCGCTGCAACGGGACGTCACCCTGTGTCTGCGGTGCTGCTTGAAAGCCTCCAAAATCTCCCTGCCTATCGAAACCCCCGGCCTGAGGCCGCTCTCCACCCAAACTCTGGTGATGAGCGTCGCCACCCAGAGTGGCCGGGAGTGGGGGGAAAAAACACCCAGCAAAGGGCAAAAAAAGCAGTTATGGACCACGCTTGGTATACGTCTCCCACTGATGTCTGCCCAGATACTTAGCTTTCATGGTGCCGTGGGTCACGGTCCACCCATCATAGTGCCCACGTCATGTAAACACAAGGTCCTTAGAGCCACCTCGTGCCGCTCGCTCACCTGCAAAAACAAAACACAAAGCTATTTACTGCACAGTTGATGTGCGAGAGAGCGGCCCCCCGCAACCCCGCTCCCATTCCCAATATAACACATTCCCCTCGCTTTCCTCCCTGCCGCTTGGAGTATCGTAATGAGTGATCTGCCCCACAAAACCTGACCGCTCTGAGACCCGTTGCGCCGCTCCTCTGTAACTCTACTGTTTCTACAGACTTGCCGCAAGGTGCCTGCCAAAACGCAATGGAAACCACAACTGCCTTATGCTGTTACCTCCTGTTACCTCACAAACTGTCTGTGACCCGCTTGACTCCATCTAACACGCACACAGACCTCAAAGTCGCTTTAACCCTCTACGCTAGCTCTGAGCCGCCGTACGACACAGAGCTGTGCAATGCACGCATATACACCACACGATACAACATGCTCCTAGATCGCTGCCGAGACAAAACATGGTACAGAGCGTTGCCGTAGCAGACGAAACATAATACAGGTTTAGACGACGCAAGACTGTCTTGGATGGCAATGAATACAGTTACAGAGCAACATGATGCAAAACCGATACAGCGCCAAACAATGCGGTATAAGGTCAAATACAGAATGACACAATACAGCACATAATACAGGGTCAGACAATGGAAGACTGTCTGGGGTGTCAGTCGATGCGATTACAGAGCAATACAAAGCGATACAAAGCGACGGATAATCGGATACAGAGTAATACAATTCAACAGATAAATCAAGTACAGAGCAATACAACACCATTAATAATCACATACTGAGCGATACAATACATTTCAACAAATAATCAGATACAGAGCAATACAGTTAAACTCTACACCATCAGAAAAAGAGCGATACAATACAGTACAATGCAATGCCTAACCAAATACGGAACAATACAATTCAAGGCATAACCAGACACAGAGCGATGCGATAAAATTCGACGCGTAACCAGGTACAGAGTTACATGATGGTAACCCACAAAAAGCACTGACGAGTGAGGCGCTCTCAGATGGTCATCGAAACTAGATTGCTCAGGTGTTGTACAAAAGCAGAACGACGGATCTGCAAGAAGCCAGGCTTCACAATCTAAGCCCGGAAGAACCCGAGGATGCAATGCTGTGGGGAACCTCTATAGACGTAGACCCTTTGAGAGCAAAGCCGTTATTCTGGCCAAGATCACCTCCGCAAAGGAAACTCTCCAGAAGCATCTGTGATGCAAACTACCCTTTAAGCTCCGATCGGAGATGGCTCCGACCCCGATGCCGCACACAGAGGCCAAACGCAACATGACCCTGAGGTGCCATAAGACTGCGAGTGACAATAACAACTCCCATAGTGTGGATGACGCCGGCAGAGGAGCCCTACGGTGCCACAAAAGCCATACGGCGGCCCTGGGAAAGAGGTGATAGCTGCAGCCTATGAGAGAAAATCATCACGAAAACCGTCATGATAAATGCATGAGAAAGTCAGCTTTAGGACCTGATGCCATTCAGGACGTGGGAAGTAAATTCCAGAATACTACTGTGTGAAACAGACCTTTCAAAGCTGCACGTACAGCCTGCCTTGCCACCGCAAGGGCTGACCTCTCACAAACACCTATGACACTATGACTGCCAGACAGAGCCACGCTTTAAGGTATAATGGCAGGAGAAGAAGGGCTAAATCAGCGCTACGCTGATGTGGTGATGCGGTCAAGACTCTCAGGAGAGCTATCAAAGTACCTGCTGATCACAAAAGAGCTACGGAGACCTCAAGACAGAAGGAAGATAATATACAGGAGCAACGAGGACATCATAACCTGCAAAAAGTCTAAGATACAGGAGATAGACCACGCAAACCACACCACAACAGACAGACACTGGAACTGCCCTGCCCGACAAACGCTGGCTTCGTGCTGAAGACTAACCCGCTCCCTTCATTTGCCTAGAGGGGAGTGATCCTGGACTCTCTGCTGGTCCTCTGCCCTACGCTAACTTCAAAACCTCTCCTACGATTACCAACCTCATCCCCTCCTCCCTATCCCTCCCCAGCCCCGGTCCCTCCACTTAGCTTTCGCAGGGCCGGGGGTCTGCATCCGTCCTCCACGCAAGACTGCCAACCCGCATCAGCTAGCCAGGACGTTCCTGTAGTCGCCAAGGTCCTCTTCACCATCTGCAATAAAAACATACAGGGCACAAAACAGTGCCGGTAGCCAGCATCGCACCCATTGACGCCAACCTCTACTGCAAAACCCCCCTCCGCAATAGCACCGTGGGCTCTCTGCTCACCTGCTCTGCAGAGACTCAAAATAGGATGCTGCGGAGGTTCATCGCTTTCAGCGCCTAAGATGCCAAGAGAAATAGAATTACCATTGTGCTGGAGAACACAGATCTAAGCATATCAACGTGTTACCCGTAGACTCTTATTGCTGTTCCACCTACCCTTGACTCTATTCCCCCGGGCAGGGCAGCTCCACACTAAACACCTCGGTGCAGCCCAACATCACACAACCCTATAGACAATAGGACACAAGCATCGGACAAAAAGATTTGCTTCCAGACAAGAGACGCCTCATGCAAGAGGACCTACAGGGCCGCAGCGCTGCTGTCAGGAGGCTCTACAGCCATGCCACAAAAGAATCCAACGTCATGGTCCACTACGAGAAGTTCCTGTCAAAGTTGACAGGATATCTGCGCAAGAAGCATGGCGTCAAGACCTGGGAACTTAAGGACGTAGGTAAGAAGTCACAGTCCCTGAAAATGGATGGCTCGAGAACAGAGCTGCTCGCACAGATGGGAACAAAGATACAAGAAGAGGGACATGCAGAAACATCCCAGATGCACGTCTGATCTGTGCTTTAGGACTGTTATGCGAGAAAAGAATCGCCCATTGGGCATGATGCCAACGAGGGCTTCAAAGCCTACAAGGGGTGCCGGAGGCACCCGCTGTGCCCCCTGAGCACAAAGAGCAATGAGGACATCAAGACCTGAAAAACCTCTAAGACACAAAAGACAGACCACGCACACTACACAACAGACACCAACTGGAACTGCCCTGCCCGGCAAACGATGGCTTCAGGCTGAAGAGTAACCCGCTGCCTTCACCTACCCAGAGGTGACTGCTCCGGGACAGCCCCCGGCCATGCTCTCACTTTAATATCCCTCCCTGCAACTCCCAACCCTGTACCTTCCCTGAACAATCTCCGGCGCCAGTCCCTCAACTTAGCTTTCAGAGGGCCAGGGGTCCGAAGCCATCCTCCACAACAAAAACCACAATTGCTCAACTGGATTGATCCTGCAGTCTCTAGGATCCTCTTCATCATCTGATAAAACAAAATACAAAGGGAAAGAAGGAGCAACCCATTCCACACACAACAATGAGCATCCCANACGTGCAAGAAAACACCAGACCCAGGCAGCTCCTCTCTTACTTCCCGGCTCACCTCATCGCTCATCCCATTGTCAAGGCATCCCCCACAGCGCCTGCAAAATCAGAGAGAATCTCTTCACTGAGCTGCCACCTAACACTCAGAGACACCAAGCACCTCTTCTTTCTAATACCAGACAGCTTCAAAACCCCTCCTGCGATTGACAACCTCGTCCCCTCCTCCCAATCTCCCCCCAGCCCCGATCCCTCCACTTAGCTTTTGCTTGGCTGGGAGTATTGATCCATCCTCAACATAAAACCGGTGACCCGCATCAGCTACCCGGTACCTTCCTGTAGTCGCCGGGGTCCTCTTCACCATCTGCAAGAAAAACGCAAAATGCACAAAACACTGCCAGCAACCAGGAAGGTACCTGTCAACGCCAGCCTCATCCACAAATCCCCCTCCTCAGAAGCACCGTGGGCTCTCCACTCACCTGCTTCGCACAGATTCCAAGAAAAAAAAAAATGCTGCAGCGGTCATCGCGTTTAGCACCTAGAAGGTCAAGAGAAATAACATTACTGTTACGCTGGAGAACACAGACCAGGGAAAATCAACCTGTTAAGCCCAGACCCTTATTGCTTTTCCGCCTCCCCCTGACTCTACACCCCCGGGCAGGGCAGCTCCACGACAAATGCACCCCTGTGAAACCCAACACCACACGACACGATAGACAATGCGACTCAGACATCAGACAACACTCTCCGAAAGAAGAATGACTTCCAGACCAGAGGAGCCCTCGGGCAAGACGACCTGCAGGGCGCAGCCCTGACCTCGGGAAGCTCTACGGCCAAGCCATAAGAGAACCAAATGTAATGGCCCGCTAGAAGAAGTTCCTGTCAAAGCAGAGATGATGTACAAGCAAGAAGCCTCGCTTCAAGACCTGGGAACTTAAGGATGCAGGGAAGAAGTCACAGTCCCTGAAAACGGATGGCTCGAGAACAGAGCTGCTCGCACAGCCGGGAACAATGACGCAAAAAGAGGCCTGTGCCAAAACGTCCCAAATGCAGGTCCGATCCGCCCTTTAAGACTGTTATGCAAGAAAAGAAGGACCCATTGGGCGCGATGCTGATGAGTGCAGGCGTTCCAGAACCTATCGGGGGTGCCCAGGCCCCAGCCGTGCCCCTTGAGTACAAAGAGCAATGAGGACATCAAGACCTGAAAAACCTCTAAGACACAAAAGACAGACCACGCACACTACACAACAGACACCAACTGGAACTGCCCTGCCCGGCAAACGATGGCCTCAGGCTGAAGAGTAACCCGCTGCCTTCACTTACCCAGAGGTGACTGCTCCGGGACAGCCCCCTACCCCTCTCTGACTTTAAAACCCCCCCCTGCAACTCCCAACCCTGAACAATCTCCGGCGCCAGTCCCTCAACTTAGCTTTCAGAGGGCCAGGGGTCCGAAGCCATCCTCCACAACAAAAACCACAATTGCTCAACTGGATTGATCCTGCAGTCTCTAGGATCCTCTTCATCATCTGATAAAACAAAATACAAAGGGAAAGAAGGAGCAACCCATTCCACACACAACAATGAGCATCCCANCCCTGAACAATCTCCGGCGCCAGTCCCTCAACTTAGCTTTCAGAGGGCCAGGGGTCCGAAGCCATCCTCCACAACAAAAACCACAATTGCTCAACTGGATTGATCCTGCAGTCTCTAGGATCCTCTTCATCATCTGATAAAACAAAATACAAAGGGAAAGAAGGAGCAACCCATTCCACACACAACAATGAGCATCCCAAAGGTCAACACGGACCTTTCTGGCAGCATCCCCCCCCTCAGATGCACCGTGTCATTCTCCTCACGGGCTCCGCGTGGATTCCAGAGCCGGACTCATCGGCAGTCGCTCCTTGTGGTGCCTAAAAAACCAAGCGACACAAAACCACCATTGAACGTGCAAGAAAACACCAGACCCAGGCAGCTCCTCTCTTACTTCCCGGCTCACCTCATCGCTCATCCCATTGTCAAGGCATCCCCCACAGCGCCTGCAAAATCAGAGAGAATCTCTTCACTGAGCTGCCACCTAACACTCAGAGACACCAAGCACCTCTTCTTTCTAATACCAGACAGCTTCAAAACCCCTCCTGCGATNACGTGCAAGAAAACACCAGACCCAGGCAGCTCCTCTCTTACTTCCCGGCTCACCTCATCGCTCATCCCATTGTCAAGGCATCCCCCACAGCGCCTGCAAAATCAGAGAGAATCTCTTCACTGAGCTGCCACCTAACACTCAGAGACACCAAGCACCTCTTCTTTCTAATACCAGACAGCTTCAAAACCCCTCCTGCGATAGACAACCTCGTCCCCTCCTCCCAATCTCTCCCCAGCCCTGATCCCTCCACTTAGCTTTTGCTTGGCTGGGAGTATGGATCCATCCTCAACACAAAACCGGCGACCCGCAACAGCTACCCGGGACCTTCCTGTAGTCGCCCGGGTCCTCTTCACCATCTGCAAGAAAAACACAAGATGTACAGAACACTGCCGGCAACCAGCATCATACCTGTCAATGCCAACCTCTTCCACCAATGCCACTCCTCAAAAGAACTGTGGGCTCTCCGCTCATCTGCGCGACACAGACTCCGAAATAAAATGCTGCGGTGGTCACTTTTAGCACCTAGGAGGTCAAGAGAAATAACATTACTGTTGCGCTGGAGAACACAGACCTGGGCAGATCAACCTGTTAAGCCCAGACCCTTATTGCTGTTCCGCCTCCCCCTGACTCTACACCCCCGGGCACGGCAGCTCTATGCCAAATACACCCCTGTGCAGCCCAGCACCACACAACACGATAGACAATGCGACTCAAACGTCAGACAACACTCCCCGCAAGAAGAATGACTTGCGGGCCAGAGGAGCCCTTGGACCGTAAGACCTGCAGGGCTGCAGCCCTGACGTCAGGAGGCTCTACAGCCATGCCATAAGAGAGTCAAATGTAATGGCCCATTACAAGAACCTCCTGTCAATACAGAGACGACGTACACGCAAGAAGCCTGGCTTCAAGACCTAGAAAAGTAAGGATGCAGGGAAGAAATCCCAGTCCCTGAAAATGGATGCCTAGAGAACAGAGCTGCTCGTGCAGCCAGGAACAACGACAAAAATAGGACCATCCCAAGATGTCCGAGACGCGGCTCCGATCCACGCTTTAAGATTTTATGCAAGAAGCATCCATTTGGCACGACGCTGATGAGTGCGGGTGTTCCAGACCCCATGGGAAGTGCCCGGGGCGCCCACCGTGCCCCTTGAGTGCAAAGAGCAACGAGGACATCAAGACCTGGGGAAAGTCTAAGACATAGCAGACAAACCACATGAACTACACAACAGACATTGGCCAGAACTGCCATGCCCGGCACACGCTGGATTCGTGCTGAGAACTAACCCGCTGCCCTTACCCACCCAGACTGGACTGCTCTGAGACAGCCCCCTGCCCCGCTCTGACTTTAGAACCCCCCCAGCTACAGCTCCCACCCCTGTCCCCGCCTCCCAGCCCCTCCCCGGCCTGGGTCCCTCAACTTAGCTTGCAGAAAGCCAGGGGGCTTAACTCTCCTCTTGACAAAAAACCAACACATCAGCTATCTGGGACGTTCCTACAGTCATCAGGTTCCTCTTCACCATCTGCGATTAAAAAAAAAAAAATCCATAACCAGCACCGGCAAGAAGGCTCACACAGGTCAGCACCGACCTCTCCCACAACTCGCCCTCCTCAAAAGGGTGATGACATTCTGCTCACCTGATCCCTCCAGAGTCAGACGCTGTCACCATCGTCACTTCTGGCACCTGACATAACAAGAAATAAAATTGGCGTCACGTGTGAGAAGTCACTGGCCCCATGCTTCTCCTTACCGTCCCAGCTCACAAATAATGCTGATTAGATTCTAAAGGTGGCTCAGAAAGACCCCGCAAAACCGCAAGGTAAATATTTAAGTTGCCATATCATACCGTACTATTACACACCAATACGGCCCACAACAGCCTCACCTTCTTGGCCCGCCCATGGGCGTGCGGCTTCGCTTCTCTGAGCCCGTGTGAGGTATCCAAAAAATACAAAGCAAAAGCCATGTGCTGAGATACAGCCCGAAACCTCAGCCGGCCCCCAGCGAGTCCTGTCTCCCGCTCCTTTACCTTGTCTGCTCGCCCGACTGCCCTCCGTGATTTTTGGCTGCTGCTTTGAGGCTTGCGCACCCTCTGTAAAACAGAACCAAGGGACACCTTGAACATCACCCAGAACACAACACCTAGAAAGAAGGGCTACTACTTATTGCTCACCTTGACCGAGTCACCTCTGGTGCCAATAGCCTGCTTCACTCATCACTTCATGTCTAAAAAGTTAACAACCCCTATTAAGCCCTAATATAGTCCCACAGCCACCAGCTGCGCTTTCCCCCCACACCACGCACCGACTCGCCATCTAACCGTGTCCTGCTCGCTTCCTCCATTGGCCTTTGCTGAGCATATTGTCCCTCTGCATCTGAAAAAACAATAGTAAACAAGTCACCCAGACGCTGATCAGCAGCTAAAAAATACCAGGTGTCTGGTTTCCATTCAGGAATACCATCTGCGCTACAGCCTACCATTAAAAACCAAAAACAAAAGCGGACCAAACGTTAAGCCCCACACATACGAGCCTGAAAACCTTCAATCTGCTTCACAACAGCCAAACATCCCCTCCCAGAAGGGTCCAACCATCTCCATTAAACACTACGGAAGTGAATGCCCCTGCCCACGGCTACTTGATCCGAGTTGACTATACAACATTTCCCTCCACAGACTGTGCAGATCAATATGTTAACGCCAAACCCTTATAGCTGTTCCGCCTACCCCTGACTCTACGCCCCCGGGCAGGGCAGCTCCACACCAAACACACCCCTGTGCAGCCCAACACCACACAACATGATAGACCACGTGACTCAAACATCAGACAACGCTCTCTGCAACAACAAAGACTTCCAGACCAGAGGAGCCCTCGGGCAAGAAGACCTGCAGGGCTGCAGCCCTGATGTCAGGAGGCTCTACGGCCAAGCCGTAATAGAATCTATCGTAATAGACCGCTAGAAGAAATTCCTGTCAAAGCATAGATGACGTACACGCAAGAAGCTTGACTTCAAGACCTGGGAATGTAAGGATGCAGGGAAGAAATCCCAGGACATCAAGACCTGAAAAACGTCTAAGACACAGCAGACAGACCACACAAACTACACAACACACGCCAACTGGAACTGCCCTGCCCGGCACACGATGGCTTCGGGCTGAACAGAAACCCGCTGCCTCTACCTACCCAGAGGGGACTGCTCCAGGACAGCCCCCTGCCCCGCTCCGACTTCGAAATCCCTCCCTGCAACTCCCAACCCTGGACCTTCCCTCCCCTGAACCATCTCCAGCGCCAGACCCTCAACTTAGCTTTCAGAGGACCAGGAGTCTGAAGTCCTCCTCCACAAGGAAAACCACAATCAGCCAATCGGATCAACCCTGCAGTTGCTAGGCTTCTCTTATTAATCTGGAAAAAAAAAGGGGAAAGAATAAACAACCCATTGCATACACAGCAGCGCTGTCAGTGAGCATCACAAAGGTCATCACAAACCTTTCTGGCAACATCCCCCTCCTCAGATGCACCGTGTCATTCTCCTTACTCGCTCCGCACGGATTCCAGAGTCGGACTCATCGGCGGTCACTGCTTGTGGTGCCTAAAAAACCAAGCGACACAAAACCACCATTGAACGTACAAGACAGCTCCAGCCCCAGGCGCCTCCTCTCTACTACCTGACTCACCTCAAACGCTCATCCCATTTCGAAGGCAGCCCCCACAGTGCCTGCAAAAACAAAGAGAAACACTTCGCTGAGCCACCACGTGATACTTTGCTATTAGACGCCAACCCAACCCGCAACAGCCTCACCAGCACGAACCGCTCCTCAGCTTGCGGCATCGCCCCTCCGAACCTGTGTGTGGCACCTGCACGTACTCCACCAGCAATACGACACCTGAAAAAGAAATGATACTTCAGCTCAGCTATTACCGCTAACCTTGCTCGAGTCAGCCCTGCCGCTCATATCCCATGACACTCATCGATTCGAAGCTGCAAATAGAAAAATCAAAACCCATAAAGCACTCGTGGAACCACCAGTCCCATCTTCCTTCTAATGCCACACACCGACCCACTTACGGTGCTCCGCGCCGCTACGTCGCCCTGCACGTCTTGTCCCTCTGCATCCGAAACACCACCAAACGAGTCACATGGATACAGAACAAAAGCTTCACGATTCCAAAGGTCTCGTTCCCATTTACAAGTATCATCGAGAGCCCAACTGCAGCCAGCCATTCAAGAAGTCTCCACAAGTCAGAGCCCTGCACAAAGCAGCCGTAATATCTTGGAGATCCAATCCGCTTCAATACTGCTGAACAGCCCCTCCTGCATAGCTCTGATCTTCCCCATCAATCATTACTGAAAGTGCGGTCCCCACAACCCCCCGATGGCTACTCTATCCGAGATGAATGTACCGCCTTTGCCTCAACAGTCTGGCCAGATCCACGTATTAACTACAGACTCTTACCGCTGTCCCACCTCCCACTGACTCTGCACTCCCAGGCAGGGCGCCTCCAAGCCAAACACACACAAGCACAGACCGATACTATACACGACACGACACATACCACAGCTCAAAGGTGAGAGAAAACTCTCAGCAAGAAGAATGACACCTGGGTAGAAGATGCCACCCGGCAAAAAGACCTGCAGGATCATGAAGATGTCATGAGGATGTTCTATTGAAACCCCAGGAGGTGAGTACAATGTAATGGCCCGGAACAAGAAACGACTCTCCAATCTGAGATGATGTATGTACAGGAAGCTGGGCTTCAAGACGAAAACATAAAGATGTGGGCAAGAAGGTCCGCTCTCTAGAAACGGACAGCTGGAGAGCAGAACTGCTCAGGCGGTCAGGAACAACGCCGCAAAGGAGGACCATCCAGAAGCTTTGTGACTCAAGACCGATCCCCGCCTTAAGCTTGCAACCCAAGAAAAGCAGCACCTGATTGCCGTTATGCCAATGAGAAGGGCCGTTTGAGACTCTAGTGATGGCACCTGAGGGGCATGCTGTGGTCCTTAAGCATAAAGAGGACACTGAGACCTGAGAAAGGTCTAAGACACAGAAGACAGAGCACACAAAAAAACACGACACAGGCTGGAACCGCCCTGCCTGGCAGATGCTGGCATTGTGCTGAAGAGTAACCCGCTTCCTTTACCTGCCTAAAATGGGCTGTTCCCGAACAGCCCTCTTCCCTTTAACTTAAAAAGCCTGTCCTGAAAATGTCCACCTTGGTTCCTCTTCAGTGCCGGTCCGGTCCCTCAACTTGCCTTTCAGAGAGCCAGAAGTCTGAATTCATCCTTGACAAAAAATACAACAGCTAACTCATTTTCCAGCAGTCAATTGGTTCCTCTTCATCTGCAAAAAAAAAAAAAAAGAAACCACGGCTCCGACAGTGAGCATCGTGACTGTAAATGCCAACCTCTTCCATGAAACTCTGGGGCATTCTGCTCACCTGCTCCACATCAATCCAAAAATTGGAGGCTGCAGCAACAATTAATTATGGCACCTAAAAAAAAATCAGAAAGACAAAGTTACTGTTGCGCTTTTGATCACTGGTGCTGTGCACCTCTTTGATGCTTCCTGACTTATCTCAAAGGTGATAAACTAGAACAGACCAGACCTCATTGACACCCAATCCGAAATACAAAGCCGATATGATGAAGAGTGATAAGCCTGCCTCCCTTTCCTAGCCATCCCCCGGTCCCAAAGCTTTAGAAACCCCTTCTCTTCCCCTGAGCTTTCAAGGAAATAAGCCCACTTCTTCCTGACAGCTCCCGTCCTTTATTTCCAGCTCTGAACTCCCTGCATTGGCTGCTCCTTGGCAGCTGCTCTTCTGAGCTGCGTCCTGTGCTCTGTGAGCACCTTCCATGTTGTGCTGTTCCACGGACTCCGGTACAGACCCACAAAATAAGTTACGCCCTCACATGAGCCTACAGGGGGGCTGCCACAACCTGCAAAAGCTTAAGGAACACCAGAGTAGTCTGTGGGCAATTGGGAAAGGCGATGAGCTATTTCATACCCCAAAAGACGCTATCCCTTACATCCCTGCTGCTTTCTTCAGAAATGCTAAAACTGCATATACAGATGCATAGGAGACACTCACCTGTACCCCTGCTAGATTATCTCCCCATCTGTCTTTTTAAGGAAAGTGTTATCAAGCAACTTACACAGGACACAGCAAAACAGTGGAAAACACAAAATTCCACCCTCCATAAAGTCAGGAATTCTAAGAAAATACACCACACCTGGAATAAATGAAAGTGTATGAATTAATCCTGAATGCTCATTAGAAAATTATTGACCTTTGGCGAAGAAAAAAAAAAAAAAGCCGCATAAAATTCTACTTTCTGCTATACGTACCTCTAAACCTTACCTGGTCCTAAAGGTTTTAACTCAGACTTCTCACCTCTACCCCTCTCAATGCCCAAACACCCCTGCCCCCACAGCTGAATTCCTCCAAAGCTACAAATCACCGAGGGCTCAGCAGAGCTCTGACCCCAAAGGAGTCCCAGAGCAGAATGAGCTCCCTCCCCAGAGGCTGTGGCTTATATACCCCGGGCCCTGCCCACCGCCCTCCCTACAATCCCCTGGGGCAGGGGCAGGGCCGGCCCCCCAGAAGCCATAAAAGCGGCCGGAGGAGCTGCAGCTGCTTTTCTCTCCTGCTGTTGTTTTATAGCATGCGGAGCTTGAAACAGAAGAGCTAATCCTTACTGGAGATAACGCTACCCGCTCCGTGAGTGCAGCTACATCTGTCGTGTCAGCAACGTGACCGGGTAGGTAATTAAATGTAATTTTTCTGGGGTGCAGATAGGAAGAGATGCCACGGTAAGCTATATATATACTAGTTTATTAAATGTAATGATTGTTATTATCAAACGATCACCTCAATAATCTCCCATTGACTGATTTTCTTAACAGAACTAGACGAGTCCTAAAAAAAACATAGAAATACGAGAAACGTATCAGAAACTGTATGAAGCAGTGTAAGTAACATCTAAGTAGCTAAAATGAAAACGAATTGTAACGGAGAATCAAAATCCTGGTTGGAGATCTGTCAATAACAGTACGCGAAAGCTATCTAAGAGGAGTTCCGAACTAACGATAGACACCTTTGGGTTCCCGATGTGAAATAAAGGAACGCTCTAAGACAGAACTGAAATAGACCGCGCTGGAGCGCACAGGTAGCTCTGGAAAAAATTCTGACAAAATAAGAGGCTTTGTCAGATGACAGGGGTCCCAAATGGACCAGAGAGACCAAAGAAGTCTCGAGGATGCAATGACCTCAAAAGAGAATTGAGCAAAGTACGGGTTTCTTCAGGGAACGGGGAATGAATAGGGGTGTACCAAACGGATGAGAGGACAGAAAGATAGACCCAAGTAGCAGATATGGACTAAGGAATGGTTCTGATGGGAAAAGAGAAGCGCAAATTGCTCTCTGCAGCCAAAGTGGGGCGTAGGTGTGTAGGGGATGTCTCATGAAAGCTCGGCAAAGGTACTGGAGGAGTCGTGCGGGGCGTGAAAGACCAAAGAAGCGACAGAGATAACGATGTGGAACTCTGAAGGGCATTTAAGCAAAGCACAGCTCTTGTCAGGGCACTGGGGGCGGAACGAAGGCATCCTAAGCAGCAAAGAGTAGGTACGGGTGCCCCGAAGAGCACAAAAACCTAAACTAAGAGGACCTAAAGTGCCACAAGAGTGCTGTGGAGTACGGGAAAGCACTGGGAAAACATCGATATAGAGAAAACAGCCATCATGAGGGAGCAGGGTAAGAAAAGGCTGCTTGGAGACACGGTGAGGGCATCTGGGCAAGCTACAGATCAACGAGAGAGAGGAATCAAATGGGCGTACCCTCGATGGCAGAGAAGGATAAAGGAGCTCTGCGTAGCAAAGCAAGATGGGAGGTTCTAACAGAATAAGAGAGGAAAAGGGAGGCAAAGTGTCACAAGATGCTGTGGAGATCGAGGAAGGTCTCAGGAGGTGGCGTGACTGTGAGGAGACGGGTGCGGACGGGGGCTGACGGACAAAAGAATCCTTGGGGACAGCGAGCAGGAACTTGGGTGGTCATCTGAGTGGAGTACAGATGGTCTTGTATGGCTGGGGTCGAACCCAGGAATCCTAGCTAGCGAAAAGGAACAAATGAGCGCTCTGTACCTGAAAGATGGCTCCAGCTAAAGTGCTACAAAATGGATGCAAAGCGCGGTGACACTCTGGGAAGGCACTGTGACTGGGAGAAGCAATGTCCTGTGGGAACCGGAGAAACAGAAAAATAATTGGGACCGTGATAATCAAATCCAGAGGGGATCCACACTGAGTAAAGGTGTCGTTTGAGGACCAGGGAACCAATAGAGGCACAGCTAGAGGGAACAGAGGACAGAAGGGCTGGGCTGAGTGCTACAGAAGAGGCCGGGAAGACCCTTCTGCCGAGTCGCGAGGTTCAAACTGGACCCCCCTGCTTTCTAAACTCCTTCTCGGAGAGGAGCCTAGGTGCGGCTGGATCCAGTCTTAGCCTCAGACTGTAAAGAAGAGTTCAGAGCCTAGGTCCTGCCTCGGAGTGGCTTTAATACAGCTAGAGTCGTGTGCCTCCGACGAGGGACCCGGACCCCCTCAGTTCTTTCCTTGTGCTCGTTAAAGCCTCACAATCTATGCCATAAGCTACTCGGGCTCCTCTTCATGCAACAAATTTGTGTCTCTTGTTCAATCCCATTGTTTGACGGTTCCTCTTCAATCGGTGTCCTCTTCGATGACTGAATTTTGGTACGGGCACTATTACCGTCTTGAACAGTTTCACGGTATCTTTGTCCCACCTGCGCCTGGATCTCATCCCTGACACTAATACTGACTGAAGAGAAAAGCAGAAGGACGGAGGGAGTGTAGGACAGGAAGCCAGAAAATGGAACGCTGTAAAAAAGAGAGGGGCGGGGAGCAGGACAACTGTGTAGAAAGAGAGTTGACCGTGCAAAAAAAAAGGGACAGAGAGATGGAGGAATACATACCAGACACGGGGAGCAGGAGAGAAAGGCGGAATGGATCAGCAGGACGAGGAGACAGAGACAAGACAAGTGGCTGGGGAAAAGAAATATAGGCAAGGGAAAAAAAGAAAAAAAGGAAAAAGGAAGGTGGACGGAGGTGGACAGAGGTAGATGTCAAAAGAAAATTTCAAAAAAGCAACAGGTTATACTAAACACTCGAAAACCGTACAACTATGAAAAAGCAAAGCAGCTACCTCAGAAAAACAGGAGAAATTATGATAACGCGTATACTTATGAAATACTCCGAGTAATACTGTGACATCAAAATATACTATATCGTAAGACTATGTGGCTCATGTGATATAAACTAGATGTAAATCTACTACCATACTGAGAATTCCGTCTGCAAATGGGTAATATTCAGCAGCACTCAGCTCTGAAATTGTCGCTTGTGATAAATGATTTAGCCTCAAACAGGATTCCAATTAAAGTTTACAATTTATTAAACGAGTAAAGACAAGCAAACAGCGCTGGGTGCACCGGGAGTCTCTGCTCAACCAAGGCGCACCACGTGCGAGTCCCGTTTTGGGTTTATATTTCTTCTGCTCATACGTATTCATAGCAAAGGTTGGTCTGTGCTAATGATCTCCAGGGATGGGCGTGTCTTCTTTGGCGCATGCCCTTCTCACCTTCTGGAATCTTCTGTGACTCCTACCCGGTGGTCGGTGGGTAAAGTAGTTTTCCTTGGCTCGCCCCCGACTCCAGGCGTGCGCCCCACAGACCCCTCCCGCTCAGCACCGTGCGGCCAGTAACAAAACCTGGTTTCCTTAGGGGTTCTTGCAAGAAACAGAAACTACATACGTACCATCCCGCTTCGCCCAAGCCCATGGTTATACAAGGACAAACAGAACGGTTAAAGATATTAACACGAATCAGGTGAACACATTTCACAATCCCCCATCTTCTTTTTTATGGTATTGATTCGTGTTTTTGTTTCTAATTGAGACAATACTTGCCGAATTGGTGCCAATTTTGGATCTTTTTTTGTCTTTAGTATCATCAGGGAATGAGCTTTCTCTTTCCCTGGTTCTGGATCAACAGGTACTGCAGTTATCTGCATTCCTTGTACGACCAAGTGTATCAGTCTAGTAAAACAAGGTATTAAACGTGGAATTATTAACAATCCTCCACATCCTTCATCATCAATTTCTAAACAACAATTACTAAGATTAAATTTTCCACAAACACCCCCTTCTTTTGCTAGCAAATAATCCAAAGCTAAACGATTTTGGTACAAAGCAGTTCTCATCTTGGTGTTCTGTTTCGCAGTTAATCCAAGTGCATCTCCAGTTGTGTTTACAACTATTTCTACTACAGCTTGTAATTATTCTTATTTAGCATATATATCGGGGTCCTCTATCCCCAGGATCCATCTTCCGCCCACGTAGCTGGATCATAGCAGGCAATGATTCTTCCGGGAGGCCAGTCGTCATCTTTCCAATTTCCAATTTGTAGGCTCTGTTTACGGTGCCTTTTTCTTAGCTCATCAGCTTCAGCATACACTTGGACTCCCAATCGCTCTCCCCGATTTATAGGTAACAGGAAAAAACTGGGTCTTGTATTTCCTAATACACAGGATCTTCCACCACAAACATAACATTTAGCTACATTTTAATGACTTAGCAATGTTTTCGGCAAGATTTACAAATAAATTTTTAGCAACTGTGGGAATTTCATATTTTGCTCCTGTTTCTATTTCGTGATAAAATGCGTTAAATAACTGTTCGTACTGCACCCTTGCGATGGAAGCTTGTAAACTTCCACCTCGATTATCATATCCCCATCCTGCAGTATCCCAACATACACAAGACCATCCCCTTCTTTCACACAGGTGTGCTGCGGTTTGACTGGGTACATAATCGGGATTTATTTGACATGGACGTCCACCTGGGATGTGTTCAAATTGGTTATAACCTTAAGGGAGTTCTTTTGGATCATAGCATACGGTCTTGTTATCTTCTCTACATAAAGCATCCTTCACAGTCATAGACAGGTGTACACACATGGTACACCAAGGTTTGGGAACTTACCCATCCCTTTCTAGCGGACACCACACATTGACTGCAGTTATTTTCCGTAGCCAGAGTCAAGGAACTCACCCCGAGCAGGAGTAGAAGAGGTCCGGTCAGGGCCGCAGTGATCGGCGGTCACAGCCCGAAGGGGTTGCAGCCCTCGGCAGACCTTTTCAAGCCGCAACACCGGTTCCCCTCCGGTCTTGCCCTCTTCTTTTATCCTAAGGGGTGGCCTTTTCTGATTTGTACGTATGCTATGTCCCAAAAATTTGGTATATACTGTGGATAGCCTGTTACTGATCCCCGTTATTAACAAATTGTTTTTCCTAATAGGTACCCGCTTAGGAGTCTCTCTATTCACCGATTTTTACAAGAGTAGTCACGATAAAATTCCCACAGCCACTCAGCTTATATTCTTTGATGAAGGCCTTTTCAGGTTCGTCCGATGGTTAGCTTAGTTTCTCCGGGCTCAGATGTGACTCTCCACTCCTTCACTGGACCTTTTACTCGCGACACGTGTGTCCGTCCTTTTTCAGCAGTTCTCACAGCCGTTTCTGTAGTTAATAAAACAAGAAAAGGTCCTTCCCAAAGGGGAGATAAATTTTCTTCTTTCCATGTTTTTATTAGAACCTTATCTCCCGGTTCTAACTGATGAATCGCAAATCCTAAAGGTGGTGTTTGGGCCACCGTCCCAATTTCTCTTAACTCTCTTAATCTTTTTCCAACGGTAATTACATATTTTTGGATACTTTGATCCTCAATTGCATTATTCCCCAAAGGCGTTCCTTGAAAATAAGGCATGCCGTATAGCATTTCATATGGTGATAATCCAGTCTCACCGTGTGGTTTAGTTCTTATGTTTAAAAGTGCCAAAGGTAGGCATTTCGTCCAAGGCATTTGTGTCTCAATCATTAATTTAACCAATTGTTGTTTTATTGTTTGATTAATTCTTTCTACTTTCCCTGAGCTCTGTGGGTGCCACGGAGTGTGGTGTTCCCACTGAATACCTAATGATTGACGTCATAATTTTATTATCTTAGACGTAAAGTGTGTGCCCTGATCAGAATCAATGTACTGGATTATCCCATATCTAGGTATCAAGTGTTCTAAAGAAATTTTTACCACCATCTGTGCAGTAGCTCGCGCTACAGGATAAGCTTCTACCCATTGTGTTAAGTGATCTACTATTACTAATAAATATTTTATCCTCCCTACCTTAGGCAATTCAGTGAAATCGGCTTGTGCTCTTTCAAAAGGTCTATAAGCTGTTTTTCTCCCTCCCGTGGCTGCTTGTCGAAACACCTTCTTGTTTACCTTTTGACAAGTTAAGCATCCTTGTGTAATTTGCTTGGCTATTTCAAAAATCCCAATACAGCCAAATTGTTGAAGGAAATGATCACTTAACGCCTTTGTACCCCAATGCGTTTGCGTATGCAATCGTTCTAATATTTGCCTAGCATAGGCTTTTGGCAACATCTCTCGCCCGTCGGGCAGCGTCCGTTTTCCTTGTTCTAATTTAGCTGCTATTTTCTCCAATTTTACCTGTTCCTCAGGGGTAAACTTCTTCCCGCTCTCCTCTCGTTTTTCTTCGCTGATGTCTTCCCGTGTTTGTATTATTATTAATTTTAGTGACCCGTGTCCTCAGGGCTGCTTCCTGGGCCTCTTTATCTGCTAGGTTATTTCCTCTAGTTCGATAATCTAATCCCTTTTGGTGTCCTTTCACATGTACCACCGCTATCTCCTTTGGTTCTCTCAACGCCTTTAAAATTTTCACTATTAATTCCTGATGTATTAGATTCCTCCCTTGAGTATTAATTAAACCTCTTTCTTCCCAGATTTTTCCAAAAGTGTGGACCACTCCGTACCCGTATTTAGAATCCGTAAATATAGTCCCGCTTTTTCCTTTTAATAATTCCAGGGCCCTACAGAGGGCATACAGCTCACAAGCTTGAGCTGACCACGATGGACTCAGAGGTCCTGATTTCACAAGTTCTAGATTCTTATTAATTATTGCATATCCCGATTTTCTCTTCCCTTCTACCACTCGGGACGAGCCATCTACAAATAATACTTCTCCATTTTCCAACTCAGTATCTCTTAAATCCGGCCTCACCTTAGTCTGAGTCTCAATTACCTCTAAACAATTATGTTGTACTTCCTCCGATGGCTCTCCAAACAAAAATTGTGCTGGACGCTGAGCAGAAGTCACCTTCAGTTCTAAGTCAGGGGAGTCTATTAGTATTGCCTCATACTTTAGGATCCGGCTATCCGTTAACCACTTTTCCGCCTTCTGTTGTAAAACATTTCTGACATTGTGTGGGGTATACACCTTTAAAGGAGCACTGAAGGTAATTTTCCGAACTTCTCCTATCGATAATGCTGCAGCGACCAAAGCTTGGAGACGAGCGGGCCATCCTCTACTTACTGGATCAAGTAACTTGGAACGATACCCCACGGGTTTTTTGATTCCTGCCCAGTCTTGGGTAAGAACTCCATGTGGTGTCTGGTTTGATGTATTCACAAAAAGACAGAAAGGTTTTTCTAGATCTGGGAGGCTCAATACAGGTGCCTGTATTAATGCCTTTTTTATTTCCTCGAATTTCTGGTCGTCGTCTGTAAACCACTTAAGTTGGTTACTAGTTAATTTTTCGTATAGGAATTTTACCTTTTCACTATAATTTTCAAGCCATGGTCTACAGTATCCTAATAATCCCAATATTTGCCGAATCTCCTTTTTAGTTTGTGGGGGTCTTAAGAACAGAATCCCAGATATCCTGTCAGGATCTAGGTTCTTTCTTCCCTTACTCAGCCAACGTCCTAAATATTTTACTTCTCGTTCTACAAACTGTAGCTTTGATCGGGACACCTTCCATCCCTTTTCTGCTAGAAAATTTAACAATTTGATGGTGGCTTTTCGGGTTGCCTCTTCAGTTTCTCCTGCCACTAATAAATCGTCTACATACTGTAATAATTTTACCTCCTTGGATGATGTGAAATCCTGTAAGATTTTTCTCTAAAGTTTGCCCAAATAAATTTGGTGACTCTGTACAGTTGGCCTCGGAGCCTTTATAGCCTCGACTCCAAAATCCCAGGGGTCGACCTCGAGTTTCCCCAGGTCCTTTCTGCCATAGGCTCCAGGTAGGGCCGTTGTCTCCTGCAGCAGCGTACAGCACATTTTTAATGTCCTGTCCTCTTCGGACCGGTCCAAGTGCTACTGCACGCACAATCTCTTGTTTAATTTGCCCAAAGGCTTGTCGTTGTTCAGGACCCCACGTAAACTCATTTTTCTTTCGAGTCACTTCATAAAGAGGTTTCACAATCTGACTATAACCTGGAATATGCATTCTCCAGAAGCCCACAACACCTAAAAAGGCTTGTGTTTCCTTTTTGTTAGTAGGTGGAGACATAGCTGTTATTTTGTTAATCACATCCATTGGGATCTGGCGACGGCCATCTTGCCATTCAATTCCCAAGAACTGGATGTCTTGTGCGGGTCCCTTGACCTTACCTCTTTTCACAGCAAAACCTGCTTCCAGAAGAATCTCGATGATTTTCTTACCTTTCTGGAAAACTTCTTTTGCTGTATTACCCCGTACAATGATGTCGTCAATGTGTTGTAGGTGTTCTGGAGCTCCACCTTTCTCCGGTGCAGTTTGGATCAGTCCGTGGCAAATAGTAGGGCTGTGTTTCCACCCCTGGGGCAATCGATTCCAGGTGTACTGGACACCTCTCCAGGTGAAAGCAAACTGCGGCCTGCACTCTGCTGCTAAAGGAATAGAGAAAAAGGCATTAGCAATGTCAATCGTAGCATACCACTTGGCTGCTTTCGACTCCAGTTCATATTGCAGTTCTAACATGTCTGGCACAGCAGCACTCAGTGGTGGTGTGACTTCATTCAGGCCACGATAGTCTACGGTTAGACGCCAATCGCCATCAGACTTTCGCACTGGCCATATCGGGCTGTTAAAGGGCGAGCGAGTCTTGCTGATCACTCCTTGGGTCTCCAACCGACGAATCAAGTTCTGAATGGGAATCAGAGAATCACGGTTAGTGCGATACCGTCGACGATGCGCTGTGGAAGTAGCAAGTGGTACCTGCTGTTCCTCAACCTTCAGCAGTCCTACCGCAGAAGGGTCATCTGAAAGGCCAGGTAAAGTAGACAGCTGTGTAATACCCTCAGTCTCTACAGCTGCTATACCAAAAGCCCACCGATACCCTTTCGGGTCTTTGAAATACCCTCTCTTGAGGTAGTCTGTGCCAAGGATGCACGGAGCATCTGGTCCAGTCACAATAGGACGTTTTTCCCATTCGTTCTTATTCAGACTCAGTTCGGCCTCTAGTACAGTCAGTTCTTGAGATCCTCCTGTCACTCCAGCAATAGTGACAGTTTCTGTCCCTCTATGATTCGATGGCATTAAGGTACACTGTGCACCAGTGTCCACGAGGGCTCTATACTTTCGTGGCTCTAATGTGCCAGGCCATCGAATCCACACAGTCCAATAAACTCGGTTATCCCTCTCCTCCTCCTGGCTGGAGGCAGGGCAACCCTAATGCTGAGGCCAGCATCTATAATTGTAAGGTGGGTTCCTGTCTGGCCAGGGGCAGGGCGTACTCTGAACTGGAGCAGCCATGTTCATGTAACAATCCTTTCTTCTGTCTGCTTTACCTTGCAACTCGAGCACCCGTGCCTGTAGGGCTGAAGTAGGTTTTTTATCCCATCTCCTCGTGTTCTCTCCATAATTGCAGAGGCAAAGCCACAGGAAACCTCGGAGTGAGTCCTGTTTCCCTTTGGTTGGTCTCATAGGAGGGTGTTTTTTCTTAATGGCTGCGACTTTGGTCCTAACTGCTCCTTGGGTTCGATCGGGAAGTTGAGCCTGAGCTGCAACTGGAGCTTGAGCTGGAATTTGAGCAGCAACTTGGGTCTGATCTGGAATTTGAATCTGAGCTGCAACTTGAGTCTGAGCTGGGGAAGAGTAAGATTCTTTCCCAATCTCAGAGAGTTTTTCAAGCAGTTTGTGAAGAATTGTCTCATTTTGCTGAACTATTGCCTTGGTCATTTTCTCTATTGTCTCAGTCATTGTCTTATTTTGTGTCTTGCTCATGTTCTCCATTGTCTCCTTCTGTGTCTTAGCTATATTCTCTATCGTTTCC
>QJSC01001151.1:0-24036 GCA_003697955.1 Calidris pygmaea | reverse complement strand
TCGTCTATCTCCTCATCCTGGTTGGGTGGTCTGTAGCAGACTCCCAGCACCAGATCTCCCTTGCTAGCCTTGCCCTTCATCTTTACCCATAAACACTCAACTTTATCATTGCTGCAATCTATTTCCATACAATCAAAACACTCCCTAACGTACAGAGCCACACCCCCACCTCTCCTTCCTTGCCTATCCCTCCTGAAGATGCAGCCCAGGATACAGTTGGCTTTCTGGGCTGCAAGCATACAGAGAAGGCTCTGGAAAGACCTTATTGTGGCCTTTTAAACACTTAAAGGGGGCTTATAAGAAAAATTAGGACATATTTTTAGCAGGGGCTGTTGCAATAGGACAAGGGGCAATGGTTTTAAACTAAAAGATTCAGACTAGATTGAAGGAATAAATTATTTACGCTGAGGGTGGTGAAACACTGGAACAGGTTGCCCAGTAGATGCGCCATCCCTGGAAACATTCAAGGTCAGGTTGGACAGGGCTCTGAGCAACCTGATCTTGTTGAAGATGTCCCTGCTCATTGAAGGGGGTTTGGACTAGATGACCTTTAAAGGTCGCTTCCAACCCAAACTATGCTATGATTCTAAATGCATGAAGCTCTGTCTGGTGATGGATGATGAGTCAACTGAGAGCTTATGGGTAAGGATTAAAAAGCAGGATGATATGGGTGACATTATAGTGGCTATCTGCTATAAGCTGCCTGACCAGGAAGAACAAGTGGATGAGGCCTTCTACAGACAGCTAGAAGTAGCCTCACATTTGCAGGCTTCCCCCCTCTCTTCATGGGGGATTCAGACACCCTGATATCTACTAGAGGGACAACAAAGAAGGACATAAATAATCCATGAGGTTCCTGGAGTGCATCAGCAACAACTTCCTTAACCCAAGTGATAGAGGAGCCAATGAAGAGAGGTGCTCTGCTGGACCTCCTCACAAACCAGAAGGGGTTCATTGGGAATATGAAAGTCGAAGGCAGCCTTGGCTGCATTGAACATGAGATGGTGGAGTTCAGGATCCTGAGGAGAGGCACACTTTGGCCTCTTCAAGGATCTGCTTGGAAGAATGCCCTTGAATAAGGCCCTGGAGGGAACAGGGGCCCAAGAAAGCTAGTTGATATACAAGGATCACCTTCTCCAAGCTCAAGAGTGGTCTATCCCAGTGAATATGAAGTCAGGTAAAAATGCTAGGATGCCTGCATGGATGAACAAGGAGCTCCTGGCAAAACTCAAGGACAAAAAGGAAGCATATAGAAGGTGAAAGCAGGGAAGAATATAGAGGCACTATCCAAGCATGCAGGGATGAGGTTAGGAAAGCCAAAGCCTAACTGGAATTGAATCTGGCAAGGGATGTCAAAGCAAGAAGGGCTTCTATAAGTACCTACATGACAAAAGGAAGACTAGGGGAAAATGTGGGCCTGCTGCTGAATGGAGTGGGGGCCTGATGACACAGAACATGGAAAAGGCTGGGGTACCAAATGCCTTCTGATAGGGGGTCTAGTGATAATAGTCTTACAAATTTTACTTAACTAATCTTAAGAAATGTCCTTGTTCTCTTAAGAAATGTTCTTGTTCTGCAGAATGTTATCTAAGTAAAAAAATATAGACTGTAGAGTAACCTTGGGTATAAGAAAACAGGAACGCAAAAGATAGAGGAGTATAACTACCATAGCAGAGGAAACCAGCCTCGGACAGTGAAGGCTGCCAAGTAGACCCGGGTTCATCTAGCGGACAACTGATGAAGAGGAGGATATGAGCACCTGATGAAGTAAACGACCACCAGAGTGCCTGTAATTACTAACAAAGGGCAATAGATGGCAGCAAAGACCGTGAAATAACTCGCAGCTTAATTATGTAATCAAAGGCGTGTTTAGGATAATGATTTCTTAGAATAATTTCGTGGACAAACTATGAATATGCAAATTTTTGTAAATATAAACCCTTTTGAAACCCTTACTGCGTGGGAGCACTTCGAGGAAAATCGCAGTGTGACCCCAGCACTGCAATAAAGAATATCGCTTAATAGTCACATTGGCTATTGAGTCCAGTTTCTTTGTTTCACTTCTTTGCCTCAGTCTTTACTAGCAAGACTGCCATTCAGGAATCCCAGGCCCTGGAGACAAGGGGGAAATCTGAAGCAAGGAAGATCTACCCCTGGTGGTAGAGGCTAAGGTCAGGGAATACTTAAGCAAACTGGACATACATAGGTCCATGGGCCCTGATGGGATGCACCCATGAGTGCTGAGGGATCTGGCAGATGTAATTGTGAGGCCACGTCTGATAATCTTTGATCAATCATGGTGATTGGGAGAGGTGCATGAGGACTGGAGGAGAGCAAATGTCACCCCCAACTTCTTCACCGCCATCCCTCTGAGGAGGATCCAGGGAACTACAGGCTGGTCATCCTCACCTCAGTCCCTGGAAAGGTGATGGTGAAGGCATGCTGACTACTCCTGATGATTTTCTTGTCCTTTATATGCCTGGAAATGGTTTCCAGGATTAGCTGCTCCAAGGGGAAGTCATACTTAACTAACTTGATAACCTTCTATGATGAAATGACTAGCCTGGCAGATGAGGGGAAAGCAGTGGATATTGTCTACCTGGACTTCAGGAAGAACTTTGATGCTGTCTCCCATAAGATCCTCATAGACAAGCTGTTGAAGTATGGGCTGAATGAGCAGACAGTGAGGTGGGTTGAAAACTGCCTGAATGGCCAGGCCTAGAGGGTGGTGATCATTGGCACAAAGTGAAGTTGGAGGTCAGTAATTAACCCTGCCAAGTTTGCACCTGAGGAGGAACATCTAGGCACCAATATATGTCGGGGGCCACCCAGCTGGAAAGCAACTTTTCAGTAAAGGACCTGGGAGTCCTGACAGATAGCAAGTTGAACACTGCTATGAAAAAATCCCTTACCTAATTATTGTATCAATCAGTCATTATAGTATGAAAGTGTATTAACTTTGTTGATATATATTTATTATTTCATACTATACACTATAATGTAATGAGGTAGTAGAATTTTAATGGAGACTTTAGTATTGTTCATGCTTAAGTAAAACAACAAAAAAAGACAGCCCAGCCCTGGAAATAAGGACTTTGCTTCTTGGAAGCTTAGAGCTGTCCATGAAGGACAAAGGATATCCCTGGACAACCAAGGTAACACCAGCATCCTAGCCCCTCTAACATGCCTTTGAAACCCTCCCAGTGTTGTCTGAAATCACAGATAAGTATATCAAGACTGACTCCAGGGACTTTCAGATCAATAGACAAGCAGCAAAAATGCTGCAGAAGTATAGTTAATTTGCAAAGTTTTACTATGATTAGTAAACAGCAGTGTGGGTGTTAGTGATTAGTCTAATTGTGTTGTACCTGACCATTTGAAGGGTATAAGAACCTGGTGTAAAGCCACGTTCGGGGTGCTCCAATTTGGCCGGGACATCTTATTTGTATGAATAAATTTTTACTCTTGTAATTATATATATTTTGTGTCTGTATTTGGTTTACATGGCAAGGTTTTGGTAGCAACAGGAGCGGTTTCTGTAAGAAGATTCCAGAAGCTACCAACATGTCAGACAGAGCTAGTTCTAGCCACCTCCAAGATGGACACACTGCTGGCCAAACCTGAGGTAACAAGCAACATTTGTAGCACCTCTGTGATAACATATTTAATGTAGAATTAAAACTGCTGTGCAGCCACAGCTGGGAGAAAGGAGACTGAGAATATGTGAGTGAAACAACTATGCAGACGCTAAGGTGCACAATGATGCCTTTTCTCCTTCTCACGCCACCCTGCCAGTGAGTAGGCTGGGGGTGCATAAGAAGTTGGGAGGGGACACAGCTGGGACAGCTGACCCAAAATGTCCAGGGAGAAATTCCATGCCATATGACATCATGCACAGGAATAAAAAGCTGGGGGAAGAAGAAGGAAAGGGGAACATTTGGAGTCATGGTGTTTGCCTTCCCAAGTAACTGTTATGCATGATGGAACCCTGCTTTCCTGGAGATGGCTGAACACCTGCCTGCCAATGGGAAGTGGTGAATGAATTCCTTGTTTTGCTTTGCTTGCACATGTGGCTTTTCCTTTATCTATGTCATGGATTGGGTCAGATTGGCAAATGACAAGATGACAGATGCTCTCCCCCACCTCTCGCTCCAAGGAGAGAAAGGAGAGAGATAAAGAGACTTATGAGTTTAGAAAAAAAATAAACTACTTGAATGAAATGTTAATAATAAAATAAAAAAGAAATAATCAAATAGATACAATATATACAAAACTGTATCAAACTCCCAGGAAGATGTCACCTGCAGGCACCAGGGAAGTCCCAGACTGGACTCAGCAACGGATATGAACTGGATATGGATTCAGGAACACATGGATTGGGATCAAAAGGCAGACAAACAGACAGGGTCCTCCTCAGAAATCAGCCACCAAAGAAAGAGAGCCATTGAAAAAAAGAGTTATCCCTTTGATCCCTCAGCTTTTATATTGAGCATGGCAGATGGGATGGAATACGCTATTGGTCAGTTTTGGGTCATCTGACCTATCTGCTCCTCCCTGCAGGTGTGACCCCTCCACAGGGCAAACAACCAAGTCAACTGACCCTGATTGCCATAGCAACAAGTAAAAGCAAGAGCCTCTCTATCAATTTCAGAAAGTTATAAGAGGCTTAGCCAAGAAGCAAAACCACTAAACAGAAAGTTGGCTCTGCTCCACCCCAAACTAGGACATTCCACCCCTTATTCCATACCATTTGCATCCTGCTCAGATCAGTGATACTTTTATCTATCAAATCTACATACACAGATATATATAGAGATAGATATATGCAGGTCACTCATTTATGATTTATCTTAATCACAAAAGTTTGCTAAGTCCATTTAGTTCATTACTGTAGGATTTTCATCTATCCTAGCAGATTCTCAGGGCAGGAAAGATGGATGACATTCATTGTGGTTCATGCCCATGGGTAGTATGTCCATCTTGAAGAGTCTTGCTGGATGCCACTTGATGAAGCTAGCTCAGTTTTCATCACCACTATGTTATACTGAAAAACACTATTACTCAATTTTTCCAGAAGCTGGTGCATGATAGGAGATATGATACACCCACTCAATACCATGTTCTTTGGCCCAATTCCTTATAAGACTGTTTTTGAAATGAGTCCCATTGTCTGACTCAGTTCTTTCTGGAGTGCCATGTTGCCACAAGACTTGCCTTTCAAGGCTCAGGATGGTATTCCAGGCAGTGGCATGGGGCACGGCATAGGTTTCCAACCATCCGGTGCTTGCTTCCACCATTGCAAGCATGTAGCGCTTAGCCTGGCAGGACTGAGGGAGTGTGATTGAGTGAATTTGCCAGGCTTCTCCATACTTATATTTCAACCATCGTCCTCCATACCACAAAGGTTTTAACCGTTTAGCTTGCTTGATTTAAGTGCATGTTTCACAGTCGTGGATAAGCTGCGCAATAGCAACCATGGTTAAATCCACCCCTTGGTCATGAGCCCATTTGTATGTTGCATCCCTTCCTTGATGACCTGAAGTATCATGGGCCCACCGAGCTAAAAATAGATTTGGACTGGGAACAAAGGTGAACCGTCTGGAAAATCTTAGCAGCCTGATCCACTTGCTGATTGTTTTGATGTTCCTCAGTGGCCCAACTCATGGGTATGTGGGCATCTACATGGCGTACTTTCACGACTAGTTTCCCCAGCCGGTCAGCAATATCTTACCATAATTCAGCAGCCCAGATGCATTTAAATTTGCCCTGCCATTTGCTCTGCTTCCACTGCTTTAACCACCCCCACAGAGCATTTGCCACTATCCGTGAGTCAGTATATAGAGAGAGTATTGGCCACTTTTCTTGTTCAGCAATGTCTAAGGCCAGCTATATGGCTTTTACCTCTGCAAATTGACTCGATTCACCTTCTCCTTCAGCAGCTTCTGTGACTTGTCATGTAGGACTCCACACAGCAGCTTTCCACTTTTGATGCTTTCCTACAATATGACAAGATCCATCAGTGAACAGAGCATACTGTTTCTCATTATCTGAGAGTTCATTATATGGTGGAGATTCCTCAGCACAAGTCACCACCTCCTCTGGTGGCCTTCCGGAATCTTTGCCTTTGGGCCAGTTTGTGATCACTTTTAAGATTTCTGGATGATTCGGGTTTCCCATTCGAGCTCGCTGTGTGATTAAGGCAACCCACCTACTCCAGGCAGCATCGGTGGCATGATGAGTAGAAGAAACTTTACCCTTGAACATCCAGCCCAGCACTGGTAATCGGGGTGCTAATAGGAGCTGTGCTTCAGTACTGATTATTTCTGAAGCAGCTTTAATTCTTTCATATGCTGCTATGATTTCTTTCTCAATTGGGGTATAGTTGGCCTCAGAGCCTTTGTATCTTTGACTCCAGAATCCTAGGGGTCAACCTCAAGTCTCCCCTGGTGCTTTCTGCCATAGGCTCCAGGTAGGGCCATTGTCCCCAGCTGCGGTGTAGAGCACATTTTTAATGTCCCATCCTGTTTGGACTGGCCCAAGGACTACTGCATGCACAATCTCTTGTTTAATTTGCTCAAAGGCCTGTTGTTGCTCAGAACCCCATGTAAAATCATTTTGCGTTCAAGTAACTTCATAGAGAGGTGATATTTGGTGATATTAACGTGCCTTCTGCAGAAATTAACTAGGAAAAAAGTTGTCTGACAGATGACTGGAAAAAAAAATCAGAAAGAACCTGTAGGATTTTGGTCTAAGGCATTACAAGATTCTGCTATACATTATACTCCAACTTCTCTCATTTTACATCCTTTGTTAATATCATATTCTCGATTTTTTGTATTTCAGGTATCTTCAACTAATTGCTGTGACTTATCTAGAGGAGATAGCATTGGAATAGTGTTATTGGTGTCGCGAACCCAACATCGAATTGAATTTCAATCTGAAAAAGCACAAGCCATAGCTCTCCAATCTGTATGGGCAATTACCCCACATCAGGTTATCAGAGAAGTAATAGCTGAAGGAGCTGGAGCAATGCGTATGTATCACTGTAAGGAGATGACACTGCTATTTTCCTCCTCTGTCACAGGTGTGCTTGTCATGCTTTGTAGCCTAGTACTACAAGCACATGCCTTGGATACATCTCTGCAAAATCAACATGTAAATACTTAGATTTGGTTAGCCTCTGCTGTAACTAACCCATCTGCCTTTTATATTTAATATAGAAGATTAACAGATGCAGATCTTTTGACAGCTTGTTTCAGTGGTGCACCAACCCCAGCAGCTGTATTACAGAATTAAACTAATGCTAAGTGATTTTGATATTAATGTCTCTCATTGCTATCTTTTCTGAGTAGGTAACGGCTATAAGCCAATGAATATTGCAAAATCAACTGATGGTGGACTAATTCCTCCCTTGACACCAAAAGTGCTGCTTTGACTTTGTGCTGGCTGTTTCATCAATTATTTTGAAGCAACACATGCTTTCAGAGCACAACATTCAACATTCTCCAAGACTTAATGCATCAAATGAAACAACCTACTGGTGGTTGGCTGAGTGGTTTAATTCTCTGACAGGAGGAATGGGACACCTGATTCAAAGCATTATTGTAGAGATATGTTTATTCCTTTTTCTATGTATGTTTATTGCATGCCTCTGTAAATTACCTTGTACTAGACCCCACAAGCCTAAAATTAACATCTCCAGCTTTATCAGCCCCAGCAGAAGTGGTCTCTTGAGCAAGGGGGTGGAATGTGGAAAAGTAATGGAAGATCAACAAGAGGGACTGTAAACACACTCAAGTGACTCATACATGGGGTGCTGGAAAACACATATATCACACTAATTGTTGTTTAGTCTTATGCACTCAACAAGTAGAACATCTGCACTTAAATAACGTTAGGCCTGTGATGGACTCAGGGGCACCTTATTGAACATGCCCAAGATTCTTGCCCTGCTTTTGAAGAAGATCAAAGCACAGTGAAAAACTATCATAGAATTGCCTAGGTTATAAGGGAGCCTTCAGATCACCTAGTCCAATTATCAGCCTAACACTGACAAAACCCATCAATAAACCCTATCGCTAAGCACTAAGTCTACCCATCTTTTAAATACCTCCAGGGATGGTGACTCAACCACTTCCCTGGGCAGCCTATTCCAATGCTTGATAACCCTTTCAGTGGAAAAATTTTTCCTAATATCCAGTCTAAACCTCCCCTGGTGCAACTTGAGGCCATTTCCTCTTGTCCTATCGCCTTTGACTTGGGAGAAGACACCGACCCCCACCTCTCTACAACCTCCTTTCAGGTAGTTGTAGAGAGCAATAAGGTCTCCCTCAGCCTCCTGGGTTCAGCCAGCAGTCAACCAACACCCCCGGGTCCTTTTCTGCCAGGCAGCTGTTAAGCCAGTCTGCTCCAAGCTTGTAACTCTGCATGGGGTTGTTGTGACCCAAGGGCTGGACTTGGCACTTGGCCTTGTTGAACCTCATACCACTGGCCTTGGCCCATCGATCCAGCCTCTCCAGATGTCTCTGTAGAGCCTTCCTACCCTCAAGCACGTCGACACTCCCACCTAACTTGGAGTCGTCTGCAAACTTACTGAACGTGCACTCAATCCCTTCATCCAGATCGTTGATAAAGATATAAAAGAGAATGGCCCTAATACCGAGCCCCAGGGAACACCAGTTGTGACCAGCTGCCAACTGGATTTAACTCCATCTGCCACCACTCTCTGGGCCTGGCCCTCCAGCCAGTTTTTTACCCAGTAAGGTGTACTCCCATCCAAGCCATGGGCAGCCAGTTTGTCCAGGAGAATTCTGTGGGAAAACATGTCAAAGGCCTTAATATAGTCCAGGTAAACAAGATTCACAGCCTTTCCCTCATCCACCAAGCAGGTCACCTTGTCATAGAAGGAGATGAGATTAGTCAAGCGGGACCTGCCTTTCATGAACCCATGCTGACTGGGCCTGATCGCCTGGTTGTCCTTCATGTGCCACATAATGGCACTCAAGAAGATCTGCTCCATATCCTTCCCCGGCACTGAAGTCAGACTGACAGGCCTGTAGTGTCCCGGATCATCTTTCCTGCCCTTCTTGTTGATGGGTGTCACATTTGCTAGCCTCCAGTCAACTGAGACCTCCCCGGTTAGCCAGGACTGCTGATAAATGATATAAAGTGGCTCGGTGAGCACTTCTGCCAGCTCCCTTGGTAACCTCGGGTGGATCCCATCTGGGCCCATAGACTTGTTTGCATCTAGGTGTTGGAGCAGGTCCCTCACCACCTCCCTTTGGATTATGGGGGCTTCATTCTGCTCCCCGCCCCTATCTACTAGCTCAGGGAGCTGGGTACTCAGGGAACAACCTCCTCTACTACTAAAGACTGAGGCAAAGAAGGCATTAAGTACCTCAGCCTTCTCCTCATCCTTTGTCACCGCCTTCATCTAATAAAGGATGGAGATTCTCCTTAAGTCCTCCTTTATTACTAATATATTTATAGAAACTCTTTTTTTGGTTCTTAACATCCAAAGCCAGGTTAAGTTCTAGTTGGGCTTTAGGCCTTCTAATTTTCTCCCTGCACAGCCTTACAACATCTTTGTAGCCTTCCTGAGTGGCCTGCACCTTCTTCCAAAGGCCATAAACTGTCCTTTTTAGCCTGAGTTGTAACCATATCTCTCTGTTCAGCCAGGCCATTTTTTTTTCCTGACGGCTCATTTTTTCAGCATGGGAGACAGCCTGTTCCTGCACCTTTAAGACTTCTTTCTTGAAAAATGTCCAGCCTTCCTGGACACCTTTGCCCTTCAGGACTGCCTCCCAAGGGACTCTGTCAAGCAGGCCTCTGAAAAGACCATAGTCTGCCCTCCAGAAGTCCATGGTGGCAGTCCTGCTGGCTTCCCTCCTTGCTTCCCTGAGAATCGAGAACTCTATCATTTCATGGTCGCTGTGCCCAAGACGGCCTCCAACTGTCACATCTCCCACGGGTCCTTCTCTATTCACAAGCAGCAGATCCAGCAGGGCTCCCTCCCTAGTCGGCTCCTCCACCAGCTGTGTCAGGAAGTTATCCACAACACACTCCAGGAACCTCCTAGACTGTTCCCTCTCAGCTGTATTGTGTGCCCAGCTGATATCTGGTAGGTTGAAGTCTCCCACCAGAACAAGGGCTAGTGATTTTGAGATTTCTCCCAGCTGCTTGTAGAATATTTCATCTACCTCTACATCCTTGTTGGGCACTCTATAACAGACTCCCACCATGATATCTGCCTTGTTGGCCTTCCCCCTGATAAACACTCAACCCTATTGTCACCATCATTAAGTTCTACACATTCATAATGCTTCCTAATGTACCAAGCCACCCCATCTCCTCTCCTTCCTTGCCTGTCCCTTCTGAAGAGTTTGTAGCCATCCATTGCAGCACTGCAGTCATTCGAGTCATCCCACCATGTTTCCGTGATGGTGACTGCATCATAGTTTTCCTGCTGCACAATTGCTTCCAGCTCCTCCTGTTTGTTCCCCATGCTGTGTGCATTAGTGTAGAAGCACTTCAGCTATTGATCCCACCACCAAAAGGTGGGAGAAGCCTTAACTTCTATCTGTCCATTCCCAGGCACAGCTATAGTTTCTAACCCATCTGACCCTCACACCTCTGCTGCTGCATGCTTGAATCCTTGAAATACAGGTGAGAACAGCAACTCTGAGTGCTCGTTCTTTCACACTCTTGCTAACAAGGACTCTCTTGCTAATAAGGACTCTCTCACTCCATGGTGCCTGTGTCCCCTGTTTGCATGCCTCTGCCTGGGTGTTGCTTTGGAAACAGTCTGATACGTGAGGTATCGAGATTAAATTTGTTCCTTGCCTTTTGCGGCGATGTTTGATCAGGATGCAATTGTATGCAGTAAGCAGACGCAGAAGCAGCAAAAGCAGAAGCATGAGCACTTTATTCAAATACACAAAGCTACATATATAGAGCTAGTTTCTGAGCTGTTTTGCCAAACAGGATGAGCACTCTCATTCTCACGATATGCGACTGTCTTCAGCCACATCTTTCTACACACACTCCTCCAGGTGGTTTTCCAGCCTGACTTTCACAGACACAAACAATATTTTTCTCAATAATTATCTTATTCTTAAAGTGATATAGTCTTATTTCTGATCAAGTTTTTCTTGTTCTGCGACATGCTCAGAAGGGTTCCAAAATCAGTCTTAATCGATCTTCCAGATGTTCTGCATGGCATAGAGTCCCAGGGGCACCAGTGGGTCCCTGCCTGGGTGGGGACAGGCTGGGCTGGCTCTGGGGCTGGTTTCTCACTCTCCTCCTCCTGGCCAGGTCATGTGGCCCCAACACCTTTCATCCATGGTTTTGCGGTTGTTCCTGTGTCCTGCCTGCATTGGCTCACACAAATATAAATGGTAGTATACCACTTGGCTGCCTTTGACCAGTTCATATTGAAGTTTCACCATGTCTGGCACAGCAGCACTCAGTGGTGGTGTGACTTCATTCAGGCCACGATAGTCTACTGTTAGCCACCAGTCACCATCAGACGTTCCATTCAAATATGAGGAAAAACTTCTTTACAGTGAGTGTGACAGAGTACTGGAACAGGCTGCCCAGGGAGGTTGTGGAGTCCCCTTCTCTGGAGATTTTCAAGACCCACCTTGATGCAGTTCTGAGTAATGTGCTCTAGGCAATCCTGCTTTGGCAGGGGAGTTGGGCTAGATGATCTCTAGAGGTCCCTTCCAACTCTGACAATTCCGTGAAGGTCCCTTCCAATCCAAAACCATTCTATGATTCCTCCAGAAGGACCATCTTGTGGATCCGCATCAGAAGGACACACTCCTGGATTTGCATCAGAAAGACACTCTCCTGTATCTGAGTCTCAGTCCTCCTCTTTTGTTGACATGGCTCTTGAAGGACCCTCTCCTGGATCCATGTCACAACAACTTTCTCCTCTTGGATCTGAGTCTGAGTCCTCCTCCTGCATTGATGCTGCTCCAGAAGGAGCCTCTGCTGGATCAGTGTCTGAGTTTTACTGCTGTGGTGATGCTGCTTGAGAAAGATCCTCTCCTGGATCTGTGTCAGAAGGACCCTCTCCTCGTTCTGCATCTTCATCCTCCTCCTGCACTGATGCTGCTTGAGAAGAACCCTCTCCTGCATCTGCTTTTTAGTACTCTTCCTGCCTTAGCACATTGACGCTGCTCTAGAAGGACCATCTCATGGATCTGTGTCACAATGACTTTCTCCTGGATCTGAATCTGAGTCCTCCTCCTGTGTTGATGCTGCTCGGGAAGGATGCTTTCTTGGATCTGCATCTGAGTCCTCCTCCTGCCTTGATACATCTCCGGAAGGACCCTTTTCTGGATCTGCATCTGAGTTCACCTCCTACACTGATGCTGCTCCAGAAGGACCGTCTCTTTGATCTGCATCTGAGTCTTCCTCCTGCATGGATGCCATGTGAGAAGGACCTTCTCCTTGATCTGTGACTGAGTCTTCCTCCTGCATTGATGCTGCTTCAGAAGGACCCTCTCCCTGAACTGTGTCTGAGCCATCATACTGCATTGACACTGCTCGAGAAGTACCCTCGCCTGGACCTGCCTCAGAAAGACCCTTTCCTGGATCTATGTCAAAAGGACCCTCTCCTGTATCTGCTTCTGAGTCCTCCTACTGTGTTGATGCTGCTTGAGAAGGACCCTCTCCTGGATCAGTATTAGAAGGACCCTTACATGGATCTGCGTCAGAAAGACCCTCTCCTGGATCTTGTTGAGAAGAATCCTCTCCTCAATCTGCTTGAGGAGGACCACGTGCTAGATTAGGGTCTGAGTCCTCCTCCTATGGTGATGCTGTTTGAGAAAGACCCTTTCCTGGATTTGCGCCTGTGTCCTCCTCCTTCCTTGGTGCTTCTCGGGAAGAGCGTTCTCCTGTACCTGTGTCAGAAGGACCCTCTCCTGTATCTGGGAGAGAAGGACCCTCTCCTTGATCTGCATCAGAAGGAGCCTCTTCTGGATCTGTGTCTGAGTCCTGGTCCTGCGTTGATGCTGCTCCGCAGGGACACTCTTCTGCAACTGTGTATGAGTCCTCCTCCTGTGTTGACACTGCTCGAGAAGGACCATCTCCTGGATCTGTGTTAGAAGGATGTTCTCCTGGTCTGAGTCCTCCAACTGTGTTGACGCTGCTTGAGAAGGACCCTCACATAGATCTTTAAACTAGATTCAAAGGCGGGTTGGGATGTAACTGGGCTTGCTAGAGAGGTGCTTAGGTGTAGTAGCTTGGTATTTGTGGGGCAGCAGGCTAGTATTTTTGAGAGCCAGAAGGCCTACCACCCCTCAAAGGTGGAAACTACATGCTCAACTCCCTCTCTGAAATGCTTATACACCAGCGCACACAGCATGGGAAATAAACAGGAAGAACTGGAGATCTGTGTGTGGTCACAGGGCCATGACCTCATTGCAATTACTGAGACACTGTGGGATAACTCACATGACTGGAACGTTGTTATGGATGGCTATGTCCTTTTTAGGAAAGACAGGCCAGAAAGGCGAGGTGGTGGAGTTGCTCTTTATGTGAGAGAGCAACTGGAATGTATCGAGCTCTACCTAGGGGTGGATGAAGAGAGAGTTGAGAGCTTGTGGGTGAGGATTAAGGGGCAGGCCAAAATGGGGGACACTGTTGTGGCTGTTTATTACAGGCCACCTGATTGGGATGGGGAAGCTGTGATGAGGCCTTCTACAGACAGCTGAATGTAGCCTCGCAATCACAGGCCTTGGTTCTCATGGGGGACTTCAACCACCCTGATATCTGATGGAAAGGCTAGACAGCCAGGCATGTACAGTCCAGGAGGTTCCTCCAGTGTATGGATGATAACTTTTTGACTCAGGTGGTGGAGAAGCCAACAAGGAGAGGTGTACTACTGGACCTAGTTCTGACAAACAAAGAGGGACTGGTGGAGGACATTAAGGTTGGGGGCAGCCTTGGCTGTAGTGATCATGAAAAGACAGAGTTCAGGATCATGGGTAGTATGTATAAAACAACAAGTAGGATTGCAACCTTGCACTTCAGGAGGGCTAACTTTGACCTCTTCAAGAAACTGCTAGGAGAAATCCCATGGGTTAGGAAGGGGGGGCTCAAGAGAGCTGGACGATATTCAAATATCACTTTCTCCAAGCTCAGAATTGGTGCATCCCTAAGAGAAAAAAATCAGGCAAGGGAAGCAGGAGACCTGTGTGGTTGAGCAGGGAGCTTCTGAAAAAGCTCAGGTGAAAGAAGGAAGTTACAGTGCATGGAAGAAGGGACTGACCACTTGGGAAGATTACAAGAATGCCGTTAGAATATGCAGGGATGGAACAAGGAAAGCCAAGGCCTACTTGGAATTAAACCCGGCAAAGGATGTCAAAGTCAACAAGAAGGGTTTCTTTAAGTATATCAGAGGTAAAAAGAAAACTAGAGAAAATGTGGGCCCGCTGTTGAATGAGACGGGTGCCATGGTGAGAGAGGATGAGGAGAAGGCGGAATTGCTGAATGCCTTCTTTGTTTCAGTCTTTACTGCTCAGGCCAGCCCTCAGGAGCCACAGAATTTGGAAGAATCAGAGAAAGTCTAGACAAAGGAAGACTTTCCCTTGGTGGAAGAAGATCAAGTTAGAGAACAGTGAAGTAAACTGGATATCCACAAGTGCATGGGTCCTGATGGGATGCACCCGCGAGTGCTGAGGGAACTGTCAGAAGTCATTGCCGGGCCAATCTCCATCCTCTTTGAAAGGTCCTGGAGAACAGGCAAGGTGTCTGAGGACTGGAGGAAAGCCAATGTGATCCCTTGAAAAAAGGCAAGAAGGAGAACGCGGGAAACTACAGGCTCATCAGCCTCACCTCCATCCCTGGAAAGATGATGGAGCGACTCATTCTGGGAGTCATCTCAAAGCATACGGAGGAAAAGAAAGCTATCAGAAGTAGTCAACACGGATTCACCAAGGGAAAATCATGTCTGACTAACCTGATAGCCTTCTACGATGGCATGACTGGATGGATAGATGAGGGGAGAGCGGTGGATGTTGTCTACCTTGACTTCAGCAAGGCTTTTGACACAGTCTCCCACAGCATCCTCATAGGTAAGCTTAGAAAGTATGGGTTAGAAGAATGGACAAAGAGGTGGATTGAAAACTGGCTGAAAGACAGAGCTCAGAGGGTCATGATTAATGGCACAGAGTCTAGTTGGAGGTCCATAACAGTGATGTTCCCCAGGGATCAGTACTGGGTCCAGTCCTCTTGAATGTAATTATCAATGACCTGGATGAATGGACAGAGTGTACCCTCAGCAGGTTTGCTGATGACACAAAACTGGGAGGGGTGGCTTACACACCAGAAGGCTGTGCCACCATACAGCAAGACCTGGTCAGGCTGGAGAGTTGGGCAGAGAGGAACCTAATGAAGTTCAACAAGGGCAAGTGTAGGGTGCTGCACCTGGGGATGAATAGCCCCCTGCACCAGTACAGGTTGGGGGCTGACCTGCTGGAGAGCAGCTCTGTGAAAAAAGATCATAGAATGGTCCAGGCTGGAAGGGACCTCCAAAGGTCATCTAGTCCGACCTCCCCACAGTCAGCAGGGACACCCCCAACTAGACCAGGTTGCCCAGGGCCTCATCAAGCCTCAGCTTGAATATCTCCAGGGATGGGGCCTCAACTACCATCCTGGGTAACCTGTTCCAGTGTTCCACCACCCTCACAGTAAAGAACTTTTTCCTAATCTCCAATCTGAATCTGCCCTTTCCCAACTTAAAGCCATTGCCCCTCGTCCTGTCACTGCAGGCCTTTGTAAACAGGCTCTCCCCAGCCTTCCTGTAGGCCCCCTTCAGGTACTGGAAGGCTGCTATTAGGTCTCCCCGGAGCCTCCTCTTCTCCAGGCTGAACAACCCCAGCTCCTTCAGCCTGTCCTCATAGCAGAGGTGCTCCAACCCCCGATGTGGCCCTCCTCTGGACCCGCTCCATCAGGTCCATGTCCTTCCTATATTGAGGTCTCCAGACCTGCACACAGTACTCCAGGTGAGGTCTCACCAGAGCAAAGTGGCAGAATCACCTCTCTGGACCTGCTGGCAACACTTCTTTTGATGCATCCCAGGATGTGATTGGCCTTCTGGGCTGCAAGTGCACACTGCCTGCTCATGTCCAGCTTCTCGTCCAGCAGCACCCCCAAGTCCCTTTCCTCAGGGCTGCTTTCTAATAACTCACCCTCCAGTCTGTATTGATACCGATCTGGTAGTCCTTGTGGACAAGAGGATGACTATGAGCCAGCAATGTGCCCTTGTGGCCAAGAAGGCCAATGGCATCCTGGGGTGCATCAGGAAGACTGTGACCAGCAGGTCGAGGGAAATTATCCTGCCCCTCTACTCTGCCCTGGTGAGGCCCCATCTGGCATACTGTGTCCAGTTCTGAGCTCCCCAGTTCAAGAAGGACAGGGAACTGCTGGAGAGGGTACAGCAAAGGGCTACAAAGATGATTAGGGGACTAGAACATCTCTTTTATGAGAAAAGGCTGAGGGACTTGGGTCTTTTTAATCTGAGAGGAGAAGACTGAGGGGGCATCTGATCAATGCTTATAAATACTTAAAGGGAGGGTGTCAAGAGGATGGGGCCAGTCTTTTTTCAGTGGTGCCCAGTGACAGGACAAGAGGTAATGGGCACAAACTTGAACATAGGAAGTTCCACCTAAGCATGAGGAGGAACTTCTTTACTTTGAGGGTGGCAGAGCACTGGAACAGGCTGCCCAGAGAGGCGGTAGACTCTCATTCTCTTGAGACATTCAAAACCTGCCTGGACATCTGCATCTGGTGCATTCACGCTGCTCCAGAAGGACCCTCTCCTGGATCTGCCTCTGAGTCCTCCTCTTGTGTTGACGCTGCTCCAGAAGAACCCTCTCCTGGATCTATGTCTGAGTCCTCCTCCTGCACTGACGCTGCTTGAGAAGTACCCTCTCCTTGATCTGCGTCAAAAGAATCCTTTCCTGGATTTGCATCAGAAGGACTTTCTCCTGCATCTGCCTCCGAGTCCTCCTCAGGCATTGACGCTACTCAAGAAGGACACTCTACCCAATGTGCTTGAGGAGGACTGTCTACTTGATCTGTGTCAGAAAGACCCTCATCATGATCTTGAGAATGACCATCTGTGGATCTGCTCAAGGAGGACCCTCTGCTTGGTCTGTGTCCAAAGAACTCTTTCCTGGATCTGCGACTGAGTCTTCCTCTTGTGTTGATGCTGCTCAGGAAGGATCCTGTTGTGGTTCTGCATCTGAGTCCTTCTGTATTAACACTGCTCCAGAAGGATCCACTCATGGATCGGCATCCGAGACCACCTCCTGCACTGAAGCTACTTGAGAAGGACCATCTCCAGAATTTGCGTCAGAAGCACAATCTCCTGGATCTGCATCTGTCCTCCTCTTGCATTAACATTTCTCGAGATGGACCCCCTCCTGGATCTGCATCTGAGTCTTCCTCCTGTGTTGACGCTGCTCGAGAAGAACCCTCTCCAGGATTTGCATATGAGCCCTCCTCCTGCAGTAACGCTGCTCCAGAAGAACACACCTCTGGATCTGCACTAAGTAATCATCCTGTGTTGATGCTGCTTGAGAAAGACGCTTCTCCTCGTACTGTGTCAGAAGGACCGTTTCTTAAGGCTGCATCAGAAGAACACTATCCTAGATCTGTGCCTGAAACCTCCTTGTACACTGATGCTTCTCCAGAAGGACCCTCTCCTGGATATGTGACTGAAGGACCCTCTCCTGGATCTGCATCATCAGAATCCTCCTACTGCATCAACACTTTGTCTGAAGGAGCCTGTACTGGATCTGGGTCTGAAAGACCCTCTCCTGGATCTGGGTCACCAGAACCCTGCTCTTTCATCAATGCTTCATCTGAAATACCCTCTCCTGGATATGTGACTAAAGGACCATCTCCTAGATCTGCGTTTGAAGGACCCTCTTGTACATCTGCGTCATCAGAGTCCTCCTCTGTCATTGACGCTTCATCTGAAGGACCCTCTCCTGGATCTGCATCATCAGAGTGCTTCTCTTCGGTTGACACTTTGTCGAAGGGACCCTCTCCCAGATCTGCGTCTGAAAGACCCTCTCCTGTATCTGTGTCAGAGTCCTCCTCCTCCTTTGATGCTTCGTCTGAAGGACTGTTTACCAGTTCTGTGTCTGAAGGATCCTCTCCTGTATATGGGTCATTACAGTCCGCCCCCTCAACCTACACTTCGTGTGAAGGACCCTCTCCTGAATATCCATCTGAAGGACCCTCTAGCTGATCTGTGTCTGAAATACAGTATCCTGGATCTCCGTCAGAGTCCTACTCCTCCATCGATGATTCGTCTGAAGAAACCTCTCCTGGATCTGTGTCATCAGAGTCCTCCTACAGTGGATCTTTGAGATGTTTGGAGATGACATCCAGAACAAGTCGCTCCATTACCTTCCCAGGGATGGAGATGAGACTAACTGGTCTGTAGTTCCCTGGGTCCTCCTTCTTGCCCTTTTTGAAGACTAGAGTGATATTTGCCTTTTTCTAGTCCTCCGGAACCTCTCCTGTTCTCCATGACCTTTCAAAGATTATGGAGAGTGGCCCAGCAATAACATCTGCCAGTTCTCTCAGCACTCACGGGTGCATCCCATCAGGGCCCTCTCCCGGATCTGCATCAGAATGACCCTCTCCTGGATCTTCGTCATCAGAGTCCTCCATTGATGCTTCGTCTGATGGACCCCCTCCTTGGTCTGCATCATCAAATTCCTCCTCTTGTGTCAGCACTTTGTCTGAAGGACTCTCTTCTGGACCTGTGTAATCAGAGCCCTCCTTCTCCGTTGACTCTGCATCTGAAAAACCCTCTCCGGGATCTGTGTCATCAGTCCTCCTCCTCCATCGATGCTTTGTCTGTAAGGCCCTCTCCTGGATCTGTATCATCAGAGTCCTGCTCCTCCGTCAGTCCTCTGACTGAAGGACCCTCTTCCGGATCTGCGTCTGAGGGTCCCTCTCCTGGATCTGGGTGTAAGGACCCTTTCCTGGATCTGCGTCTGAATGTCTCTCTCATGGTTCTGTGTCATATGAGTCTTCCTACTGCGTACATGCTTCATCTGAAGGAACCTCTCCTAGATATGCATCATCAGAGTCCTCCTCTTCAGTAGACACTTTGTCTGAAGGACTCTCTTGGATCTGCGTCATCAGAGGCCTGCTCCTCTGTCGACACTTCGTCTGAAGGACCCTCTACGGTATCTGCGTCTGATGGTCCCTCTCTTGGATCTGCATTGACAGATTCCTCTTACTACCTCAACTCTTCATCTGTAGAACCCTCTCCGAGATCTGCGTATGAAGGATCCTTTCCTGGATCTGCATCATCAGAGTCCTCCTCTTTCATCGATGCTTCGTCTGAAGGACCCTCCCCTGGATCTTCGTCAGAGTCCTACTACTGCATCAATGCTTTGTCTGAAGGACCCTCTCCCGGATCTGTATTAGAAGGACCCCATCCTGGATCTGTGTCAACAGAGGCCTGATTCTGCATCGACGCTTCATCTGAAAAACCCTCTCATGGATATGCATCATCAGTCTTCCTCCTCCTTTCTCGATGCTTCTTTTGAAGGACCCTTTCCTTGATCTGTGTCTAAAGGACCCCACTCCTGCATCTGCGTCATCAGAGGGCTCCTCCTCCATCGATGCTTCGTCAGAAAGAACCCTCTCCTGTATCTGCGTTTGAAGGTCCGTCTCCTGGATATGCATCGACAGATTCCTCCTCCTCCATTGACTCCTCATCTGAAGGTCCCTCTCTTGGATCTGTGTCATCAGATTTCTCCTCCTCCATCGGTGCTGCATCTGAAGGTCCCTCTCATGGATCTGCATCAGAAGGACCCTCTCCTGGATCTGCATCATCAGAGTCCTCCTCCTCCTCTGTTGATGCTTAGTCTAAACAACCCTCTCCTGTATTTGTGTCATCAGAGTCCTCCTCTTCCATCGATGCTTTGTCTGAAGGACCCTCTCCTGGATCTGTGTTAGAAGGACCCCATTCTGGATCTGTGTCAACAGAGGCCTGATTCTGCGTCGATGCTTTGTCTGAAAAACCTTCTCATGGATATGCGTCATCAGTCTTCCTCCACCTTTCTCGATTCTTCGTTTAAAGGACCCTTTTCTTGATCTGACCCACTCCTGCATCTGCATCACTGTAGCATATTGTATGGAGAGTAGGGACTCAGGTCGGGGCTGCAACCAGAATCGTTTATTACAACCAACACTCAGCTTATATATAGTCTTTCAGATCACTAAGTCCATCAGTGTTATCTTCTTGCCCAATCGACACCTCCTTGCAACCCCCAACTGCCTGACGGGGGGGGGGGGGGGAGATTCTTCTCTAATCAGTAGGGTCATTAGGCACTGTTTATGGGTTCTTCTCTAATCAGTAGGGTCGTTCACGGGTTGTCTTTTGTTAGTATTCCTGCTTATTCTATTCCTTGCTCTGGTCTTTGCTTCTTCCACAATCTGTTCAACATCTTGTTAACGCACGTCTCCCCCTTTTTTGTTTAATATACAGAATATTGCTTGTGTTAGTATATCAGATAATGATTCCATGTATATTACATCCTAATGATTACATTGACCCTATACTATTAATGTTAAAACTTATTGATTTCTATAATTCTCTCATATAATGTGATTAGTTTACTTCCATGCAATTTCTATGCTATGGCTGGTTTCTACATCCACTTCTTTTTCTAACATCATGCTTTGCAAGGCAAGTACAGTGTGCATTTGAGCATACATGACTTGATTTATGCTTTTGTCAATGATTTGTTGAACACAGGAAAACAAGCATGGCAAACATAACATAATCATCAACAGAGCTACCAGGCCCATGACAACAAAACCAGTGATACTTTTATGAACAGAAAAGATTCATTGCTCCATCATTTCTGATGGTTGCTCGTGATGCTCGGCTACTAGATACGGTTGAATGTATCGTGCTGGGATCCACTTGGGACTATTTCCTGTGGAAACACAAGCGTATCCTCACCCCCAAGTTATCAATGGCATGGGGCCTTCCCATTGTCCAGTGGCCATATCATGAATATGGACCATTGGCTGTGTTTTGGACATTGGGGAGGCTCCGAAGTGTCAATTAGAATAATAGAACTCGTGTCATATAGAATAATGGAATCACAGAATTGTCCAGGCTGGAAGGGACCTCCAAAGGTCACCTAGTCTAACCTCCCCACAGTCAGCAGGGACACCCCCAACTAGACCAGGTTTCCCAGGGCCTCATCAAGCCTCACCCTGAATATCTCCAGGGATGGGGCCCCAACCACCTCCCTGGGTAACCTGTTCCAGTGTTCCACCACCCTCACAGTAAAGAACTTTTTCCTAATCTCCAATCTGAATCTGCTCCCCTCCAGCTTAAAGCCATTGCCCCTCGTCCTGTCACTACAGGCCTTTGTAAACAGAATCTCCCCAGCCTTCCTGTAGGCCCCCTTCAGGTACTGGAAGGCCACTATTAGGTCTCCCCGGAGCCTCCTCTTCTTCAGGCTGAACAACCCCAGCTCCCTCAGCCTGTCCTTGTAGCAGAGGTGCTCCATCCCCCTGATCATCCTCGTGGCCCTCCTCTGGACCTGCTCCATCAGGTCCATGTCTTTCCTATATTGAGGGCTCCAGACCTGCACACAATACTCCAGGTGAGGTCTCACCAGAGCAAAGTGGCAGAATCACCTCTCTGGATCTGCTAGCAATGCATCTTTTGATGCAGCCCAGGATGTGATTGGCCTTCTGGGCTGCAAGTACACACTGCCTGCTCATGTCCAGCTTCTCGTCCACCAGCACCCCCAAGTCCCTTTCCTCGGGGATGCTTTCTAATACCTCATCCCCTAGTCTGTACTGATGGTGAGGATTGTTCTGGCCCAGGTGCAGAACCTTGCACTTGCTCTTGTTGAACCTCATGAGGTTCACCTGGGCCCACCTCTCCAGCCTGTCCAGGTCCTTTTGGATGACATCCCATCCCTCTGGTGTATAGACAAGACCACACAGCTTGGTGTCGTCTGCAAGCTTGCTGACGGTGCACTCAATCCTTCTGTCTATATCATTGACATAAAAAAGTTAAACAGTATTGGTCCCTGCACGGACCCTTGAGGGACACCACTTGTCACTGCTCTCCATCTGGACTTCGAGCCATTGAGTACCACCCTCTGGATGCGACCATCCAGCCAATTCCTTATCCACTGAACAGTCCACCCATCAAATCCGTACCCCTCCAATTTGGCGAGCAGGATGTTGTGGGGGACTGTGTCAAAGGCCTTACAGAAGTCCATATAGATCACATCCATAGCTCATCCCTTATCTACTGACCTAGTCACTTTATCATAGAAGGACACTAGGTTAGTCAGTGTTGTCTCTGTTTAAAAAATTTAAAACAAAGGTGACTTTCCATAGTCGTTCTTGTGGTGGATCTCCCAGACTCCCCCTTTTTTGTTTAATTAGCAATTGCTTTAGTGTTTGATGGGCACGCTCAACAATCGCCTGCCCTGTAGGGGAGCATGAAATTCCAGTGATGTGGTGAATGCCCCATTCCTGTAAAAAAAGTTGTGTGGTTTTAGATACATACGCAGGGCCATTGTCTGTCTTAATGGTTTCTGGTATACCCATAGCAGCGATGGCTGCTAGCCAGTGCCGTCGGACATCTTGACTCTTTTCTCCTATATGTGCAGTGGCAAAGATATAATTAGAAAAAGTATTGTTGTGGTTTTGACCAAATTTACCAACCAGAACAACAGATGGCCCTTCCCTCCCCCCTCTAAGGAAAAGAGAGGAGAGGAAGAGGGGAAAAAAATTATGAGTTTAGAAAAAAACTAAACTACTTTAATGAAAATATAAATAAATAATGAAATAATAATAAGAAGAAGAAGAAAAGGGGGGAAAAAAAGAAATATATTAAAAAAATGTATATAGTATATACAAAACCGTATCAAGCTCCCAGGATGATGATCATATCACCAGCAGGCGCAGGGGAAAGTCCCAGGCTGAACTCGGTGATGGACAGGAGCCAGATTCCGGATCTGGAGTCAGGAATACTCGGATTGAAATCAAAGGCAGACGAACAGACAGGGTCCTCCTTGGACGTCGGCCATTGAAGGAAGAGAGATGACCCTTTGATCCCTCAGCTTTTATACTGAGCATGATGCGGATGGGATGGAATCCCCTGTTGGTCAGTTTTGGGTCACCTGTCCTGTCCGTTCCTCCCCACAGATGTGACCCCTCTACGCTTTTCCGCTTCCGACCCTCCAACGGTGCAAAAACCAAATTTGCCTGACCTTGGTTATTATAGCAATAAGTATAAGCAAGGGCCTCTCTGCATACCATTCCTTGGCATAATCAGGTCTTATCACTGTGAGAGTGAACAGTTTCTGAACAATATGCTGTTAATTTCAGAGTTTAGTTAGTTAGAAGAGGCCTAGCTAAAAAAGTAAAATTACTGAACAGAAAATTAGTTCTGTTTTACCTCAAACCAGGACAAATATCAACAGTGACATGTACATACTTCAAGTGGCCAAATTCTCCAAAATGTGTAACATCTGTTTGCCAAATTTGCAGTGGTGAGGTTCCACATGGGTTAACTCCCAATTGTGGCAACAGGGCTATAGATGGGCATTTAGGGCATGTCAAGATAATATTACGTGCTTGGTCTGTGGTTAGCTGAAATTGCTTTTGCAGTGCCGTCCTGTTTTGGTGACAAGAGTTATGTGAGAGCTGTGCTTGTTGAAATAATTGCGGTGTGGCGAGGGGGACTGTGGCTTTATCAGCAGCATGGTTGCCCTTGGCTAGGGGTCCTGGCAGAGAGGCGAGTGACAGAGCGCGTCCTGTTTCTCTTGAGTCTCATATGAAGACATTTTTTCCTTGGTGGCTGAGACATGGGTCTGTTCAGGGAAAGAGTGGGATTCTTTCTCCATTGCAGACAGTTTTTCAAACAGTTGATCATTTTTCTTAGCCATTTCCTCATTTTGCTCTGCTATTGTCTGGGTCATTTTCTCAGTTTTCTCAGTCATTTTTTTCACA